>CM060922.1:649067640-649625140 GCA_030737875.1 Allium sativum | reverse complement strand
TATAACCCCTGAGCTCGTACGTCTCAGAGAAGGGCGTTAAGCAAGAGAATAAATTCTCCGCCGCCAAACAGATATATATTTAATAGAAATCAATCACACAGACTAAATTCCAATGTCAGACACACAGTCCATTTACAAGTTCGTTCTGGGTCTGAACGAAACCGGAGGCACCTAGTACCCCGCACATCCATCGATCTCCAAGTACGTCTGGACGATCACTAACTGTTTCCATCTTTTTGGGTGTACATCCCAATCAAGATCATCAGTAATCCCCCAAACGACGTGAAGATCTCCGGTCTTCGACCATCGTCTTCATCTTTGACTTATCGTCGTATCAGTTATTCAGAATGGGATGAACCCGGACTTTCCGAATAACTCGCGTATATTTTAAATAAGTGTTACACAAACACAACATACGCCTCATTCCAATTCATCAGTCACTAACCGTAAATTAATCAAGAGAATAATTCCCCAAATATTAACCCCGAAGGCCGAAACCAACATCAGATCAATATCCAGGAAACCATTCTACTTAGCTAACCGACAGTTAGTTTCTAAATTTCACATTCCTATGGAAAGGTTCCCATTAATTTTATCAAAGATAAATTCTTTATATTTATTCTTTAATCTATCCTTTTGAATTTCGATTCAACTAGTCGGGATTAACGAAACTTACCGAAGTAATCATTTGTTTTAATTTCCCAATCCCAACCTATTCATCCCATGAAGTAAAACTGGTACTACTTCATATCTAACACCACAGTGTTACCGGTAAATTCAATTACCATTTCATGTTCAAATCTAATTAAAGATTTAACTATCGCCTGGAGTAAAACTGGTGATACTCCACTCTCGATCTTTTCAATCTAATTAAAGATTCATTAAAACTCCACTTAGTTTTAATCTTTAACTGGGTTAAAGAATCAGTGTCATTTAAACACAGTTCACGATAAACCCAAAATCACATTCCATTAATTATCGGGTTAAAGAACGAGTGTTATTTAAAACACTGTCCACGATAAACCCGAAAATCAATATCAATTCAATTCCAATTAAATATTATTTAATTGGTACACTTCATTAAATCTAAATAAAAAGATTTAATCTTTTTCTCAACTGGATTCAAGAACAGTGTTAATGAAGACACCATTCACGACAAACCCAAATCACATTTGATATTAAATACAAGGCTCTGAATAGAAAATATATCGGCTTATATTCAATATCAAATTCTACGACCAACAGATATCGTATTGGAAATAACGATATATATATCTATATCTTTCAAATTTCCATAACACCATCTGTATAATCACGAAATCCAACATCGAAATATTCCGAAGACAATTTCGATTCAAATCCATTCCCATGCAATCATTGGAAATTCTGGTTATTTTCAAAACCATTTCAAATTCAATTTATTTATTTAAAAATAAATAGAATTATAATTCTAGTTCAAAACTAGTTCATTTCGATAAAAAATCTATTTTTATCTTTTCAAATATGGAGTTTTTCATCCCAATTCTTTCTAAATCATTTCTTATGATTTTACATAAATTATTACTATTTTTAATAATTTTATCAAGGCCCGTATAGTCGATTTCCATCAACGGCCATCGAACTACACTTACAGCGACCTTTTTCAAATTTGATTTGGACATAATTCCAAATCCAACCGTTAGATTTCAAATTTCTAATATTCATTAGAAAGCTCTTTTCGATACGAACCCAACGGTTCCGGTTTCAGGAGAATCCAACAGTCGGATCTCCCGTAATGTCCATTTGAAATAAATGGTCGAAATTCACGAACTGCCGCGGCGCGGCGCGTTCTATTCAGGCCATTATATTATATATATAATATATATTTCGTCGGTTTCAATTCATAACGTGCTTTATAAATCGTTTTAAAATTTATTTTCAAAACGGTTTCAACTTCATATTCAATTTCAAATCAAAATTTAATATTCCAATATCAATTCATTTTAAATTCTTTTCAAATCGAGTTTAAATTCATTTAAATTCAATTTCAATTCGAATTCATTTCTTTTCAAAATATTAGATTTTGAAATCACTTTCGATATTCATTATAAAATGAATAAAATCGATAGAAATATCGTTCACGTCAAAATGGCGTCAATCTAATCAACACGGCTTCATATATTGATATTTTCAAATATTCCATTTCAAATATTTCTATTTCAAATATTCTATTTCAAATATTTCTATTTCAAATATTCTGTTTCAAATATTTCTATTTCAAATATTCTGTTTCAAATATTTCTATTTCAAATATTTCTATTTCAAATATTCTGTTTCAAATATTTCTATTTCAAATATTCTGTTTCAAATATTTCTATTTCAAATATTCTGTTTCAAATATTTCTATTTCAAATATTCTGTTTCAAATATTTCTATTCCAAATATTCTATTTCAAATATTTCTATTTCAAATATTCTGTTTCAAATATTTCTATTTCAAGTATTTCTTTTCTTTCGAAACTGGAATGAGACCCAATCAATTACCATATAATGTTGATTATATGGATTTTCTACAACACATGTATATAATAGCAACGATAAATAATCAACCATCATCCAAAGTGCACTACACTGTATAAGCATCAAACATAGATATCTAACGCTTATAACAGCCTGTCAATCGATCGATCGACATATTTAATCAATCAGGATGAGTGAACTTCAAATTTCATCCCAACACCCGTGTGGGGTTTCAAACAATCAAACACAGATTTTATTCGTGCAGTTGGGCGATGTGTAAAAATTTATCGTCACAATCAATGTCCTTCAAATAGGTGTACATAAACAAACCGTCCGGTTTGTAAATGAATATTTTATTTAATTCACTTCCACGTTAAAAATTATATTTTTAACGATAAAATATTTTATTTCAACACATGAAATTTCTATTCAGTTCATTTACACAATAAAAATGATATTTTTATTTTTCTAACAAATTTTAGAAAATTTCGGCGGCATAACGGCACGGTACTAGAAATGGGACAAGGCCTAGCCTTATCCCTGGTCTAGTGAAGGCCCACGCCATTCACACATCAATCAAATCCATTCCATTTCACCAAACAATTCAAATTTCAACCAAATAATCTAACTAATTTTTGCAATCAAACAAACAAGTCCATGGTCTGTGGACGATTGTGTCGGGTGCTACTAAACACCGTCTGCATCCTAGTATATACATATATAACTAGAAAAAGAAATTGAAGAGTGAGAAGTTCTCACCAATAGCTATCCTAACTCCACTGCACTTCTAATGCAGGAAATCTTCACTGTTCTCGTCTCTTATCACTTTCGTTGCCCATAGCCACTACCTATGAAAAAACCGAATTTTTACTATGCTATTCAATATATAAAAATCGAATTTTTACTATGCTATTCAATATATAAAAATCAAATTTTTACTATGCTATTCAATATATAAAAATCGAATTTTTACTATGCTATTCAATATATAAAAATCGAATTTTTACTATTCTAAAAAAAATCATAACATTACCTTTCTAAAAGTCGTATCTTTTCATGTTATACATAAAAGTAAAAAATCAAATTTTGATTACATTGAAACCCAAGAACAATTTCAACGCTTCACACATATAAATCAGATTTTTACCAATCAAATATTGATTAAACAAAAGGAAATAAAATAAATAAATAAACAAAACTCACTCAAATCGATTTCTGGATCGCCGGGCTTGAGGTGGAGGGGTGGATGTCCGCGCTGTGGTCGAGGAGGTGGCCGGGTTGGTCGGAGTTTGTTGCCGAGGGGGTGAGGGTTGCTGTTTTACTGGAGGAAGGGGGTAAGGGGGTGCTCACGGCATGCTGAGGTGGCGGCTTGGGGTGCTCGGGTGGTCAAGGAGGCGGGGCTTCGGCTGCTGGTGCTCCGGTGGGTGGCGGCTTGCCAGGGCGTGGCCGGTGGAGTGGATTTGTGGAGGTTTGGGTTCGCGTTGGAGAAAAAGGGAGGAGTGGAAGGGGGTCTCGCCGGAGCGGCGTTGGTGGTGGGGCGCGGTCGCGCCTGGCCGCGGCGACTACGGTGAATGGGGCGGCGGCGATGGAGGGGGGGTCGGGTTTTAAAAAAGGGGAATGGTTTTCTGGGTACCGGGTTTGACTAATGAGGGAGGGAGGGGGTGAGGGAAGGATTATATAATGTAATATATTTATTTAATTATTTTAAATTCTATAAGCAACTTTTTATTTTCAACTCGAAATCGAACCCACCGACTGTCGTCCATAGCGTTTCACCCCTATTCCGAACACAATGGGATATGTATCGTAAGCTGATTCGACCGTTTCGATCAGTTTCGATTTAAATTAAAATATAAATCAGTATATATTCAATTTGAACGCACATTTTAATTTACCGGGGTAACATACTAACTCGAAAAATTCCAGAAAAATATTTTCTAGATTCGTATTTATGATATGGTCCTAACAAAACTAGTTTCGTCGAATTCTGAGACCGACTGAAAAATGGCCATTTTCCAGTCGATTAAAATCAACTGAAACTGGTCAAACGCGTTTTCCTTTGGCACGCTCACATATTGATTCGAAAAATTATGAAATTTGGAATCTAGCAATAACTTGACATCACGGATCCAACAAAAGTGGTTTCGTCGAAATCCGAGGTCATTTGCAAAATTTCCATTTTTAAGGGCCTGAATTCCATAGCGCCTTTTCAGAATTTTCAACTGGACATATCTTTTGATTCCTGCTATGAAATTTCGATTTTTCGGATTCGTTGAAAAGATATTCACAAATAGATCCTAAGTTTTTGGTTTCACTAAAATCTGGATTATTTTGTACCCGGTACATTCAATTGAAGTTTGAAATCGAATTATCGAACTACCGCGCCATTTTCAATTCCCTTTTATAATTATATATAATTATTTATATTTTAACGACGACGTGTATAATATATACGTTCGAATTATATTCAACATAAATTTTTCGTCGATATTATTTAAAATAATTCATTTTAAATAATCAAAAGTCGCTAAAATTGCCAAAATAAAAATTTAAACTGGCCCAGATTTTCGGGTTGTTACAATCTCCCCCACTTAAAACTTTTCGTCCCCGAAAAGGAACAAAGTCGAAAGTGGTTTGATTAATCAACTCTACGTTCGATCTGGCTTCTATTCTCCAACTTTTCAGTTTCTGAGAATTTTCAAATTCTCAAAAATTTGGCTAACACCCTAAATTTTCGAAAAATTTCGCCATAACCTCCCCTGCACCGGGAGCCACGGGAAAATCCCGAAATTGCCATATAGGCCTTCTGATCTCAAAAAGAAAAAGAAAAAGCCAAGCGGCTAGCCAATCGGCTCATAAAATCATCATCACCCAAACAAGACAGTAAATTATGTAGTAAACATGTACCTATTTGTCGGGCAAACAAATTTTATTCTCTGCTCTAGCCTCCTTGCTATGACCTGTTCAATGTAAGTACAAGTATATGCAAGCAAATGCAACCAATTTTCAATATAATTCAATATGTGATTCAATTAGGCTAATTGGCTAAAAATTAGCAAACAAATAAACAAACAACACAAACATCAATCAATTAGTGAATTAGAGTTTCAAATTCATAATTTTGATACATATACAAAAATCATGTTTTTGATGCCAAATCACAACAATAGGCCTTATCTAATTTTTGGTTCTCACACCAGTCAATAGAAAATATATAGATATTACACGTTCGTCACTCGAATATAAATTCTGATGATGATATATCAATCATCAGAATCACCCCCGGGTGACTAGAGTGTAACTCTATATCTGTCCAATATATCAAAACTTCGAATACACGCTAGCTAGGCGCATACGCAAAATCTTTATATATTGGATTGTCCTAATCAATATGAAATAAATAATCAAATACGAATAATTGATTTTAAATTTTCAAAACAAAATTCGTTTTCATTTTAAAAATATACTCTTCACACTCGTTCTAGGATTCTACTGATCCTATCTTTAACGAGTCATTCCCATTGGATATTACTAACCCAATATCTGATGAATTCTTTCGTATGGTTCTAATGTGCCTTGTTCTCTGAGCTTTGTAAACCAAAGCTCTGATACCACGATGAAACGACCCGAACTCCCCCGGTCTTCGAAGAGAAGGGAAAGAACGAATTGTTTAGAGAACACGACAAAATAGAACGCATACGGGAGAACATCTCATTGTATATTACAACAATGCATCAGAATACAAGAATATACAGAGTATAAACAAATAAATATTACATAGAAAAATATCAGAGATTACAATACATTACATAGCAGCGGAAAATAATACAATACACAACTGAAGGAGATATACGGATACAAAGCTTTCCGGATATCGTTCCAGCTGTAAACCAGGATCATGTGAATATAAATCTGCAAAACCAAAACTACTAGCTACCCGTGCAGAAAATAGGGACACCCAGAGTTTAGGTTAAAACAATAAACTCCATGTCAGTCATGGGACTGGTGTGAGAACTAAAACAGTTATTAATCTTTATTTTTAAAGTTAGGTAAATCAAGGGACCACGTCGTACAACACGGAGCGGGTTTCCTCCCCAGAATACCAGTGCATAAAACAACAGCGCAATGCTAAATAAAGAAAAATGAAGCTATTATAAGACCCAGGTCCTATCACACAATGCAACGCAAGCCGGGGGATAGGGTTTTTACCTTATAATAGCCAAGAATGCTTGATACGTTTAAAAGAAATCATTTGATACTATTATAAGTGTATAGTGTATAAAACAACTTCAAATCCTAAGTATCAATCATAGGCGGCATGAATGCCCCATACCACTATGTCGCCATATATAGGTTATACAATCAAAATCGCAAAGTCACGTATTTGGAAATTGGGTTTCCATCTATGAACCGAGGCAAAAGATAGTCCTCAACCGATTCGAGACTGTCTAGCCCGAGCCTCAGGAACAGCCGCAACTGCCCCCTGGATCCTCAGGGCCGGTCCACCGATGTGGATTATTATGCCTGAACACTACGTCTCCCCACCCTATGGGGTGTAAGTCTGGTCCGTCTGCCGACCAGAATGCATCGGCCGAAACCGATATAACCGAGGCGCCTCGCAACAGCAACAACCACATAAGTCAAACTCATCAGGGCGTGTAAAACCACTGACGCCACTTCTAGCTAGAAAGAAACGCATGCCCTCCCTGACGACCTCTCCCGTTTTTGGTTCATACCGTGTGTGAAACTCACGAAGTAAACGTTACACAAAGCTACGCCACAAAGGCCGTGCTTCGATCCTCAAAACAAGACTCTGCTTTTTCAACAGAAGCCTTGATCATTTGCCACTTAGGCATGCCATACAGGCAATTCACTCCATGTGTTTGATATCCATCAATGTATAACCCCTGAGCTCGTACGTCTCAGAGAAGGGCGTTAAGCAAGAGAATAAATTCTCCGCCGCCAAGCAGATATATATTTAATAGAAATCAATCACACAGACTAAATTCCAATGTCAGACACACAGTCCATTTACAAGTTCGTTCTGGGTCTGAACGAAACCGGAGGCACCTAGTACCCCGCACATCCATCGATCTCCAAGTACGTCTGGATGATCACCAACTGTTTCCATCTTTTTGGGTGTACATCCCAATCAAGATCATCAGTAATCCCCCAAACGACGTGAAGATCACCGGTCTTCGACCATCGTCTTCATCTTCGACTTATCGTCGTATCAGTTATTCAGAATGGGATAAACCCGGACTTTCTGAATAACTCGCGTATATTTTAAATAAGTGTTACACAAACACAACATACGCCTCATTCCAATTCATCAGTCACTAACCGTAATTTAATCAAGAGAATAATTCCCCAAATATTAACCCCGAAGGCCGAAACCAACATCAGATCAATATCCAGGAAACCATTCTACTTAGCTAACCGACAGTTAATTTCTAAATTTCACATTCCTATGGAAAGGTTCCCATTAATTTTATCAAAGATAAATTCTTTATATTTATTCTTTAATCTATCCTTTTGAATTTCGATTCAACTAGTCGGGATTAACGAAACTTACCGAAGTAATCATTTGTTTTAATTTCCCAATCCCAACCTATTCATCCCATGAAGTAAAACTGGTACTACTTCATATCTAACACCACAGTGTTATCGGTAAATTCAATTGCCATTTCACGTTCAAATCTAATTAAAGATTTAACTATCGCCTGGAGTAAAATTGGTGATATTCCACTCTCGATCTTTTCATTCTAATTAAAGATTCATTAAAACTCCACTTAGTTTTAATCTTTAACTGGGTTAAAGAATCAGTGTCATTTAAACACAATTCACGATAAACCCAAAATCACATTCCATTAATTATCGGGTTAAAGAACGAGTGTTATTTAAAACACTGTCCACGATAAACCCGAAAATCAATATCAATTCAATTCCAATTAAATATTATTTAATTGGTACACTTCATTAAATCTAAATAAAAAGATTTAATCTTTTTCTCAACTGGATTCAAGAACAGTGTTAATGAAGACACCATTCACGACAAACCCAAATCACATTTGATATTAAATATAACGCTCCGAATAGAAAATACATCGGCTTATATTCAATATCAAATTCTACGACCAACAGATATCGTATTGGAAATAACGATATATATATCTATATCTTTCAAATTTCCATAACAACATCTGTATAATCACGAAATCCAACATCGAAATATTCCGAAGACAATTTCGATTCAAATCCATTCCCATGCAATCATTGGAAATTCTGGTTATTTTCAAAACCATTTCAAATTCAATTTATTTATTTAAAAATAAATAGAATTATAATTCTAGTTCAAAACTAGTTCATTTCGATAAAAAATCTATTTTTATGTTTTCAAATATGGAGTTTTTCATCCCAATTCTTTCTAAATCATTTCTTATGATTTTACATAAATTATTACTATTTTTTAATAATTTTATCAAGGCCCGTACAGTCGATTTCCATCAACGGCCATCGAACTGCACTTACAGCGACCTTTTTCAAATTTGATTTGGACATAATTCCAAATCCAACCATTAGATTTCAAATTTCTAATATTCATTAGAAAGCTCTTTTCGATACGAACCCAACGGTTCCGGTTTCAGGAGAATCCGACGGTCGGATCTCCCGTAATGTCTGTTTGAAATAAATGGTCGAAATTCACGAACTGCCGCGGCGCGGCGTGTTCTATTCAGGCCATTATATTATATATATAATATATATAATATATATTTCGTCGATTTCAATTCAAAACGTGCTTTATAAATCGTTTTAAAATTTATTTTCAAAACGGTTTCAACTTCATATTCAATTTCAAATCAAAATTGAATATTCCAATATCAATTCATTTTAAATTCTTTTCAAATCGAGTTTAAATTCATTTAAATTCAATTTCAATTCGAATTCATTTCTTTTCAAAATATTAGATTTTGAAATCACTTTCGATATTCATTATAAAATGAATAAAATCGATATAAATATCGTTCACATTAAAATGGCGTCAATCTAATCAACACGGCTTCATATATTGATATTTTCAAATATTCCATTTCAAATATTTCTATTTAAAATATTCTATTTCAAATATTTCTATTTCAAATATTCTGTTTCAAATATTTCTATTTCAAATATTCTATTTCAAATATTTCTGTTTCAAATATTTCTATTTCAAATATTCTGTTTCAAATATTTCTATTTCAAATATTCTGTTTCAAATATTTCTATTTCAAATATTCTGTTTCAAATATTTCTATTCCAAATATTCTGTTTCAAATATATCTATTTCAAATATTCTGTTTCAAATATTTCTATTTCAAATATTCTGTTTCAAATATTTCTATTTCAAATATTTCTTTTCTTTCGAAACTGGAATGAGGCCCAATCAATTACCATATAATGTTGATTATATGGATTTTCTACAACACATGTATATAATAGCAACGATAAATAATCAACCATCATCCAAAGTGCACTACACTGTATAAGCATCAAACATAGATATCTAACGCTTATAACAGCCTGTCAATCAATCGATCGACATATTTAATCAATCAGGATGAGTGAACTTCAAATTTCATCCCAACACCCGTGTGGGGTTTCAAACAATCAAACACAGATTTTATTCATGCAGTTGGGCGATGTGTAAAAATTTATCGTCCCAATCAATGTCCTTCAAATAGGTGTACATAAACAAACCGTCCGGTTTGTAAATGAATATTTTATTTAATTCACTTCCACGTTAAAAATTATATTTTTAACGATAAAATATTTTATTTCAACACATGAAATTTCTATTCAGTTCATTTACACAATAAAAATGATATTTTTATTTTTCTAACATATTTTAGAAAATTTCGGCGGCATAACGGCACGATACTAGAAACGGGAAAAGGCCTAGCCTTATCCCCGGTCTAGTGAAGGCCCACGCCATTCACACATCAATCAAATCCATTCCATTTCACCAAACAATTCAAATTTCAACCAAATAATCTAACTAATTTTTGCAATCAAACAAACAAGTCCATGGTCTGTGGACGATTGTGTCGGGTGCTACTAAACACCATCTGCATCCTAGTATATACATATATAACTAGAAAAAGAAATTGAAGAGTGAGAAGTTCTCACCAATAGCTATCCTAACTCCATGGCACTTCTAATGCAGGAAATCTTCACGATTCTCGTCTCTTATCACTTTCGTTGCCCGTAGCCACTACATATGTAAAAACCGAATTTTTACTATGCTATTCAATATATAAAATCGAATTTTTACTATGCTATTCAATATATAAAAATCGAATTTTTACTATGCTATTCAATATATAAAAATCGAAATTTTACTATGCTATTCAATACATAAAAATCGAATTTTTGCTATGCTATTCAATATATAAAAATCGAATTTTTACTCTTCTAAAAAAAATCATAACATTACCTTTCTAAAAGTCGTATCTTTTCATGTTATACATAAAAGTAAAAAATCAAATTTTGATTACATTGAAACCCAAGAACAATTTCAACGCTTCACACATATAAATCAGATTTTTACCAATCATATATTGATTAAACAGAAGGAAATAAAATAAATAAATAAACAAAACTCACTCAAATCGATTTCTGGATCGCCGGGCTCGAGGTGGAGGGGTGGATGTCCGCGCTGTGGTCGAGGAGGTGGCCGGGTTGGTCGGAGTTTGTTGCCGAGGGGGGGAGGGTTGCTGTTTTACTGGAGGAAGGGGGTAAGGGGGTGCTCACGGCATGCTGAGGTGGCGACTTGGGGTGCTCGGGTGGTCAAGGAGGCGGGGCTTCGGTTGTTGGTGCTCCGGTGGGTGGCGGCTTGCCAGGGCGTAGCCGATGGAGTGGATTTGTGGAGGTTTGGGTTCGCGTTGGAGAAAAAGGGAGGAGTGGAAGGGGGTCTCTCTGGAGCGGCGTTGGTGGTGGGGCACGGTCGCACCTGGCCGTGGTGACTCCGGTGAATGGGGCGGCAACGATGGAGGGGGGGTCGGGTTTTAAAAAAGGGGGAACGGTTTTCTGGGTACCGGGTTTGACTAATGAGGGAGGGAGGGGGTGAGGGAAGGATTATATAATATAATATATTTATTTAATTATTTTAAATTCTATAAGCAACTTTTTATTTTCAACTCGAAATCGAACCCACCGACTGTCGTCCATAGCGTTTCACCCCCATTCCGAACATAATGGAATATGTATCGTAAGCTGATTCGACCGTTTCGATCAGTTTCGATTTAAATTAAAATATAAATCAGTATATATTCAATTTGAACGCACATTTTAATTTACCGAGGTAACATACTAACTCGAAAAATTCCAGAAAAATATTTTCTAGCTTCGTATTTATGATACGGTCCTAACAAAACTAGTTTCGTCGAATTCTGAGACCGTTTGAAAAATGGCCATTTTCCAGTCGATTAAAATCAACTGAAACTGGTCAAACGCGTTTTCCTTTGCCACGCTCACATATTGATTCGAAAAATTATGAAATTTGGAATCTAGCAATAACTTGACATCACGGATCCAACAAAAGTGGTTTCGTCGAAATCCGAGGTAGTTTGCAAAATTTCCATTTTTAAGGGCCTAAATTCCATAGCGACTTTTCAGAATTTTCAACTGGACATATCTTTTGATTCCTGCTATGAAATTTCGATTTTTCGGATTCGTTGGAAAGATATTCACAAATAGATCCTAATGTTTTTGGTTTCACTAAAATCCGGATTATTTTGCACCCGGTACATTCGATTGAAGTTTGAAATCGAATTATCGAACTACCGCGCCATTTTCAATTCCCTTTTATAATTATATATAATTATTTATATTTTAACGACGACGTATATAATATATACGTTCGAATTATATTCAACATAAATTTTTCGTCGATATTATTTAAAATAATTCATTTTAAATAATCAAAAGTCACTAAAATTGCCAAAATAAAAATTTTAAACTGGCCCAGATTTTCGGGTTGTTACACATTCATTTTGTTGTCAAATCATCACTACATTAATTCTTAATCATTTTCAAGCATATTATAAGCATGGAGGCAGGATGGTTAATTTCACGGCCTAACTCGTAAGAACAATATTATGAGGTTAATAAAGTTAGTATCCACATTTGTAAATAAAACCCAATTACCCAGTACTGTCCGAACTTTTAAATTGAAATTAAAATGCTATTATGATTTTAAGGGAAATCAGAAATTGCATGATTATGATTCATAGCATCATCTATATGATACAGATCGGGATATTTATGTTGATCATCCTGAACACAATTATGATTGTAAAAAACCGCCTAATTTACGAAGTCCAGACGTGGAAACAAAAATATATAAATAACATCATCAAACCAAGGTTTTCCAAAAAGTGAAACTTGTATAACTGTGCCTATCTGTGGAGATTGCAGGATTTAATGTAAGAGCCAGACATTGCAATAACACAAGTTTGACATGTTGGGTGATGATTAATCAGTGTATTAAAAAACACATGTGAAGCACAACTCAAGGTGATGCGTAAACAAAATCATGCCTAGGCGCATGTCAAAAAGCGTTGTGCTTTAAAGATGTATGCCTTAGTTCTGATACTTTTGGGACACCTCATAGAGGGAGAAAGTCCTTGGTAAATCCAAGGCACATAAGCCTTTAGTGAGATACCATGCAGTTAACGATTTGCGGTTTTATGGCGGTAGAGATGCAAAAATTATCACGGGGATATTTTTAGAATATGATGGATATGCAAAAAGATTCATTAGATATAAAGTCAAGTACTTAATGTTAGTTTGTTATCATTTTCACATCATTTATGTAGAAGAAACAAATATTGTTTAATATTATATAACAAAATTGTAAGTCTATACGAGTGGATCATGTGTGGGAAAATATGAATGTGTATGCTAGAGTAATATGAATGCTAGTAAGGAAAATGCACACCAGAGTTTTTATACTTGTTCGGACCTCCCGTCCTACGTCCAGTCCAGAAGCTCCCCTTCGGTGTTCAACTATCAAAAAAACCCTCTTGTCAAATGTGTGTTCTTGTATAACACGAATGTTGACTAATCAGTACACAATCTTCCAAAATATTCTTGAGTAATGATTTCTTTGAAGTGCATATCTATGGAAGAGTAATAGATGGTTGTGAGTGGTTTAAATTGCTTAAGCATTGATAGAATACGTAATTAAAAGGAATGCAAAGATTGTGAAAAAGTGATCTTCTCCTTGATTGTTGATGCTTTAAATAGTGGTGAGGAGTTGTTGTTGAAGAGTAGTATCCATTAGTCCTTATCCAATAGTTGTATTGATTGGCGTTGAAGAGTTGTGATGAAGAGGGTTGAAGATGAATATTTAAAATATGACATTTGCCTATTATTATTTACGGCTGAACTCTTGGTCAGACGTCTTATTTTTATTTCAAACGTCTGAATGCTTCTTCAGACATATATTTTTTAAGCTGGGAGAAAATTCAGACATCTGGAAAAATATATCAAACGTCCGGAAAAATATATCAGACGTCCGATCTTCAGATGTATGATTTTCTGGTCCTGAAGTCAGACGTCTGGTTATACATCCGTACGTCTGACCCACCTGTGACAGCTGTGCATGTCTTGATTTCATTTACTCATTTTTTAGTGCATACTCTTCTTTCTTCTTATATCTTGTCCTTGTTGTCGAGCAATGTTTTATGATATACGATGAGTCATTCTCGGGCATTTCCTGCATAAAATAATGATATATCTATATGGTTTCCATAATGTAGTTGTCGTTATCGAAATTAAGAATGAATTTCCTCACATTCTCCCCCTTTTCAATGATGACAACACACAATGTACTTAAGGATATAATTTTTTCTAACTCCCCATTAATATGCGATCACCCCCTGAAAGTATTCTCCCCCTGTCATTGTCGAAAAGAAATATAATATTATTTTAGATAGCATGTACACACTATTTTTTCAAAGATAGTAAAACATTTCAATGCTTTAGATAGCATGTACACACCAATATAAAAGAATATAATCGTGTATATAAAGGAGACATAATAAATATGAACACGATGAAAGCTTCATACTAAAAAAAGAAATAATATCACCAAGTATTTTACGAGCATACCACACATCAAGTCAAAAGCATATTATACAACAATACAACAACCAAAAATAAAAGTTTAAATATTTATGTATTAACCTGGAAATCCGAGCCAATTTAAAATTTTTATTTTGGCAATTTTAGCGAATTTTGAATATTTAAAATGAAGTATTTTAAATAATAATGATGAGAAATTTATTTTGAATAGAATTAGAACGTATATATTTATTTGAATCATCGTTAGAATATAAATATTTTATTTTAATTATAAAAGGAATTGAAAATGGAGCGGTAGTTCGAAAATTCGATTTCAAATTTCAAATGAATGTAAAAGATTCAAAATAAATCGGATTTTAGCGAAACCAAAAATATTAGAATCTATTTGAGAATATCGTTCCAACGAATCCGAAAAATCAAAATTTCATAGCGGGGATAAAAAGTCATGTCCAGTTGAAATTTCAGAATAGTCGCTATGGAAATTTTAGCCCTTTAAAATAGCCATTTTGCAAACGACCACGGTTTTCCACGAAACCACTTTTGTTGGATCTGTGATGTCAAGTTATTGCTAGATTTCAAAATTTGTAATTTTTCGAATCAATATGTCAGCGTGGCAAAGGAAAACGCGTTTGACCAGTTTCAGTAGATTTTAATCGACTGAAAAATGGCCATTTTTCAAACGGTCTCAGAATTCAATGAAATTTGTTTTGTTAGGACCGTATCGTCAATACGAAGCTAGATAATATTTTTCTGGAATTTTTAGAGTCCGTATGTGGCCCCGGTAAATTGAAATGTGCGTGTGTTAGACCCAAAAGTGGTTCTAACACCCAAATTGATTAAAAGCAAATAAGATGAGATAAAAATAAAAATGAACACACAGGATTTATAGTGGTTTGGCGAAGAGATGCCCGTCCACTTATCTTTCACTATATTCACTGATTCAGTTGTAAATACAATGTAATAGTCACTTGATTTCACTCACAACTCACTTATATTCACTCAATAGATTAGAACAAATAATGAAAAAAGATTTGGATTTTCTGGGAGCAATGGAGTTCGTATTATGGAGGTGGTTGAATTCTCAAAGTGCTGAAAAAAGATCCTTCTCTTTATCTCCAGACGGGGTATTTATAGGTGTGAATTTGCTTGAAACTTGATCCGGGTCGGGGCCACATGTCGTCCATCCCACTATCCTCGGGTTCGGATGAACTATTATGTTGACAACGCATCAAAGGAACGGACGTTATGGGTAGGAACTGGTCATAGCCTGTAACAACCCGTATTTTCAATAACCTGTAATAATGTAAATTGAGGCAGAATTTAATTCTAAAATCTGAATCAAGGGAAACGGGCTATGCCATTGCGTTCATCTCGGAAAAATACGCGAAATAGAGTCCGAGTTTTCGAAAATCGGAGTCCGTATGACCCAGTTAAGGCCCATTTAAGTTTTCAGAAAAATCCTAAGTAAAAACAGATTCAAATTTAAAGAATTGGGCCAGCTGGGCCAAGGCGGGAAAACTCCCGCCAGGGGCCCCATGTCGACAGGCCTGTCGACAGGGTCCCCAGGGAGTCGACTGCCCTGTCGACAGCCCTGTCGACAGGGGGTGCCCAGGCAGTCTAGCCTGGTGCACCATTTCTGATTTGGGCTTGATTGGGTGGCTTGATTCTAGAGAGTTCCGAGATCTGACGGGCCAAAACTATCCTAGGGTTAATCCTATGGTCTAAATCACTCTAATCTTCTATAAATAAGCTCCTAATCCTACCCTAAAGCCTCATTAATCATTCTTGCAACCAAACTATGCCAAAATCCATCCTCTCATGGCCTCCACCCTCTTCATACAATTCCTAATTTAATTCCTAAGTGATTTTCCATGCATACAAGCATATTTAGGCTTGTATGATCCTCCTTAGCTTGCATTAAAGGCTTGTTTTTCAATTGGAATCATAAAAGGAGGAGTCTTGATCAAGTTTGCTTGCATTTGGGGGTCTTAATTCGTTGCATAAGGGGTTTCTTGCATTTGTTATACTCATTTGAGTCCGCATAAGCATTGTAAGCCCTCTTACCCTCATTTTAGAAACGATAAAGTTAATGTGTGATGAAAGTTGGGGTTTATGTATGTTTATTGAGTGGTGCATGTTATGCAAGGGTACTAAGCCATGATTTGCAAATCTATTAAGTTATGCATGTATACTAAGCCATGATTTGCAAGATTTATAAGTTATGCATGTTTATGCAAGTTTGTTAACCCATGGTTTGTATGTTTATTAAGTCATGCATGTTTATGCAAGTTTGCTAAGCTATGATTTGTGTGTTTATTGAGTTATGCATGTTTATGCAAGTTTAAAATAACAAGTTGTGCATGTTTTGACAAGTTGTGCATGTTTTGGCAAGTTGTGCATGTTTATGCAAGTTTAAAATGACAAGTTGTGCATGTTTTGACAAGTTGTGCATGTTTTGGCAAGTTGTGCATGTTTATGCAAGTTTAAAATGACAAGTTGTGCATGTTTGACAAGTTATGCATGATTATGGTAATATGTAAGTTCATTATGCTAAGTTATGCAAGTTTAACATGTTATGCATGTTTTATGGTAATATGCAAGTTCACTACGCTAAGTTGTGCAAGTCTAACATGTTATGCATGACTGTTGTGCAAGTTTATGTTGTGCCAAGTTCCCTCTTCCTATCCTTTATGCGTTACTACGAATATGTAAGCGATAGAATGACGTTGGGGGTTTCGGGGTAAGCTTAAAATACATGAAAATATAAGATTGGGAATTTACCTATTAAGTTAGGTCTACCCCTTGGGAATTTACCTATTAAGTTAGGTCTACCCAAGTAACTATTGGCTTGTAATTATGCTTTGAAATGAAGTGGACATGACACTTAGAAAACATAAGTGTGGCCAACTCGAGGTTGGGTTGAGTTTGTAGCGTAATTCTACCCGGAACCGACCGGCTTAACTAGTGGCTACAAACAATAGGACCCAATGTGAGAAGTTGGTCATGGGGTGCCAAGACCCGAGGTTAGACCAAGTTGTGGTGTAAAGCTACCCGGACCCGCCCGGCCTAACTAGTAACCACAACAAGGTCTAATGTGAGAGGTTGAGGTGCATTAAGTTAATTAATGCCTCATAATTAGGATTAAGTCAGGGTCCACTAATACTTAACCAATTTGGGGATTCAAGGGATGAAAATGGGGTTAAGTTACACTTAACCAATTTAATCAATTTGGGAGTTCAAGGGATTAGAATGGGGTTAAGCCACACTTAACCAGTTTAATCCAGGATTAGTGAAGGGTTAAATCACACTTAACCCTCTTAGAAACCCTAGCAACGTGGTCTGTTCCAGCAGTAATCCCAGTTTGGTATCATTCACAACCCTAGAGGCTAGGCTAGGGCGGGGCACGATTACTGGACTGATGTAAGCGACCAAAGCGACGGCTGAGTGGTACAGCGGTGCGGGTCCGGCGGGCTACGGACGTGCACGTAGTCCGATGTTGGACAAACTCGAGGCACGGGTACCAGTAGGTTAGGGCTGTGCATTATTGCTTAAGTGTCCGGGGTCGACAACCGAGGGCTTGATACACCCAAAGGGGGGGCCCAGCACAGACTACCTACATCCATATGTGGGCCGTATGGACATCAACACTTGACGTGTTAGGCTTATAGGGAGCCGATCGACTAGACCGTTGGGTTGGACCTTATACTAAGGTCACTTCATGTTATTGGGCCAAAGTTTGGGCTAAGGGATCAATACCTGTTATGTTGGTCTGCTAGTACACCGTGGTGCAAAACTTAACCTTGTTTTATGCGATGATACCTCTATCTATCTTGTAGGTAATTTACCATGCCAGTATGTTGTTATCTATGATCATCTCAGTTTCCATCATGATGTTAACTTTATTAGTTTATAGACTGATCGTAGCAGGGCTTACTCAGTCTTTTTGACTGACCCGTTTTGTTTCGCCTCTTTTCTTCCGTTTCCCCCCCCAGGTTCTCAGGGAGGGAATACAGGAGCCTAGCTTGGATCTTAGCTGCTTTCTTGGATAGCTCATGTATGCTTTGGACTTGGGCTTGCTATGGTTTCTTCCACTTTGGGAATAGCTACTTTTATGTTTTCTTTTTCAGTATCAGATGATGTTATTTTATGTACTAGACTTGTTTACTTGGGAAATTGACATTATGATGTAGCAGACTTGTTTTTGAAATAGTTTAAAAAGTCCTCTGCTGTTTTATTTACTTACTCTGTTTATTTACATATATTTATATGTCATGTCCTGCCTTGCTATATCATTATGCATGTTTACCAATAATGCCCCTCCAAAGCTAGTGCATTCCTTTGCGAGTGACCCTGGCGGAGGTGGGGTGTTACATTTGGTATCAGAGCATATGGTTTACGAGAAGGGATAAAAAGGTTTTAAAAACTTTTGAAAAACTATTTTCAAAACCAAGTAGAAAGTATTTTCCAAAAGAAAAGTCTAGTTGTTTTTAAAAGGCTATTCCCCAAAAGCCATTAGCACTATTCTTTGACTCCTCGCTTGAACTCTTTTCTTTTTCGTTTCCAGCATGTCTGATAATCTCATCTTGCCCGAAGGAGTAACGATACCCGATTGGTTTCGTCGGTACTTGGAAGTCACGGCACCGGTCCCGGGTATCCCTAATGTTGTCTCCCCAGTCGAGGCCGCTGTTCCTCCTCCTTCCGTAGTTGATGTTCCTCTTCCTCCTTCCCCTCAGCATCCTCAAATTGACTTCGCCGAGATTTGCCGAGATTTTAAGGCGATGGGTTGCAAGAATTTCTTTGGAACCGAGACTTTTGTAGAGGCAAGGAATTGGTTGAAAGAGACCGAAGATCTTTTAGCCACCTTTGATATAGGTGACCGCAGGAAAGTTTTATTAGCAGTATGGTTGCTAAAGGAAGAAGCTGCACGTTGGTGGATAGTCACCACCGCTACTAGGCCAATTGAGACTTGGGATGACTTTAGAGGAAGGTTTGGACTGAGATTCTTATCACTGAAGCAAGGGGACATGACTATTAGGGAATACATAGATAAGTTTAATCAGCTAGCTCGTGTCAATTTAGACTTGGCTAATACAGCTCAGAAGAAGGCCCTACACTTTGCTCTAGGATTAAACGAGCCATTACATGGTTTGGCCATGTCTCATATACCCTTGGGGGCGACTTTCGAGAGTTTAGTGAATTTGGCCCTACTTCAAGAAGAAGGTAGCAATGACAAGAAAGAGGTCAAGACAAATGAGTCTCAAGGCAAGAGAGTAAATTCCGGGAAACGGGGCAAGAATAACCACAACCGCAAGAACAAGCCAAGAGGGAATAGGAAGTGCAACTTCTGTGGTAAAGTTGGACATATAGCCAAGGAATGTAGGAAGAAGGAAAGGAGAAAGCGGGGCGAATGCTTCATTTGTGGTGAGTTTGGACATTTCAGCAAGGATTGCCCGAGGAAACAAGTGCGAGGCCAGACTCAGTGTGCCGGACTATCTGGAGGGCGAGTTCATCCCCTCAGCACCAGCTTATGATAGAGGTAGTGTTTCTGTGGAAATCTTGTTTACATTTTCTGACTTTCCCTGATTCGAACTTTGTTTGGTTCTGGCACATCGCATAGTTTTATTTCATCTAATCCAGTTGAAAGTTTTGCACCTAAGTACTAGTGTAGTGGGTGATCCCGTATGTGTTTCAAATCCAATTGGGGGTTCTGCCCGTTTGTCTATGGTCTGAGTGGATTTGAAAAATTTCTATCTTAAGTATAGAATTCTCGCGGGATGTTTATATTCTCGGTTTCAGGGGATATGGGTTGGTTTTGGGCATGGAATGGTTGTCCGGTTTTGGGGCCATTCTGGGTTTTTGTATATAGGGGTGTGAGGCTCATGACTCGCCTCGGTAATACCCTAGAAATTTCTAGCAACCCTATGGGTCCCGTCATGATTGTTATCTTGAGTCCCTCAACTCGCCTATCGATAGTTTGCAATCTGTGAGAGTGGTCCGAGAACATCCTGATATCTTGGGGAAAGTGAAGGGGTTACCCTTAGACGTGGGATAGATTTCCGCATTATCTGGTTGGTAATACCAAGCCAGTTTCGTGGCCAGTTAGGCACGTGACCTCACGAGGTGAGGGTAAGAAAGCAAGTCAAGGAGTTGCTTGGGAAGAACTTCCTGAGACGAAGCATTTTCGAGTAGGGTGCTCCAGTAGTATTCGTTACTGATGTGGACAGTTTGTTTCGCCTATGTGTTGATTATCGTGAAAGGAATAGATAACCGTTACCAAGGATCAATGATTTGTTTGATCAGCTTGTAGGAGCATCTGTTTTCTTTTAATCTAGCTACCGGATTCCATCAGCTTAGGATGGCTGAGGATGGAATTGACAATACTGGGTTTAGGACTCTAGATGGATTTTTGCAATGGTTAGTCATGCTATTTGGTTTGACTAAGGCACCCGCATATTACGCGAACTCGATGGGTAGGGTGTTTAGGGAGTCCTTGAACAAGTTTGTCATGGTCGTCATAGACGATATTTTGATCTCCTCAAAAGAACGAGGAAGAACATGCCACACATCTCAAGGAGGAGATGGATACGCTTAGAGCCACCAGTTGAAGGTCAAGTTCTCCAAATATCACTTTGGAGGAAAGAATTTGGATTTCTTGGGCACATAGTTCCTAAGTAAGGCTTAGCGGTGGACTCCGCTAAAGTGGTTGCGGGTTAAGACCGGAAAACTCTGAGGAGAGCAATTGAAGTAAGAAGCTTTCTCCGTTTGGCTAGTAGGTTAGCATTCCCTGAGCTTAGGCTTCCTCTTCTGGATCAAGAAGGGGGTATCACAGGAAGAAAGACCTGCAGTCAGTCAAGAACATGGACCAGTCGACTCGAGGCAAGATGTTAGGTCACCTCGCTAGATATATTATAAAGGATGACTAAGGCGCGATGAGAGAGTATGTGTTCCTCGAGTGGAAGACTTGGTAAAGAAAGTTCTTGAAGATGCGCATCACTCGAGGAGGTGGCCGAGTTGATCCCAGGATGCCTGTTGTGCCACCAAGTTAAGGCCAAGTCATAGAAGCCCCAGTGGGCCATTACCTCCATTGGGGGTTCCGCAAGGGAAGTATGAAAACATCTCGATAGATTATGTGGATAGACTACCTAGATCAAAGAAAGGGGATACGGGTATGTGGGTCATAATAGTTAGACTCACGAAGAGTACTCATTTCAGTCCAGTGAAGAGCGAGAGGACTGCATCATGGTTAGCAACGGTTTACCCTCAAGAAGTTGGCCAGTTTTGAAGGAGCCTACAGGAAGCCGTGAGTAGGCAACTGAATCTAGGTATGGCCTATCACTCATAGGCGGATGGTTCATTTCGATTAAGCATGAGTTATAGAAAATCGCGTTGGCAACGCGGATTGGTATTTTCAAGAAAAATTCTGCTGCATGGAATACTTTATAGTAAGTGGACGAGATCCAGTGAATTTTGGAGAGCTTGCATAAAATCATAAGGTTATAGTATGGTTAAGCCAAGTATACAGAAAGAAGAATAAGGGGGAAAGAAAGACGAGAGGCAATAATGAAATGAGTTCCAACTCGAGTTTGGGAAATAGGAGTTAGGAGGCCAAGGAATCGTGAAGTGGAAGATAGTCATAGCACAGTGGAGTTAAGCTCAGGGAAACGTGGCTAAGAAGAGTGAAGACTAGATACGCGCATCATATCTCTTTTTAAAGTGCATCCTTGATCCTAGCTTTCCTGTGGAACTTGCTTGCAAGTTATCTTTCGTATATATCCTCTCGGTCCCATTCTCGACCTTATTTCTGTTGTAAACTCCATAAGGGGGTTAAGACTCATCGGTTAGTACTATATGTCAAAGTTTGAATGGATTTCTGGTAATCCAAAAAGGAGTTTATCTAGTTTATCTAGTTTATCGTGTCTATCCTGTCATGAGAACCTTAGGTAGAAACCCTTTGGATGAAACATGTATTTGAACATGTTATGCTTGATGGTTGCAAGTGGTTGCAAGTGTTTGCAAGTGGTTGCTCGTGGATGCATTATACACGATTAGGCACTAGATCGGCTCACACACTCCTCATATTGCATGTGCATGAGTGTTTATGCTTATTCATGGATGAAATTCGTATGCTATCACATGGATGTTGCATATGGATGTATGATTGAGCACGCATGTAGATATTATACATTATGTTAGGAATTTGCATACATATGGATTCATTTCACTGACATACATATGCATTAAGGAGGTTTACTGTATCAGTAACCGCCTGATTTACATACATATGCATTAAGGAGGTTTACTGTATCAGTAACCGCCTGATTTTTGCATTAGGTAAGTACATATACACACACTTTTGCATATGTTCATCCAGCATTTAGAATCTCGTAAGGACAATGATTGCTCGTGGATGATGGTTTGAGTAGATGGATGATTGGATGGTAGGATACGTTCTTCCTAACTTGAAGATTTCGGGGACGAAATCCTTTAAGGAGGGAAGAATGTAACAACCCGTATTTTCAATAACCTGTAATAATGTAAATTGAGGCAGAATTTAATTCTAAAATCTGAATCAAGGGAAACGGGCTATGCCATTGCGTTCATCTCGGAAAAATACGCGAAATAGAGTCCGAGTTTTCGAAAATCGGAGTCCGTATGACCCAGTTAAGGCCCATTTAAGTTTTCAGAAAAATCCTAAGTAAAAACAGATTCAAATTTAAAGAATTGGGCCAGCTGGGCCAAGGCGGGAAAACTCCCGCCAGGGGCCCCATGTCGACAGGCCTGTCGACAGGGTCCCCAGGGAGTCGACTGCCCTGTCGACAGCCCTGTCGACAGGGGGTGCCCAGGCAATCTAGCCTGGTGCACCATTTCTGATTTGGGCTTGATTGGGTGGCTTGATTCTAGAGAGTTCCGAGATCTGACGGGCCAAAACTATCCTAGGGTTAATCCTATGGTCTAAATCACTCTAATCTTCTATAAATAAGCTCCTAATCCTACCCTAAAGCCTCATTAATCATTCTTGCAACCAAACTATGCCAAAATCCATCCTCTCATGGCCTCCACCCTCTTCATACAATTCCTAATTTAATTCCTAAGTGATTTTCCATGCATACAAGCATATTTAGGCTTGTATGATCCTCCTTAGCTTGCATTAAAGGCTTGTTTTTCAATTGGCATCATAAAAGGAGGAGTCTTGATCAAGTTTGCTTGCATTTGGGGGTCTTAATTCGTTGCATAAGGGGTTTCTTGCATTTGTTATACTCATTTGAGTCCGCATAAGCATTGTAAGCCCTCTTACCCTCATTTTAGAAACGATAAAGTTAATGTGTGATGAAAGTTGGGGTTTATGTATGTTTATTGAGTGGTGCATGTTATGCAAGGGTACTAAGCCATGATTTGCAAATCTATTTGTTATGCATGTATACTAAGCCATGATTTGCAAGATTTATAAGTTATGCATGTTTATGCAAGTTTGTTAACCCATGGTTTGTATGTTTATTAAGTCATGCATGTTTATGCAAGTTTGCTAAGCTATGATTTGTGTGTTTATTGAGTTATGCATGTTTATGCAAGTTTAAAATAACAAGTTGTGCATGTTTTGACAAGTTGTGCATGTTTTGGCAAGTTGTGCATGTTTATGCAAGTTTAAAATGACAAGTTGTGCATGTTTTGACAAGTTGTGCATGTTTTGGCAAGTTGTGCATGTTTATGCAAGTTTAAAATGACAAGTTGTGCATGTTTGACAAGTTATGCATGATTATGGTAATATGTAAGTTCATTATGCTAAGTTATGCAAGTTTAACATGTTATGCATGTTTTATGGTAATATGCAAGTTCACTACGCTAAGTTGTGCAAGTCTAACATGTTATGCATGACTGTTGTGCAAGTTTATGTTGTGCCAAGTTCCCTCTTCCTATCCTTTATGCGTTACTACGAATATGTAAGCAATAGAATGACGTTGGGGGTTTCGGGGTAAGCTTAAAATACATGAAAATATAAGATTGGGAATTTACCTATTAAGTTAGGTCTACCCCTTGGGAATTTACCTATTAAGTTAGGTCTACCCAAGTAACTATTGGCTTGTAATTATGCTTTGAAATGAAGTGGACATGACACTTAGAAAACATAAGTGTGGCCAACTCGAGGTTGGGTTGAGTTTGTAGCGTAATTCTACCCGGAACCGACCGGCTTAACTAGTGGCTACAAACAATAGGACCCAATGTGAGAAGTTGGTCATGGGGTGCCAAGACCCGAGGTTAGACCAAGTTGTGGTGTAAAGCTACCCGGACCCGCCCGGCCTAACTAGTAACCACAACAAGGTCTAATGTGAGAGGTTGAGGTGCATTAAGTTAATTAATGCCTCATAATTAGGGTTAAGTCAGGGTCCACTAATACTTAACCAATTTGGGGATTCAAGGGATGAAAATGGGGTTAAGTTACACTTAACCAATTTAATCAATTTGGGAGTTCAAGGGATTAGAATGGGGTTAAGCCACACTTAACCAGTTTAATCCAGGATTAGTGAAGGGTTAAATCACACTTAACCCTCTTAGAAACCCTAGCAACGTGGTCTGTTCCAGCAGTAATCCCAGTTTGGTATCATTCACAACCCTAGAGGCTAGGCTAGGGCGGGGCACGATTACTGGACTGATGTAAGCGACCAAAGCGACGGCTGAGTGGTACAGCGGTGCGGGTCCGGCGGGCTACGGACGTGCACGTAGTCCGATGTTGGACAAACTCGAGGCACGGGTACCAGTAGGTTAGGGCTGTGCATTATTGCTTAAGTGTCCGGGGTCGACAACCGAGGGCTTGATACACCCAAAGGGGGGGCCCAGCACAGACTACCTACATCCATATGTGGGCCGTATGGACATCAACACTTGACGTGTTAGGCTTATAGGGAGCCGATCGACTAGACCGTTGGGTTGGACCTTATACTAAGGTCACTTCATGTTATTGGGCCAAAGTTTGGGCTAAGGGATCAATACCTGTTATGTTGGTCTGCTAGTACACCGTGGTGCAAAACTTAACCTTGTTTTATGCGATGATACCTCTATCTATCTTGTAGGTAATTTACCATGCCAGTATGTTGTTATCTATGATCATCTCAGTTTCCATCATGATGTTAACTTTATTAGTTTATAGACTGATCGTAGCAGGGCTTACTCAGTCTTTTTGACTGACCCGTTTTGTTTCGCCTCTTTTCTTCCGTTTCCCCCCCCCCCCCAGGTTCTCAGGGAGGGAATACAGGAGCCTAGCTTGGATCTTAGCTGCTTTCTTGGATAGCTCATGTATGCTTTGGACTTGGGCTTGCTATGGTTTCTTCCACTTTGGGAATAGCTACTTTTATGTTTTCTTTTTCAGTATCAGATGATGTTATTTTATGTACTAGACTTGTTTACTTGGGAAATTGACATTATGATGTAGCAGACTTGTTTTTGAAATAGTTTAAAAAGTCCTCCGCTGTTTTATTTACTTACTCTGTTTATTTACATATATTTATATGTCATGTCCTGCCTTGCTATATCATTATGCATGTTTACCAATAATGCCCCTCCAAAGCTAGTGCATTCCTTTGCGAGTGACCCTGGCGGAGGTGGGGTGTTACATAGCCGGTCCGGATATCCAGGCGCTTTTGCAGGAGAATAACATGGAGCATGGGTTCGGGTCGGAGACGCACAGATAAGGGATTCGGATCGGGATACCCGATCCGAACCGGATTGGCTTGGATGCAATGCTCTCTTCTTCTCTAATCTGCTCCGCTCCGATCCATTTTCGTGGCAAACAGGTGGCTTTCCGATCCAATCGAGATTTAGTTGCCCTCCGATCCGATTAGATATGCCTTACCAATTTACTCAGTAGGAGTTCACCGATCCGAACGGAGGACTCTATCCGACCCGAACCGATAGGTTGCTCTGACCCGACCCGAACAGCTGCTGCTATCTAATCTAAATTGTAGTGTCTTCTCCAATCCGAACCGAAGTCTTCTAATTAAAAATGCCCTTCGATGTCTGGTTTCTTGACTTTGTGTTGCCTAGTTCACAAAGTAGGCTAACAGCGTGCAAATTCAATATATGGATTTTTATTTTGATTTTGACGAAAACTGATCGAAACAGCCAAACTGGCTTGCGATACATATCCCATTGTGTTCGGAATGGGGGTAATTAGCTATGGACGACAGTCGGTGGTTTCGATTTCGAGTTCGAATTAAAAAGTACCTTTTTTGAATTTAATTAAATAATATATATATTTATTTATAAAGGGCCCTCCCCTTTTCTTCCTTCCCTCAGACCTCCCCCCCAGTTGACTTTAGATGAAAAGGAAAAAAAACTCCCAAAGCACCGCGTCGCCCCCCCTCGGTTCAGGTCCCTCTCGCACCGCCGACGCCTACCCGAGCGCGAGCCCCCAGCCAACACGCCTCCAATCACCCCCTCCACCGATCCTACTTCCCCCCGTTCGAGCCTGAAGTCGTGAATTCCCAACGCCCTAGCCTCTCCCCCTTTGCGCCACCGCGCCTCCATCAGAGGAGCCCCACCCCGTTGTCGCCTCATCAGGCTCTCCCCTCTCCTCCGCGACCCTTCTCTCCCTCCTCTCCACTGCACTTTCTTCGATGGCCACAACCCCCTCCAAACTCGATGAAGTCCGCCGTTTCACAACCCCTGCCACCGCCTGGACCGCCAGCGACGCCCCCTCCACCTCTGATGCAGCGAAACAGCCCCCCTCCTGCATTTAGACTCTAAGCTTTTTTTATATTTATTTTATTTAGTTGTTTATTTAAAATAATTAGTTTAAATCAATTAAAATCAGTTTTCAAAGTTCAGATCTTTGTAGATCAATATGGAATTGTTTTTTTTTTTAGATAAAAATTCGATTTTTACATTAAATGGCAAAGCAAAGATTTGATTTTTAGTTATAAAAATATCATCTTTGTTAAGTAAAAATATCGTCTTTGTTTAGCTAAAAATATGGTCCTTGTTTAGTAAAAAAATATGATCTCTGTTTATTTAAAAATATTTTTTTTACATTAGTAGAGTATCAAAATGTAATTTTTATATATGTAAAGATATAAAAATAGGATTTTTATATGATGTAGTGAAATAGAAATATAATTTTTATTTAAGTAGCGAAGTAAAAATATGTGATTTTATATATGTAGTGAATACGGGCAACGAAAGTGACAGGAGGCGAGAACGGCGAAGATTTTCTACATATGAAGAGTCGCGGTGTTTGGTTTAGCTAATCGGTGAGAACTCCTCACTTTAATTTCTATTTCTAGTTTGAAATATATACTAGGATGCAGACGGTGCTTAGCAGCACCCGACACCCATCGTCCACAAACCATGGATGACTTGTTTGTTTGATTTCTGTGTAGTGAAATTTGATAGTGTGATGTGGAATGAAATAAAATATATATTCATGTGTTGAAATAAAATATAATATTCATGGGTTGAAATACAATATATATTCATGTGTTGAAATAAAATATATATTCATGTGTTGAAATAAAATATATATTCATGGGTTGAAATAAAATATATATTCATGTGTTGAAATAATATATATATATATATATATTCATGGGTTGAAATAAAATATATTTTCATGTGTTGAAATAAAATATATATTCATGTGTTGTAGTAAAATAAATATTCATTTACAAATCGAACGATTTGTTTATGCACACCGATTTGACTGATATTGATTGGGACGATAAATTTTACACATCGCCCAACTGCACAAATAAAAATCTGTGTTTGTTGATGTGAAACCCCACACGGGTATTGGGATGATATTTGACGTACACTCATCCCGATTGTTTAGTTGTATGTCAATCGATGGGTTGACAGACTGTGTAAGCGTTAATTATTTATATTTACTGCTTATGCAGTTGTGTGGTGCACTCTGGATGATGGTTGATTATTTATCATTGCTATTATATACATGTGTTGTATGAAATCCATATAATTAACATTATATGGTAATTGATTGGGCCTCATTCCAATTTGGAAAATAAGGAATATTATAAAATGAAAATTCATGTGTTGAATAGAAAGAAAATTCATGTATTGAATAGAAAGAAAATTAATGTGTTGAATAGAAAGTAAATTCATGTGAATAGAAAGTAAATTCATGTGTTGAATAAAATAAATATTCATTTGTTGAATAAAAATATATATTCATGTGTTGAAGAAAATATTCATTTGTTGAATAGAATAACGAAGCTATCGAAATATATAAAGCCATGATGATTAGATGTGCGCCAATTTGACGAAACGATATTTATATTGATTATATTCATTTTTGTATTGAATATAGAAAAGGAATTGATTTCAAAATATAACGTTTTGAAAATATTATCATTTGTATATCGATGATGTGGAATATTCAATTTTGATTAGAAATTGAATATGAAGTTGAAATCGTTATGAAAATGAATTTAAAACGATTTATAAAACACGTTTTAAAAGGAAATCGACGAAATATATATATATATATATATATATATATATAATGGTCTGAATAGAACGCGCCGCGCTGCGGTAGTTCGCGAATTTCGACCATTGACTTCAAATGGACATTACGGGAGATCCGACCGTCGGATTCTCCTAAAACCAGAAATGTTGGGTTCGTATCGAAAAGTGATTTCTAATGAATATTAGAAATTAGAAATCTAACGGTTGGATTTGGAATTATGTCCAAATCAAACTTGGAAAAGGTTGTTGTAAATGTAGTTCGATGGCCGTTGATGGAAATCGACTGTACGGGCCTTGATAAAATTATTAAAATAGTAATAATTTGTGTAAAATCATAAGAAATGAATTGTGAAAAATAGAGATGAAAAATTCCAAATTTGAAAGGATAAAAATAGATTTTTATCGAAATGAACTAGTTTTGAACTAGAATTATAATCCCATTTATTTTTAAAAATAAATAAAGTGGACTTGAAATGGTTTTGAAAATAATTAGAATTTCCAATATATAAAGTGGAAATAGATTTGAATCGAAATTGTCTTTGGAATATTTCAATGTTGGATTTCATGATGATATAGATATTGTTATGGGAATTTGAAAGATATATTTATATCCTTATTTCCAATACGATATTTGTTGGTTGTAGAATTTGATATTGAATGTAAGTCGATATATTTTCTATCCAGAGCCTTGTCTTTAATACCAAATGTGATTTGGGTTTATCGTGAACGGTGTTTTAAATAACATTTGTTCTTTAACCCGATAATTAATGGAATGTGATTTTGGGTTTTCGTGAACTGTGCTTTAGATGACATTGGTTCTTTAACCCAGTTAAAGACAGGATATTGATTTTTCGGAATGGTTAAAACTAAGCAGAGTTTTAATGAATCTTTAATTAGATTGAAGTGATCGAGAATGGGGGTATCACCAGTTTTGTTCCAGGCGATAGTTAAATCTTTAATTAGATTTGAACGTGAAATGGTAATTAAATTTACCAATAACACCATGGTGTTAGATATGAAGTATGACCGGTATTACTACATGGGATGAATAGGTTGGGATTGGGAAATAAAATAAATGATTACTTCGGTGTGGTTCGCTAATCCCGACATGTTTGAATTGATATTCAAAAGAAGATTAAAGAATTAATTTAAAGAATTTATCTTTGATAAAATTAATGGGAACCTTTCCCAAAGTATAAGAATATTTGAATGAAAGAATATTCTGAATTGGAATGAGGCGTATGTTGTGTTTGTGTAACACTTGTTTATTATATACGCGAGTTATTCAGAAAGACCGGGTTTATCCCATTCTGGATAACTGATTCGACGTGGTGTCGAGGATGAAGACGGTGGTCGAAGACTGGAGGTCTTCACATCGTTTGGGTGATTACTGATGATCTTGATTGGGCTGTACACCCAAGAGGTGGGAATCAGTTGGTGATCGTCCAGACGTACTTGGAGATCGATGGATATGCGAGGTACAAGGTGCCTCCGGTTTCATTCAGACTATGTGTCTGACACTGATTTTATTCTGTGTGATTGATTTCTATTAAATATATATCTGTTTGACGGCGGAGAATTTATTCTCTTGCTTAACGCCCTTCTCTGAGACGTACGAGCTCAGGGTTATATATTGATGGATATCAAACGCATGGAGTGAATTGCATGTGTGGCATGCCTATGTGGCAATATGATCAAGGCTTCTGTTGAAAATCAGAGTCTTGTGGTTGATGATCAAAGCACGACCTGCATGGCATAGGTTTGTGTAGCTTTGATTCGCGAGCCTCACACCCCGGTTGTGAACCAAAAACGGGAGAGGACCTTAGGGAGGGCATGCGTTTCCTTCTAGCTAGGGTGGTGTCAGTGACCTACCAGCCCTGACATTTATATTATCTTCACCTGTGTGGTTGTTGCTGTTGCGAGGCGCCTCAGATATATCGGTTACTATGTGGAGCCGATGGAGTCATTTGGCTTATTTACGCCCCCAAAGGGCGGGGAAACGCCGTGTTCAGGCATTTTAATCCACATCAGTGGACCGGCCCTGATGATCCATGGGTCACTCGAGCTCTGATCCTGAGGCTCGGGCTAGACAGTCTCGAATCCGTGAGGACTATCTTTTGCCTCGGTTCACAGATAGAAATCCAACATCTAATACGTGATATTTGCGGTTTTGATTGTAGAGCCTTGTATGGCGACATGATATATGGTACCCATGCCGTCTATGATTGATATTTATGATTGAAATTGTTTTGACACTATACACTTATAATAGTTTCAAATGATTCGTTTTTAACGTACCAAGCATGTTTGGCTATTATAAGGGAAAACCCTATCCTCCAGCTTGTGTTGCATTGTGTGATGGGACCTGGGTCTTATAATAGCTTCATTTTTCCAAAAAGCATTGCCTGTTTTGTTATATGCACTGGTATTCTTGGGAGGAAACCCGTTCCGTGTTATACGGCGTGGTCCCTTGATATATCTGATTTAAAGTAAAATTTTAAATAACCGTTTTAGTTCTCACACCAGTCACATGACTGACTTGGAGTTTATTGTTATAACCTAAACTCTGGGTGCCCTTATTTTGACACGGGCAGCTAGTAGTTTTGGTTTTGCAGATTTATATTCACAGGATCCTGATTTACAACTGAAGCGGTATTCAGAAAGCTCTATATCCGTGTATCTGTTTTCAGTTGTGTTTGTATTGTTTTTCCGTTGCGATGTATTTAAATGTAATTTAAATCTCTGATATTTTTTGTGTAATATTTATTCATACTCTGTAATATTCTTGTATTCTGATGGAATTGTTGTAATAAGCAATGAAATGTTCTTCTGTTTGCGTTCTGATGTGGTTTGTACTCAAAGTATCCACTCTTTCCTTCACGGGGAAGTTACAGGTTTTTATATTTGGTATCAGAGCTTTGGTTTACAAAGCTCGAGAACAAGACACGTCAGGACCAAACAAAAGAATTCATCAGAAATTGGATTAGTAATATCCAATGGAAATGACTCATTAGAGATAGGACCAGTAGTATCCTAGAACGAGTGTGAAGAGTAAATTTTTAAAATGAAAACAATTTTTGTTTTGAAAATTTAAATCAATTATTCGTATTTGAATATTTATTTGTATTGAATTTGGACAGTCCAGTATATAAAGACTTTGCGATCCACGTGTATTCGAAGTTTTAATATACTGGATAGATATAGAATCACACTCTAGTCGCTCGGACATGATTCTGATGATTGACGCGTCATCATCAGGATTTATTTTCGTGTTTCAAAAGTGGGATCTCTGTATATTTCCATTAGACTGGTGTGAGAACCAAAATATAGTTAAATATATTGTTGTGATTTAGCATAAAAAATGTGATTTTTGACTATATATCAAAATTATGAATTTGAAATGATAATCAACTAATTGATTGCTGATTGTGTTGTTTGATTATTGGTTGATTAATTAGAATTTGAACATTTAGCCAAATTGTAACAAAAAGTGAATTGTATTGAGAATTTGTCGCATTTGCATGCATATACATGTACTTACATTGAACATGTCATAGCAAGGAGGCAAGAGCAGAGGAATAAAATTGTTTCCCTGACAAATAGGTACATGTTTATTGTATTTCTTGGGTTTTTGATGATTTTATGAGCCGATTGGCTAGCCGCTTGGCTGTTTCTTTTTCTTTTTGGATTGGTGAGGGCCATGAGAGGCTATTTGAAATATCCCGAAGTCCCCGGTGCAGGGGAGGTTATAGCGAAATTTTTCAAAATTTTAAGGTGTTAGCCAAATTTTTGAAAAATTTGAAAAGTTCTTAGAAACTGAAAAGTTGAAGAACTTAAGCCATAATGAAAGTTGAGTTGATTTGTGAAACAACTTTCGGCTTCATTCCTTTTCGGGGATGAAAAGTTAAGTGGGGGAGATTGTAATAACCTGGAAATCCGAGCCAATTTAAAAATTTTATTTTGGCAATTTTAGCGAATTTTGATTATTTAAAATGAATTATTTTAAATAATAACGACGAGAAATTTATTTTGAATAGAATTAGAACGTATATATTTATTTGAATCGTCGTTAGAATATAAATATTTTATTTTAATTATAAAAGGAATTGAAAATGGCGCGGTAGTTCGAAAATTCGATTTCTAATTTAAAATGAATGTACAGGATTCAAAATAAATCGGATTTTAGCGAAACCAAAAATATTAGAATCTATTTGAGAATATCTTTCCAAGAATCCGAAAAATGAAAATTTCATAGCGGGGATAAAAAGTTATGTCCAGTTGAAATTTCAGAATAGTCGCTATGGAAATTTTGGCCCTTTAAAATAGCCATTTTGCAAAACGACCTCGGTTTTCGACGAAACCAGGATCCGTGATGTCAAGTTATTGCTAGGTTTCAAAATTCGTAATTTTTTGAATCAATATGTGAGCGTGGCAAAGGAAAACACGTTTGACCAGTTTCAATTGATTTTAATTGACTGGAAAATGACCATTTTTCAAACGGTCTCAGAATTCGATGAAATTAGTTTTGTTAGGACCGTATCGTCAATACGAAGCTAGAAAATATTTTTCTGGAATTTTTAGATTTCGTATGTGGCCCCAGTAAATTGAAATATGCGTTCAAATTCAATATATAGATTTATATTTTGATTTTGACGAAAACTGATCGAAACAGCCAAACTGGCTTGCGATACATATCCCATTGTGTTCGGAATGGGGGTAATTAGCTATGGACGATAGTCGGTCGGTTCGATTTCGAGTTCGAATTAAAAAGTACCTTTTTGGAATTTAATTAAATAATATATATTTATTTATAAAGGGCCCTCCCCTTTTCTTCCTTCCCTCAGACCCCCCCGTTGACTTCAGATGAAAAGAAAAAAAACTCTATAAGCACCGCGTCGCCCCCCCTCCCCCGTTCAGGTCCCCCCTCACACCGCCGACGCCTACCCCCGCGCGAGCCCCCAGCCAACCCACCTCCAATCACCCCCTCCACCGATCCTCCTTCCCCCCTGTTCGAGCCTGAAGTCGCGAATCCCCAACGCCCTAGCCTCTCCCCCTTTGTGCCACCGCATCTCCATCAGAGGAGCCCCACCCCGTCGCCACCTCATCAGGCTCTCCCCTCTCCTCCGCGACCCATCTGTCCCTCCTCTCCACTGCACTTTCTTTGATGGCCACAACTCCCTCCAAACTCGATGAAGTCCGCCGCTTCACAACCCATGCCCCCGCCTGGACCGCCAGCCATGCCCCCTCCACCTCCGATGCAGCGAAACAGCCCCCCCCCTCCTGCAATTAGACTGTAAGATTTTTTATATTTATTTTATTTAGTTGTTTATTTAAAATAATTAGTTTAAATTAATTAAAATCATTTTTTAAAGTTCAGATCTTTGTAGATCAATATGGAATTGTTTTTTTTTTAGATAAAAATTCGATTTTTACATTAAATGGCAAGACAAAGATTTGATTTTTAATTATAAAAATATCATCTTTGTTAAGTAAAAAAATACCATCTTTGTTAAGTAAAAATATCGTCTTTGATTAGCTAAAAATATCGTCTTTGTTTAGTAAAAAATATGATCTTTGTTTATTTAAAAATATAATTTTTATTTTAGTAGAGTATTAAAAATATAATTTTTATATATGTAAAGATATAAAAATAAGATTTTTATATGATGTAGCGAAATAGAAATATAATTTTTATTTAAGTAGCGAAGTAAAAATATGTGATTTATATATGTAGTGAATACGGGCAACGAAAGTGACAGAAGGCAAGAACGGCGAAGATTTTCAACATATGAAGAGTCGCGGTGTTTGGTTTAGCTAATCGGTGAGAACTCCTCACTATTATTTCTATTTCTAGTTTGAAATATATACTAGGATGCAGATTGTGCTTAACAGCACCTGACTACCGTCGTCCACAGACCATGGATGACTTGTTTGTTTGATTTCTGTGTAGTGAAATTTGATAGTGTGATGTGGAATGAAATAAAATATATATTCATGTGTTGAAATAAAATATATATTCATGTGTTGAAATAAAATATAATATTCATGGGTTGAAATAAAATATATATTCATGTGTTGAAATAAAATATATATTCATGTGTTGAAATAAAATATATATTCATGTGTTGAAATAAAATATATATTCATGGGTTGAAATAAAATATATATTCATGGGTTGAAATAAAATATATATTCATGGGTTGAAATAAAATATATATTCATGTGTTGAAGTAAAATAAATATTCATTTACTAATCGAACGATTTGTTTATGTATACCGATTTGACTGATATTGATTGGGACGATAAATTTTACACATCGCCCAACTGCACAAATAAAAATCTGTGTTTGTTGATGTGAAACCCCACACAGGTATTGGGATGATATTTGACGTACACTAATCCCGATTGTTTAGTTGTATGTCAATCGATGGGTTGACAGACTGTGTAAGCGTTAATTATTTATATTTAATGCTTATGCAGTTGTGTGGTGCACTCTGGATGATGGTTGATTATTTATCGTTGCTATTATATACATGTGTTGTATGAAATCCATATAATTAACATTATATGGTAATTGATTGAGCCTCATTCAGATTTGGAAAATAAGGAATATTATAGAAAGAAAATTCATGTGTTGAATAGAAAGAAAATTCAAGTGTTGAATAGAAAGAAAATTCATGTGTTGAATAGAAAGAAAATTCAGTGTTGAATAGAAAGAAAATTCATGTGTTGAATAAAACAAATATTCATGTGTTGAATAAAAATATGTATTCATGTGTTGAAGAAAATATTCATTTGTTGAATAGAATAACGAAGTTGTTGAAATATATAAAGCCGTGTTGATTAGATATGCGCCATTTTGATGCGAACGATATTTATATCGATTATTTTCGTTTTTGTAATGAATATAGAAAATGAAGTGATTTCAAAATATAACGTTTTGAAAATATTATCATTTGTATATCGATGATGTGGAATATTCAATTTTGATTAGAAATTGAATATGAAGTTGAAATCGTTTTGAAAATGAATTTAAAACGATCTATAAAATACGTTTTAAAAGGAAATCGACGAAATATATATATAATGGCCTGAATAGAACGCGCCGCGCTGTGGCAGTTCGCGAATTTCGATCGTTGACTTCGAATGGACATTACGGGAGATCCGACCGCCGGATTCTCCTAAAACTGGAACTGTTGGGTTCGTATCAAAAAGAGATTTCTAACGAATATTAGAAATTAGAAATCTAACGGTTGGATTTGGAATATGTCCAAATCAAACTTGGAAAAGGTCGCTGTAAGTGCAGTTCGATGGCCGTTGATGGAAATCGACTGTACGGGCCTTTATAAAATTATTAAAAATAATAATAATTTGTGTAAAATCATAAGAAATGATTTGTGAAGAATTGAGATGAAAAATTCCAAATTTGAAAGGATAAAAATAGATTTTTATCGAAATGAACTAGTTTTGAACTAGAATTATATTCCCATTTATTTTTAAAAATAAATAAAGTGGATTTGAAATAGTTTTGAAAATAACCAGAATTTCCAATATATAAAGTGGAAATGGATTTGAATCGAAATTGTCTTTTTCAAATAAATATATACGTTCTAATTCTATTCAAAATAAATTTCTCGTCGTTATTAATTAAAATAATTCATTTTAAATAATCAAAATTTGCAAAAATTGCCAAAATAAAAATTGTAAATTGGCTCCGATTTCCGGGTTATTACAATTTACATATTCATCATAATATGTTAATCAAGCGTTTGCTTCTTTAGGATCGATTTCGGCTTTTTTGGGCTTGCTTTCCACCTCCTTGTCTTCCATTTTCTCTTTTTTATTACTAGATTCTTTAGACTATTCTTTTTCTGAAGCTTTTTTTGGTGAAGAGAATGGTGATGGTGGAGATAATGTTGGAGGTCGAGTGCGTCTTAAGAGTTCTTTCAAAGAAAGCGCAAGTGTACTCATTGTTTTCTCAACGGTTGCTAAACGAGATGCTATGCCAAATTTCATATTCGCAATTTGATTGGCCAAAGCAATTTGATTTTGATATAAAATTTGTTGATTATGAATAACAACTTCACACGATGATTCATTTTGGAGTATTTGTGTTTTAGGAGAAGTCGTACCTTCGAATGTTTGATGCTGGCGTGATGAGGATTCCGGCATACCCTGAATACGCTCTTCTTGATGTTGCTCTTGCGGTGGAATTTGTTCTCCTTGACGCTTTTCTCTCCATTCATTGAGAGTGCAAAAAATAGGTGGTTGTTGTGGGAGTTGCATCAAAGAAAAGAACTTTTTGGCCGCTTCTTTAACTGGAATTTCCTCGAATGTCGATAGACAAATAGGAATTTCTTTTGCTTTTAACAACCACATAATGAAAGAAGCTTATATGATGATTATCGAGAACGGTTCCAAAAATCTTATAGCTCATCAAATATAAATTAAGCCCAATTAACTTGAATACCGACGAATATAGCACATAAGGCTCTATGTTCTAAATCAAGGATTTTTCATGACTACCAAGATGTGAAAAAACTGTATTAACAAGTACTCGAGAAAGAAGTCTTGCTTTTGACCTTAAGTACTTAGTGGAGAACTGAGGCATGTGATCTTCCCAAATTTGGTGTGTAATATTATCTCTTCCCTTATATCTAATATTGGGGATATCATTGATGTTAGTATCAGTATTAGAACATTGCAATATATCTTCTATATCCTTAGCAGTGAATCTAGCTGTGACTCCACAAACACTTGACCCAATCCAATTGTTTTCTACTTGTGGATTCCAAAAACCAGTGCTATCTAAGTTTGCATAGAATAAAAATGGATAGTTGGTCTATATGTAAGCTATTAGAAGATAAAGGTACTAGTGGCACAAGAACAACTTCTTGACATAAGCTATGTAATTAATATATAGGAAAATCGAGGAGATCATAGAAAGGACCGGTATGAAGGATCTTCTTCTGAATTAATCCATATCTTTCTATGGCCAATGGTGCTTTGTTCATCCACTTATTGATTTTTGAATGTGAAACTACTCTAGGTGTTTCTTTAGCAATCTGAGGAGGATTTGAAGATTTTGCTTCCTCTCTCTTACGTTTAGATGAAGATTTTGGTTTATGAGCCATGAATTAGACAAAATTGAATTTCTAGGATTAGAGATTTTTTGTGTTTGATCGGTGAAATGTTGAGATGAAAGAAAAGAAAGTAGCGGTTATACTTATATAAAAATCGGCATTTTGTATTTCTAATGTCTGGATTCTAAATCAGATGTCTGATTTCAAAACAGATTCAGACTGAAAGAATTTTCAGACGTCTGGACGATAATTTCAGACGTTTGTTTTAGAAGAATTTTAAAACCGAGGGTATTTTCAGATGTCTGGTTCATTATTCAGACGTCTGGTTTTGGTTTTTATTTTATTTTATTTTAACCGAGACAATTTTCAAACGTCTCTTTTATGATTTCAAACGTCTGGTTTTGAAGTTTGTTGTTGTTTTAATGATGAAACTAATAATTTTTATATTAAGAATTTTGAAAACTTATATATTCTATTTCTTATACGGACACAAACATATCCATGATAGTATTTATTTATAAAATAACATTTATGTATTAATTTCTTAATTTATTGGTGGTCGTGAAGTCAGTTTAGAGAGGTTTATGATGGACCATCTTCCCGCATCTTTTAGAAAATATGTTCTTTCTCTGGAGTTTCGCAAAGACGAAGAGATTTCTTGTGCAAGCCTTTTTTTGGTTGAAGAATGACTGCACATAGCGTAAAGCGCTCTTTCAAGGAAGTTTAGATGTCGCTTTGTTCCTTTTTGCATGTAATACATTTCTCTTCGGACATCCATCATTTCACGTTGATAGTGGGATATTTCATCCAACTTCTTATCGTTCGTCGACTTGTTATTCATTTTTAATCGTTTGAGTAGTGGAGAAAAACCTCATTTTTGTTTTTGAAAATTCAGACTAAAAAGAAATCGTGGAGGAGATGGAGTTCTTATTGGACTTGAATCGAGTGTTATGAGTTATTTAGATTCCATAATGTATAGTAATATTGAACATTGTACATTGTGGCTATTTATAGCTTTTAAATTTGTTAAAATTGTTGGATTAGAAACTTTCGATAAGATTTAGAGGTTGATAAACTTCATTTATTTGTGAAACACCGAAATTCTAGTTTTAGTCACAAGACTGAATTCTTTTGTTACGTTAATTCAGAGTAGGAGCAAATTCCTAAATCATAACGTAATTTAATGAATGTTTGTTCGTTTAAGGGTTTGGTAAATATATCTACAATTTGATTTTTGGTATTTACATATTCTAGGGATATAGTACCTTTTTCTATTATCTCGTAGGAAGTGATTGCGTATATCTATATGTTTAGTTCTAGAATGGTTCATCGGATTTTTAGACAAGTTAATTGCGTCGCAATAAATTGGTGATTTATCATTGTTCTTACTGTAATCGCAAAGTGTTTGTTGCATATACATTACATGTTCACATGCTAGAGAAGTTGAAATATGTTCGGCTTCACATGTTGATAATGATACATAATTTTGTTTTTTTACAAAACCATGATATTAACAATTGTCCTTTAAAATTATACGTACCGTTAGTGCTATTACTATCCGTTTTACATCCACCGAAATCAGCATAGCTATAAGATACTAATTCGAAAGATGAACCTTTAGGATAAAATAAACCTTAGTCTCTTGTATTAGACAAATATCGTACAATTTTGTTACCGCATGTAGATAAGATTCCTTTGGTTTTGCTTGAAATCTAGCACATAAACATACGCTCATCATAATATCAAGTCTACTAGCCATTAAGTATAATAGAGAACCTATCATACTTCGATATAATTTTTCATCATTATCTTTTTTATTTTCATCTTTTTCTAGATGAACACTAGAGTACTCATCATTGATGTTGGTTTACTTGATGTTATCTCCATACTAAAACGTTGTAATAATTTGTCACAATATTTTTCTTGATGAATAAAAATTCCGTTTTAAGTTGTTTTATTTGTAAACCTAAGAAAGTTTAATTCACCCATATGTGACATTTAAATTCGTTTTTCATTATATTTGAAAATTCGATACATAAATTTTCATTAGTAGATCCAAAAATAATACCGTCAACATATATTTGTATAACTAAAATATCATTGTTTTCTCGTTTTATAAAAAGAGTGGTGTCTATTCTTTCTATTTGAAACCCGGATGCTATTAAATGGTTGTTTTAATCCATAAAGTGCTCTGTTAAGTTTAAAAACATGATCGGGATATTTCTCATGAATAAAAAGCGGTGGTTGTTCTACATATGCATTTTCTTTAATGTAACCATTTAAAAATGCGTTTTTAACATCCATTTGATATAATTTGAATTCATGATGACATGCAAAAGTCAATAAAGTTTGTATAGCTTCTAGTCTAGCTACAAGTGCAAATGTTTCATCATAATCTGGCTACAATAGTTATAATCTTCTGTTGTTTTAATAGTTACCCCTTTGCTTTTAATTGCCAAAACTAACCCTAATTTTTTTATCTAAATCGAACAACTCCATGCGAGACATCTGAGTTACATCTCAAATCATTTGAAGAATAACCTTTTAGAGCAACTTCAATCCTTGCCTAAATACAACGTAATGTTAAGTACACATCATAAAAACTTTATATTAATTTAATGAGGTGGGCTGTATATGAGGTGGGCTGTATGACACTTTTATTTCAGAGCATTCTTTTTCCATCCAAACCACAACCATCCGTTTATATTTAAACAGAGATTGAGTGAGAGGGATGTTGAAAATAATTCTGCATTTAATAATTCCACATCCCAATCTGCATTTATAACTCCACCTTCCAATAAGTCTTTTCATTATTCAATAAATTGAATGGGTGTGTGTCTCTTAGGAAATTGACGTGTCTCTTAGGAATTGACGTGTCACTTAGGAAATTGACATGTCTTTTTTGCTTATCTTGTAAGTTGTATTTCAATGAATATCCTTGTAAAATATCAAATTATAAATAATGAACTTTGCTGTGTGATAATTGCACAAGCATATTATGAAACTCTGTTTTCTTCCCATTTTTCACATGGTATTCGAGCAGCTGATCTAGGTAGCGCTACTTCCACTCTTAAGAAAATCTGACTAGGCATTTTTCTACTGTCAGTATTTATGGAGGAAATTGTGAATCCATTTGCTCAAGTTGAAAAAAAATGATTTATGATGCACTTATTGTAATAAGCCATGATATACCTGTGAGAAATGTTGGAAGCTGCATGGTAAGTCTTCCAATCGTGATCTTGGACCAAAAGGGGATCCTTTGGGAGGTCATCTCCAAAAAATGGTCAAGTTTACGTGACTATTGAAAAACATGAAGACAAAGGAAAATATGTCAACTTACCAAATTTTACTAGCCTCAGCCAGGAGGAAATAGAAAAGATGAGGGCATTTTTCAGCACTCTGGAAAAACCATTAGGTACTTGTACTATGACTTATTCAGGTATGTATCCACATTCATACGGTTTTAATGTCTCAAACATACATTCCTTCTTTGGTTTTTGGATTCCAGAGCCACAGACCATATGATACCCTCATTCAAATACTTCTCCACATATTCTCCTTGTCCTAGCAATAGGAAAATAGTTATTGCAGACGGTACTCTTGTTACTATAGCTGGTATAGGGAACATTGAAATAAGTCCTTCCATGACTCTAAACAATGTCCTTCATGTTCCAAAACTATCTGCAAACCTTGTTTCCATCCAAAAACTTACGAAGACTTAAACTGTATTGTGATTTTTCACAATGATTATTACATTTTTGAGGACAAGGAAACGGGGAGGATGATTGGATGTGCTAGAAAAAGGGATGGCGCTTGAGAAGCCAAATGAACACCAACCACAATCAATCATTTATGTCAGAATGCATTCTCTCAAAAAGAGAATTTTTTTTTCTTTTTCATAGTCGGTTAGGACATCCTTCTTTTGGAGTTATCAAACTTATGTTTCGATCTTTGTTTTTTGGATTAAGCGTTGAGAGTTTTCATTGTGATGTATGTGAAATTGCAAAACAAAAACGTATACCTTTTCCATTAAGTAACGAGAAAAGTACATTTCCTTTTTATCTTGTTCATACTAATGTTTGGGGTCCATCTGCTGTTCCAAATATTTTTAGAGCCAGATGGTTTGTGACTTTTATTGATGACTGTACTCGTGTTACTTGGGTTTTCCTTCTTAAACAAAAATCTGGAGTGAGTACAGTTTTTCAAAAAAAATTCTCAATGATTAAAAATCAGTTTGGTGTAGACATAAAAAGAATTAGATCAGATAATGGTAAGGAGTATTTTATTTATACCATTACCTCATTCTATCAAAAAGGAATAATCCATGAGTCTTCTTATGTCAAAACACCGCAACAAAACGGGGTTGTAGAAAGGAAAAAAATGGACATCATTTAGACCAGACTCGTGCATTATTGTTTCAAAAGAATGTTCCAAATGTTTTTTGGGGAGAGGCTGTCCTTACAGCAAAATATCTTATTAATAGGATTCCTTCTAAAGTATTGGGATCTATGAGTCCTTTGGACATCCTTTCTTCCTTCTATCCTAACCTGTCCACTACTATTAATCTTCCACCACGAGTATTTGGTTGTTCTCATTTGTTCTTGTTCACAATCAAGATAGGGGAGAACTTGATCCTAGAGCCATAAAAATGTGTTTTCATTAGATACTCCTCCACTCAAAAGGGATACAAATGTTACTATCCTCCTTCCAAAAAATTCTTTGTCTCTCGAGATGTAATATTTCATGAAGATGAAGCTTATTTCAACCAATATTATCTTCAAGGGAAAAATTTAGGAGAAAATAAGGAAAATCATTTTGAAACTCCTTTTCCTATTCTTGAGTTTAAGTAACTATCCATTTCACCATCATCTCCTGAAACAAAATCTATCCTTGAGTCAAAGCAATCATCAGTTTCATCACCATCTCCTGAAATAGAACCTAAATCAGAACCTGAAGTTGATATAAGATTTGGAAAAAAATTGGTATTCAAGAGAAGGCCAAAGGTTTCTCCTGACTCGAACCACATTCAAGAGTCCAATCCAACTCCTTCACAGTAGGTAATAAATTTTGATTCTTCGACTTCACATGATAATTTTCCAGTTTTTCAAAATGAAACAACCCAAACAATAGAAAATGCCTATACAGAAGCCCAAATTGTTGAAAATGATCTTGACCTTCCAATTGCCATTAGAAAAGAAACCAGAAAATGTACCCAAAAACCATTATATCCTCTCTCAAATTATCTCTCCTTTCAAAAATTCTCGTCAATCCATAAAGCATTTCTTGTTAACCTGAACAATACCTTCATTCCTACTAATGTTTATGAGGTATTATCTGATAAAAGGTGGAAACATGCTATGGATATAGAGATGGATGCATTGAAAAAAAAGTGGAATTTGGTTACTTTACCGAAAGGAAAATGACCCGTTGGTTGCAAATGGGTCTATACAGTGAAGTATAAGGCTGATGGGTCAATTGAAAGATATAAAGCAAGGTTGGTAGCCAAAGGTTTCACGCAAACATATGGGATTGACTATTTAGAGACTTTTGCTCCAGTTGCAAAAATGAATACAGTTCGTATATCGTTATCTCTTGCTGCCAACTATAATTGGGAATTGCGACAATTTGATGTAAAAAATGCTTCCCTACAAGGAGAGCTTGAGGAGGAAATTTATATGGAGGTACCACTAGGATATTGTACAAATATTGTTGTCAATACTGTAACACCCCGCCTCCGACAGGGTCACTCGCAAGGGAATGCACTAGCTTTAGAGGGGCATTATTGGTAAACATGCACAGAAATATCACAAGACAGAACATATAAAATAGCGGAAATAAAATCAAACTTTCATAACATGAATAAATAAGGTCTAAAGCCTTTTACATCAGAGTACATCAAAAACCTGTCTTGCAATAGTTAAAGAAGCATAAAGACTTTTTCATAAATTATCCCCCAAGTAAAAAAAACAGTAAAGTAGCCATAGCCAAGAGAAGTCCAAGTCATCCATGATGACCTTCAAGCAGAAGAAGTCCGAACTAAACAACAGTGTTTCCTCCCTGTAACCTGGGGGGGAACGGAAGAAAAGAGGCGAAACAAAACGGGTCAGTCAAAAAGACTGAGTAAGCCCTATCTACTATTAGCATAAAAACTAGTAAAGTTAACTGTCATGAGAAACTGAGATGAACATAAGCATGATGACAAGATAGATAAGCTAAATCAAAATAACAGGATGAACTGCTGAACTCAGATAAACTAAGGTGTCATGATAAATTACGATGTCAGGATAAAACAAGGTATCCCATCGTCAAGTTTCTGTCAAGTATAATATCCCCAAGATAGCTATTACGTATAACGTCCCATGGTATCTATCCAGTATTTTAGCTCTGCACCTACCGTACTAGTATCCCCACCGTGTCATGTGTTAACCAAGAATGACCCTCACTCAAAAGTCGTGTGATGGTCCATGTCAACCTAATATATCGCCTATATAGGTTACTCAACTCGTATGTTTTATTCCATGTAAATGTTCAGTCCCTTGCCGTAGACCATACGGGCTTTCCCATGAGATTCTATATTACTTTAACATAGTTCCATGATCCTTAAGATCGGTTTGGACTGTTACCCTAAACCTAGCCAGGGTCTTCCAACATGAATTATCGTTTGTACAACTAGGACTTATGCTACCTAGGGCTACTAGGGATTATGCTTACCTATTGCACGTTTTCGTATCTCGGTTTGGGTTCAACCACCTAGGGCCACTAGGGATTACGCTAACCGTCAACCGCGCCCTTTTTCCCACGCATATATCGTGAATCGTTTTTCCATGACTGTATGCACATGTATCACATCGTGCCATCCGAGTCCTGTCACAGGGCAAATCAAGAAGTACAGGACTCGGTCGGGAGCTTTAGATTTATCTGCCGATGCAGATGCTAAGGTCTGTTTTTCCTATACGTGGCTACAGTCCCACGAGACCACTCCCTCAATTAGTGAAAGACAAGACATGATAAATCCTGTATAAGAACACAACACTGGCCAACCCACATCCAAGCCTTACCGCAACCATAATTAGATAGCAATTATGGTCTTTTGGGTGTTCTCTGCCTTTCTGTACGTACTCGCTTGACCAAAGATGGTAGGTAGCCTGACGAAATGCTATCTAGGGTACGACCGTGTATCGTCGACTATCCCCTATCCATCCCCGTCTTTAGGTCGCTCGTATAGCAACCAAGGCATACTCTTCGTTCTCCTAACGCAGACCTTAACCTCTCATGAGCCTAGTATAATCACCTGGCAGCTCATAGAGGGATACCAAGAATACCCTCACGTTCCCCGAACCGCTGCTTCGTTACCCAGTTCGCTGGAGCCTTTATCCAAATCAGATACTTGCTCCTACTCGTATACTTAAACGATGACCTACCGTATTAGGTTACTCATCTATCTATGAACTGGTCCAAACTTCCTCGACTAAGAATCATTACTTAGTTATTCTTCAACTAAGGTTTACCACTTAGCCTTATTCCCGCTATCCTTGTTAACTACGGTTATCCACCTAATCCTCAGAACTAGGGTTTACATAATGGATTAAGTGTCACTTAAGTTCATGACTTAACCCATCTACAAATCATGTCAAAATTGGCTAAGTATCCAAGTTCAAGACTTAACCCTACAAACCATGCTCAAGTTGGTTAAGTATATTAAGCAATTCACGACTTAACCTCTTCCAATTATCATTCTAGATTGGTTAAGTATATATTAACTTGACCCTATCAATTTACTAAGTCAAATCGATCAAGTGTATTCAAGCGATTCATGACTTAGCCTTATCATGTTTTCACGTTATATTGGTTAAGTATTGGTTAACTTAACCACAATAAATTAACGAGTTAGATTGGTTAAGTATAGGTCACTTAACCACATCAATTCATCATGTTTAGATTAGTTAAGTGTTTAACTTAACCCCATTAAACTACCAAGTGGGATTAATTAAGTCTAGGCTAACTTAACCCCATCTGATTTCCATGTTTAGACTAGTTGAGTCTAATCTTAACCCCATCCGTTAACCGTATTTTTCGGTTAAGCGTCATTAAGAAAACTTACTTAACCTTACCAAGTTATCGCGTTGGATTGATTAAGTGTTGGTTAACTTAACCCCGTCCACTAGTCATATAAAAATGGTTAAGTGTCATTAGGCAAATCAAGTTACTTAACCTACCCAACCTTGTCATGTTTTATTAAGTATCATTAGCCTAATCAAATTACTTAACCCATTTGTCCATGTCATATTTGGTTAAGAGTCATTAATCAAATTAACTTAACCCTATCATGTGGCATTAATTACTTAATGCACCTTCACCTCTCACATTAGACTTTGTTGTGGTTACTAGTTAAGCCGGTCAGTTCCGGGTAGCTTTACACCACAACTTGGTCTAACCTCGGGTTCAAGCACAACATGACCAACTTCTCACATTGGGTCCTATTGTTTGCAACTACTAGTTAGGCCGGTCGGTTCCGGGTAGTTTTACGTTGCAAACTCAACCCAACCTCGAGTTGGCCACACTTATATTATCTAAGTGTCATGTCCATCATGTTTCCAAAACACGTTACAAGTTTTCAAGCATTTGGGTAGACCTAACTTAATAGGTAAATTCCCAAAGGGTAGACCTAACTTAATAGGTAAATTCCCAAGCTTATGTTTTTATGCATACTTACATGTCAACTTCCATGTTATATTTCAAGTCATATTTTCAAGTTATATTTTCATGTCACTAGAAATTACCCATAACATAACCCAACGCTTTTAAACTCGCATATACGTTCGCAACAACGTAATGGATTAAAAGAAGAGACTTGGCCAAGGCATGACAAAAATGGATATTAAGCCACAAGTTAATCATGGTGGCAAATGAGGCACAAATGTGTTCATTAACTTGCATGTTGCATTCTTAAGCCCCAAAAACATGCATAAACCCAAACTTGGCACATAAGCAAATCATGGTGACAAAAGACATGGAATGATGACTAGAAGTTCGCATATGACATTACATGCAAGCTATCATAAGGGGTATGATAGTTCTCATGTTGCCAAAATGCAACATTTAACATAAAGGCCAAAGCTTTATGACCACAAGATCAAGATGAAGACTTCATAAACTTGCATGACATGATAGCATGTATTATACTCAATGATCAAACCCAAACTTGCACATGAACATTTAACTTCATAGTTAATATCTAAGAGTAGGGAAAGGGCTTACATTGCTATGAAGGCACAAATCGATTAAGTTAAAGTTTGAGACAACGCCTATGCATGCCATCATCCAAAAACCCAAAGATGAAAGCTCCAAATCAATAAAAACCCCATCTTGATGAGCCAAGATCAAAGCTTTAGCCTTGAAATCAACTTGAGAAGCTCTCATACTAACATAGGGACTCTCTAATACTCTCATGATCATGAAACCTCTCATAGAAATGAAGTGGAGGCTAGGATTTTGAGTGGAGGCCATGAGAGGAGCAATTTTGCCATAGTTTAGTTGCATGAATGAATAATGAGGATTTAGGAGAGGGTTAGGGGCTTATTTATAGAGATTAGGATTAGTTAGGACCCTTAGATTAACCCTAGGACCAACCTGAACCATCAGATTTCAAACCAGGCCCAAAAACCTATCCAAGACAGGAAATAGGTGCACCAGGCAGAACTGCCCGGCTGGACCAAGTCGACAGCCAAGTCGACAGGGCTGTCGACTTGGGTCCAACCAAGTCGACTCCCAAGTCGACAGGGCTGTCGACTTGGGTGCTCTGGCGGGAATTTTCCCGCCTGGCCCAAATTGGCCCAAATTTCCAAATTCAAACTTGAAATTGAAATCTGGTTTTACTTTGAAATTTTCTGAAAACTTCGTCGGATCATAACTTGGTCATACGGACTCCGATTTTCGAAAACTCGGACTCTATTTCGCGTATTTTTCCGAGACGAACGCAATGGCAAAGCTCGTTTCACTTGATTCAGAATTTATAATTAAATTCTGCCTTGATTCTCGTCTTAACACGTTATCGAAAAATACGGGTTGTTACATTCTCCCCACCTTTTAGGATTTCGTCCCCGAAATCTCCAAGTTAGGAAGAACATATCCTACCATCCATCATCCATCTACTCAAAACATCATCCACAAGCAACCATTGTCCTTAGATGATTTCCAATGCTGTATGAATACATGCAAAAGGTGTGTGTATATGCACTTATCTAATGTAAATGATCAGGCCTGGGTGGTCTAATGCAGAATATGTATAGTGCCATGAATCCAACATGTATGCAAATAGTCCTAGTCATATAGATACTATATGCGTGCACAATCATTCATTCATATGCAACGCCGCATGATAATACATTCGATTTCATCCATAAACAAGTATAAATACTCGTGCATATGCAATATGAAATGTGACCGAGTCGAGCTAGTATCTAATGTGTATTCGCGCATCCACGAGCAACCACTTGCAACCACTTGCAACCATATCAATCATAACATGTTTCAAATACATGTTTACATCCATAGGGTTCTACCTAGGATTCCCTGAAACATGGTCGAGCAGATAAACAAGACAAACTCCTTACGGGATTTGTAACAGAAAATAGGACCGAGAGGATGTCCACAAAAGATAGCCTACACGTAAGCTCTACAGAAAACAGGGATCAAGGATATACTCCCAAAAAGAGATATCATGCGCGTTTCTAGTCTTTGACCATCAAAGTCGTATTTCCTCGAGGTTAATTCCATTGTGCCTTGACCGTCTTTTAACTTCGCGACTTCGTAGCTTCTTATTTCCTGTTTCCATAACATGAGCTGGAACTCATTTCTTCGTCGCCTCTCGTTCCACTTGCACACTTGGCACAAACATGACTGCGTACTCATGATCTCATGCAAGCTTTCCAAAATTCACTGGTGAATCTTGGATCTCGTTTATATACTATAAGGTATTCCATGTAGAAGAACTTTCTCTTGAAAGTAAACAGATGTCAACCCGGTTATCATGCGCATTTACTAGGATGACCTCTATAACCCATGCATAAAGGAAGTAAACCATCCGTCTTATTGGCGAACACCACTCGATCGGGCTTCAAATTTCCAATAAAGGCATCAAGGGATTCTAAGTAACTAGTCATGACAGAACCTCAAAAAGGTTACACGATACTTCGAGGGCATTACCAAGGCTAATCAAAAGGTCTAACTACCCTCCTATCAAAACCGAGAGTGGCACCCCCTACTGGATAACCACTTCATCCCTAGAATCCATCCATAGCTTATAAACATAAGCATTATTTCCAAATTCAACACTTGGCATAGACATTCTCAAATCCTAACAGGTCATGTATAAATGGACTGATTCTCCAATAGGACTTTGAGACAAAAATGGGATTCTCTATTACGCTAGTACTTAAGGTGCAGAGACTCAACTATCGAAGCAGACTTAAATGATACGAAAAACGAAGTCCTAACGGGATGATAGAGAAGAAAAGCTAAACCTTTAACAAGATCGTTACCCTCCTTCCGAGGTACCCTAGAAATGAGAGCATACTACTGCCCTCCCGATGATCTTGTCCTTGTCCCATAATACTTAACTATCCGCCCTGTTTTACCATGCCAAGGTACTCTCTCGTCATGGGTTTCATTGTTCATCTTTCTCCCTCCTTTGAGGACTAAGCCATACCAACAAGTTGCTCATCCTTAAGCTCGTATCCTTTATCCTCTTTCTCACTATCCTTTCTTATAACGCGGCCACTGGTCTCTCGAGAATCACCTCCATCGTATGGAAAGCACTTTCGTAGATAGAAAAGACTAGTCGCAGTTAAAACCACTGTGACTACAGAAAGAAAGGAAAAGAGATTCAATTAAGGAAACAAGGATAGTGCTAATAGCCTTTGGGGAATAGCCTTTTTAAAAGAAAATTTTTCTTGAAAGATGCTTCTTTATAAACGATTTTCAAATAGTTTTCAGAAGATCTTTAAAAACTTTTGCCCAGTCTGGTAACCTTCTGCTCTGATACCACGTGTAACACCCCGCCTCCGCTAGGGTCACTCGCAAGGGAATGCACTAGCTTTAGAGGGGCATTATTGGTAAACATGCACAGAAATATCACAAGACAGAACATATAAAATAGCGGAAGTAAAATCAAACTTTCATAACATGAATAAATAAGGTCTAAAGCCTTTTACATCAGAGTACATCAAAAACCTGTCTTGCAATAGTTAAAGAAGCACAAAGACTTTTTCATAAATAATTCCCCAAGTAAAAAAAACAGTAAAGTAGCCATAGCCAAGAAAAGTCCAAGCCATCCATGATGACCTTCAAGCAGAAGAAGTCCGAACTAAACAACAGCGTTTCCTCCCTGTAACCTGGGGGGGAAACGGAAGAAAAGAGGCGAAACAAAACGGGTCAGTCAAAAAGACTGAGTAAGCCCTATCTACTATTAGCATAAAAACTAGTAAAGTTAACTGTCATGAGAAACTGAGATGAACATAAGCATGATGACAAGATAGATAAGCTAAATCAAAATAACAGGATGAACTGCTGAACTCAGATAAACTAAGGTGTCATGATAAATTACGATGTCAAGATAAAACAAGGTATCCCATCGTCAAGTTCCTGTCAAGTATAATATCCCCAAGATAGCTATTATGTATAACGTCCCATGGTATCTATCCTGTATTTTAGCTCTGCACCTACCGTACTAGTATCCCCACCGTGTCATGTGTTAACCAAGAATGACCCTCACTCAAAAGTCGTGTGATGGTCCATGTCAACCTAATATATCGCCTATATAGGTTACTCAACTCGTATGTTTTATTCCATGTAAATGTTCAGTCCCTTGCCGTAGACCATACGGGCTTTCCCATGAGATTCTATATTACTTTAACATAGTTCCATGATCCTTAAGATCGGTTTGGACTGTTACCCTAAACCTAGCCAGGGTCTTCCAACATGAATTATCGTTTGTACAACTAGGACTTATGCTACCTAGGGCTACTAGGGATTATGCTTACATATTGCACGTTTTCGTATCTCGGTTTGGGTTCAACCACCTAGGGCCACTAGGGATTACGCTAACCGTCAACCGCGCCCTTTTTTCCACGCATATATCGTGAATCGTTTTTCCATGACTGTATGCACATGTATCACATCGTGCCATCCGAGTCCTGTCACATGGCAAATCAAGAAGTACAGGACTCGGTCGGGAGCTTTAGATTTATCTGCCGATGCAGATGCTAAGGTCTGTTTTTCCTATATGTGGCTATGGTCCCACGAGACCACTCCCTCAACTAGTGAAAGACAAGACAGGATAAATCCTGTATGAGAACACAACACTGGCCAACCCACATCCAAGCCTTACCGCAACCATAATTAGATAGCAATTATGGTCTTTTGGGTGTTCTCTGCCTTTCCGTACGTACTCGCTTGACCAAAGATGTTAGGTAGCCTGACGAAATGCTATCTAGGGTACGACCGTGTATCGTCGACTATCCCCTATCCATCCCCGTCTTTAGGTCGCTCGTATAGCAACCAAGGCATACTCTTGGTTCTCCTAACGCAGACCTTAACCTCTCATGAGCCTAGTATAATCACCTGGCAGCTCATAGAGGGATACCAAGAATACCCTCACGTTCCCCGAAGCCGCTGCTTCGTTACCCAGTTCGCTGGAGCCTTTATCCAAATCAGATACTTGCTCCTACTCGTATACTTAAACGATGACCTACCGTATTAGGTTACTCATCTATCTATGAACTGGTCCAAACTTCCTTGACCAAGAATCATTACTTAGTTATTCTTCAACTAAGGTTTACCACTTAGCCTTATTCCCGCTATCCTTGTTAACTATGGTTATCCACCTAATCCTCAGAACTAGGGTTTACATAATGGATTAAGTGTCACTTAAGTTCATGACTTAACCCGTCTACAAATCATGTCAAAATTGGCTAAGTATCCAAGTTCAAGACTTAACCCTACAAACCATGCTCAAGTTGGTTAAGTATATTAAGCAATTCATGACTTAACCTCGTCCAATTATCATTCTAGATTGGTTAAGTATATATTAACTTGACCCTATCAATTTACTTAGTCAAATCGGTCAAGTGTATTCAAGCGATTCATGACTTAGCCTTATCATGTTTTCACGTTATATTGGTTAAGTATTGGTTAACTTAACCACAATAAATTAACGAGTTAGATTGGTTAAGTATAGGTCACTTAACCACATCAATTCATCATGTTTAGATTAGTTAAGTGTTTAACTTAACCCCATTAAACTACCAAGTGGGATTAATTAAGTCTAGGCTAACTTAACCCCATCTGATTTCCATGTTTAGACTAGTTGAGTCTAATCTTAACCCCATCCGTTAACCGTATTTTTCGGTTAAGCGTCATTAAGAAAACTTACTTAACCTTACCAAGTTATCGCGTTGGATTGATTAAGTGTTGGTTAACTTAACCCCGTCCACTAGTCATATAAAAATGGTTAAGTGTCATTAGGCAAATCAAGTTACTTAACCTACCCAACCTTGTCATGTTTTGTTAAGTATCATTAGCCTAATCAAATTACTTAACCCATTTGTCCATGTCATATTTGGTTAAGAGTCATTAATCAAATTAACTTAACCCTATCATGTGGCATTAATTACTTAATGCACCTTCACCTCTCACATTAGACATTGTTGTGGTTACTAGTTAAGCTGGTCGGTTCCGGGTAGCTTTACACCACAACTTGGTCTAACCTCGGGTTCAAGCACAACATGACCAACTTCTCACATTGGGTCCTATTGTTTGCAACTACTAGTTAGGCCGGTCGGTTCCGGGTAGTTTTACGTTGCAAACTCAACCCAACCTCGAGTTGGCCACACTTATATTATCTGAGTGTCATGTCCATCATGTTTCCAAAACACGTTACAAGTTTTCAAGCATTTGGGTAGACCTAACTTAATAGGTAAATTCCCAAAGGGTAGACCTAACTTAATAGGTAAATTCCCAAGCTTATGTTTTTGTGCATACTTACATGTCAACTTCCATGTTATATTTCAAGTCATATTTTCAAGTTATATTTTCATGTCACTAGAAATTACCCATAACATAACCCAACGCTTTTAAACTCGCATATACGTTCGCAACAACGTAATGGATTAAAAGAACAGACTTGGCCAAGGCATGACAAAAATGGATATTAAGCCACAAGTTAATCATGGTGGCAAATGAGGCACAAATGTGTTCATTAACTTGCATGTTGCATTCTTAAGCCCAAAAACATGCATAAACCCAAACTTGGCACATAAACAAATCATGGTGACAAAAGACATGGAATGATGACTAGAAGTTCGCATATGACATTACATGCAAGCTATCATAAGGGGTATGATAGTTTTCGTGTTGCTAAAATGCAACATTTAACATAAAGGCCAAAGCTTTATGACCACAAGATCAAGATGAAGACTTCATAAACTTGCATGACATGATAGCATGTATTATACTCAATGATCAAACCCAAACTTGCACATGAACATTTAACTTCATAGTTAATATCTAAGAGTAGGGAAATGGCTTACATTGCTATGAAGGCACAAATCGATTAAGCTAAAGATTGAGACAATGCCTATGCATGCCATCATCCAAAAACCCAAAGATGAAAGCTCCAAATCAATAAAAACCCCATCTTGATGAGCCAAGATCAAAGCTTTAGCCTTGAAATCAACTTGAGAAGCTCTCATACTAACATAGGGACTCTCTAATACTCTCATGATCATGAAACCTCTCATAGAAATGAAGTGGAGGCTAGGATTTTGAGTGGAGTCCATGAGAGGAGCAATTTTGCCATAGTTTAGTTGCATGAATGAATAATGAGGATTTAGGAGAGGGTTAGGGGCTTATTTATAGAGATTAGGATTAGTTAGGACCCTTAGATTAACCCTAGGACCAACCTGAACCATCAGATTTCAAACCAGGCCCAAAAACCTAGCCAAGACAGGAAATAGGTGCACCAGGCAGAACTGCCCGACTGGACCAAGTCGACAGCCAAGTCGATAGGGCTGTCGACTTGGGTCCAACCAAGTCGACTCCCAAGTCGACAGGGCTGTCGACTTGGGTGCTCTGGCGGGAATTTTCCCGCCTGGCCCAAACTGGCCCAAATTTCCAAATTCAAACTTGAAATTGAAATCTGTTTTTACTTTGAAATTTTCTGAAAACTTCGTGGGATCATAACTTGGTCATACGGACTCCGATTTTCGAAAACTCGGACTCTATTTCGCGTATTTTTCTGAGACGAACGCAATGGCAAAGCCCGTTTCACTTGATTCAGAATTTATAATTCAATTCTGCCTTGATTCTCGTCTTAACACGTTATCGAAAAATACGGGTTGTTACAAATACTGTTTGCAGGTTGAAAAAGGCATTGTATGGGTTGAAATAATCTTCCAGAGCTTGGTTTGGAAGGTTCAATAAAGTTCTGACAGCCTTAGTGATACAAACAAAGTCAAGGAGATTACACAATGTTTATTAAACATTCGACTTTAGGGGGGGTAACAATATTATTGATATATGTGGGTGATATTATTTTGACCAGAAATGATTGGAAGGAGCAACAAGTCTTGAGTCAGTGTCTAGCGAAGAACTTTGAGATAAGATCTCTGGAGAGGTTAAAATATTTTTTAGGAATCGAGGTGGCTCACTCTAAAAAAGGTATTTTCTCAACAAAAATGTCACAAATTTGCTTAAAGAAACAGGTAAGGCTGCTTGTAAGCCAGCAAGTTCACCCATAGATCTGAGTCTTAAATTAGGTGATGTAGTTGAAAGTGCTGTTGTGGATAAGGAGATGTATCGATGGTTGGTTGGGAAACTAATTTATTTATCTCACACAAGACCGAACATTGCATTTGTTGTAAGTTTGGTTAGCCAATTTATGCGCAGTCCAAGAAAAGTCCATTTGCTCATAGAATTCTGCAATATCTCAAGGGAACTCCAGGAAGAGGAATTTTATACAAAAGGAATGGAAACACAATTATTAAGGCTTATACTGATGCTGATTATGCAGGGTCAATCACTGACAGAAGATCCACTACTGGATATTGCACCTTTCTTGGAGGAAATTTAGTAATTTGGAGGAGTAAAAAAACAAAATGTGGTGGCTCGTTCTAGTATTGAAGCAAAATTTCGGGCTATGGCACAGGGAATTTGTTAACTACTTTGGTTCAAACTAATTTTAGATGAATTGAAGAATAAAAGGGATGGACCTATGAAACTTTGTTGTGATAATAAGTCAGCAATCAGCATAGCCCATAATCCCATGCAACACAATTGAACAAAACATATTGTGGTGGATAGACATTTTATCAAAGAAAAACTCGACTCCGGTTTGATTTGTACTCCATATGTACCTTCACAAAGGCAACTCGCAGATATTCTAACCAAAGGATTAAGCAGTCCAGTTTTTGAAGAAATTGTGTCCAAGTTGGGAATGGTGAATACCCGTTTACCGGCTTGAGAGAGAGTGTTGAAAATAATTATGCATTTAATAATTCCACCTCCCAATCTGCATTTAATAATTCCACCTCCCAATAAGTCTTTTCATTATTCAATAAACTGAATGAGTGTGTCTCTCTTAGGAAATTGACGTGTCTCTTAGGAAATTGATATGTCATTATTGCTTATCTTATAAGTTGTATTTCAATTAACATCCTTGTAAATCTTAGATTATAAATAATAAACCCTGTTGTGTGCTAATTGCACAAGCACATTATGAAATTCTGTTTTCTTCCCATTTTTCACAAGGGGGAATCGATTATGTGGTGGAGATCAAAAGACATTTGGGGATATTGCACTGTTTGTAGTGCAACGCAACACTCCTTTTTTTTAAATTGTATTATCCAATGCCAATATTAATTAGTTAGTCATGTTGACTTGACACGAAATTAAACAAACATTTTTAAGGGAATTCTCTACTTTTAGGCATTCAACTTCACAACTGTAAACAATAAAAAGTAATGTTTTACTGTTAAATTTTATGTATGTAATATAATTAGTACATGTAGACAATGTTGTTTGTACAAACAAGTTATCATTAGAATGAGTGTTTTATTTTTAACGTCATGTATAATTATTTCATTTAGACAATTGTGAACTACATTTGACAAATTTGATTTAATTGACATTACAAGCCACTTAGGTTGGAGATGCTCCTAAGATATGTTAATACCTCTCTTTGCTAGTTGGCTTGTACTGGTAAAGGCTTGATTTTATTTTGGTTTACTATGTGTTAACATGCGAAATTAGTCATCCCTACATGGGAAATTGGTCATCCCTCGACAACACCCAAGTTGTATGATTTAAGCAGTAAATCCAAGTAAATAAAGGGGCACACAACGTTTATAGTGGTTTGGCACGAACGCTTACGTCTACTTTATAATAACTATTGATCATAGACATTTCAGCTACAAGTTATTTGTTTTAAGTTACAAAGTTGTATTATAGAATAATAAAGTCTTTGTTAATCCCTTATGAAACCACAATCATCTTCCTTAGGTCAAAATGTGTAAGGTATGCTTCTATGTCCAAATGTGTCTGCAAGGTGAGTGCTAAAATGTTGAGACTAATCTTGTATGTGAAGATTATACGTCCGAAAGAGAGTCCAAAGACATAATTTCCATGGAGGAAACCATATATGAAAATGAGCTCCAAAGAGAGTTTTTCTCGTATGCAATGTACAACCAAAAGCCCGAAGAGCCAACCCCTACCTCAACAAAGGTGAGGGGTATTTATAGGTGGAACTTGTAGGCCAAAGTCTAAAATTTCACGTCCCCAGAGTTTTACTGACCCTTGGATCGGTACATACCTCGGGAGTTAGCCAAAATCTGAATGTTTTCCTTGAACTGAAGATGCCGAGTCATAAAACTACTTGTTGATCCCGTGGATTTCAATGATCACCTTGTGCCAGGCACGTACTTGAGTTTACCAAATCCAAGTGAAATCACTTCGTATCAGAGAAATATCGAGCCTAAGAACCAAGTGCCGCATCCACGATTTCTGGTGATCAGCTCGATGCAATCAAGAAATTTCCAGTGGTCCAGCCATGTTCGAAACTTGCTTGATTTCAGATCCGAAGTACTACCGGTCTCGGGATCGGTGCTCCTTGTGTGCCAAAAATCCTGATGTGCGCCTACCTTTTTTGGTGATCGCTCCAAAGCGATCAAGTGATTTGAGGAGGACCGAATGTGATCCGATCCAGTTGATGGGATACGAAATGTACTTCGTATCCCAAGGATCAGTGCCGGTCCTAACCAATTTCATGCCCAATGCGGGATAAAAAAAATGCACTTTTATATAAAAAAAAATTCAAAAAAAAAAATTCTATTTTTTGGGGTTTCGAACTTAGCCAAGTGCAATGCTAGGAGGCTCGTCCGCACGTCTGAATGTTTTTATTCATACGATAAAACAAAGTATGGATGCATGACAAAGGAAAAGAAATATTACAATGCATGACATACAAGCATAGGTACAATAGAAATCCAGTCTCATTTGAAATGACTTCTTCTTGCATTTTTAGAGGCAAAATCTTCAATTATATGCTCAAGGTCAATGATTTTCAACATATCCTTTTCAATACTCAATATTGCCAATCCATTCAATCTATCTTGAGTCATTGTTGTCCGCAAGTAAAATTTTATCAACTTCAACTTTGAAAAAGTTCTTTTTGCTGATGCTACAATGACAGGTACAGTCAATAAAATTCGATAAGCTGCCAAAACATTTGGAAACATATCCATTTTTTCATAAACTCCATAATTTTAAGGGAATTCCATGGTTTACCAGTATCATAAGATTCACTAGGATACATTTCCTGCAAAATCTGTAATTCTGAAAGTAGACTCTTTGCATCAATATCATAATCTTCACCATGTTTTAGAGCTGCTTAACAGTTTTTCAATTCATCATCATCCAAAAAAACTAACTGGGATGCATAAAATAAGAAGCCAAATATAGACTCAAAAAGTTCTATTTGTTCAAATCTAATCCTCAATTGAGAAAGAGCCATATCAACTAAAACAAGAAAGTAATCTGTCCTAAAATCTTCTTGAGCAGATTGTTGCTCTCTCTCAGTATTAGGAATTTCATCGAAATGTTTTTTTTCCTCATGGAGTTACGCTTTACTTGAAATTCTGACTCAATTTCCATCTCATCAGCAATCTCTTTAGCATTAGTCAAAGCGGAAATAAATCCATTTTCTCTATATTTTTCAAAATATGAAATAAGCCCATTCAAACTCTTAATAGCAACATCAAGAAGCATATCATCAGACTGCAAATTTTTGCTCACTAAGTTTATCTTGTACAATATCTCATGCCAAATGACCAAACTCAAAATAAATTCAAAATTCGAAAATTCACAAGATAGGAGTTTTTCAGCATCCCAAGTCAATTTTGAGTCATCCCAAACTTCAACTAATTTTTTTAAAACTTGTTTTACTTTTGGAAACTGACTTTTTATCGCTTTAACACTTTCAATTTGACTTTCCCATTGTGTAGTGGACAAAGACTTCAATGTCAGTTTGTCTACATATTGAAATAAAATGTTCCATCATTTGGTAGAATTAGCAAACACATTATAAAGGGATTGACATGCTCCAAAAAATGATTTAGCTTTTTGACAAGAGTTGGCCATATCACAAATAACTAAATTAAGAGAATGACAACCGCATGACATATAGAAAGCTTTAGGATATATATAAAGTAATTTTTTTTGTACACCTTAGTGTTTTCCCCTCATATTAGAACCATTATCATAACCTTGCCCCCTCGCATCATTAATGTTTAAATCAAATGAGTTTAATGCAGCTTGTAATTCACCAAACATACCTAATCCAGATGTATCTTCCACATTTAAAAACTCCAAAAAACACTCTTTCACATTTATTGGGCAGCTAACAACATCAACACATCTAATTACCAAAGTCATTTGCTCTTGGTTTCTAGCATCAGGCGTACAATCAAGAATCACAGAAAAATATTTAGCTTCTTTAATTTTTCTAATAATTGCACTTCTTACCTTTGATGCCAACAAAGGTATCAATTCATTTTGAATTTTATGGCTCAGATAATGGTAATGAATATTTTTATCTTGTATAAATCAAAAATGATGTTGCATTATTGGATCAAACTCTGCCATTGATTCAAGAAAGCCTAAAAAATTTCCATTTGAGTCTTCATAGATTTTTTTTTCATTTGTTCCACGAAATTCCAAATTATTCATTGCAAGACGTTTGACAATTGAAATGATTCTTACCATGACTTGTTTCCATTGTTCTGTATCTTTCTTAATCATCTCTTGTAGTTCTCTATCAATTGTTTGATTAGTGCTCAATATAAATCGAAGTTCCATCCAAGCTCTTACGTTAGTGAGATGTTCAACACTATCTTCATGTTGTTTTAAGTTTTTCACTCAGATGTGCCCAATCATTAACTCCTATATCTGCCAAATGACTTCTTGAACGAACTCTTTTAACCACTTTACAACAAAAGCAAAGCACTTTATTCAATTCCTTTGTGTAAACCAACCATTTCCTATTAGAAAGTTCCCCATTTCGTAATTTTTGATCATAGTAAAATGTGGAAAACACTCTATTATGATTATCCTAAGGAAAAATTAATGTCGGTTTCTCTAATAGGACCATTTTCAACAAGCATATCTCTCATTTTTGCATCTAAACTATCCCACACTCTAGGATCATATATATCCAAAGATAAAGAAGGTTCAGGACATTCGGCCACATAGTTCGTTTCTTCATTATTTTCAGTAGCCTCATTGTCAAGCGCATTTGTTGTATCTTCGTTCACTTCATTTTCAAGTACATTTGTTGTTTCTTCGATCACCTCATTAGACTCGTTTTGAACAAAATCTTGTACTTCTTCATTATCTTCATTTTCAGTTTGGTTATCAGAAGAAATATTTCTTTTTTTCCAAAGACTTTGTAATGAACCTTGTAAAGATTTTTCTTCTTCTTTTCGTTGTTTTCTATTTTTTTCTATTTTGACTACCAGGGGGTTGTTTCTTAGAAAACATTATTGCATTTCAAAAATATAAAATAAAATAACTTAATAAGAGAGCAAAGAATAATTGTTGTATTATGTAAAATTTTAAATTGTTGTATTCTGTAAAATTTTTAAATTTGCAATATTTAAATTGTTGTATTATGTAAATTTAACATCTTAACTGCATTAGTACTTCAGTTTTAATTACTAGAAAAATCCTCACAAATTTAACATCTTGACTGCATTAGTGCTTCAGTTTTAATTACTAGAAAAATCCTCATAATGAATTTTGTATTGTTGTGTGTATAAGTAATTGGAAGAGAAGTACGCATATAGTTTGGATAAATCTACATACTGCACACTGTAGCAAAGTTAGATTTTAGTTAACAAAGCAAGTTAACAACTTGCATTTATAAGAAATTTAATTGATATCAATATTTCAACTACTGTTTAACAATCATAATTGAAACTTGAAAGGCTTGACCTTTGGATACGAATTTCAACCACTGTTTAACAATCAATATTTCAACTACTGGCCTTTCAAAGATGGATCCAAGTCTCCAAAGTCCAAAATAGAGATTCTGTCTTTCAGAGATATATACCTGGAGGCTGCTTGAGGGTTGAGTCGCTGTGACGAGGCAGGCGAGGCAACAGCAGGCGAGGCACGGAGGCAGGACAGGCGGTTGCGAATTTGTGATTTGGGAATTGAGTTTTTGGATCTTGAGATATATAGGGTTTTTTTTAGTGAAAAATATGCCCCCAACTTTTTACTGCCCTGTGCAAACGCACTGCTCGCACGCCATAAGGGACGGGCCTGCCAAGGATACACAATATCCGATCCTTTGCAAGCATGAAGCCACCCTGTCCAGTTCAATCTTCTGCTTTTTAGTGATCAACTCGGTGTAATCCAACTGTTTCGGGAGACCGCTTCATATCACATGGATACGAAGTATAACATGGATCCGAGAATTGATATTTTGCCTTGTGCGTATTCCTGAGCGTGCGCTTGTGCTTTTGAGTGATCACCATGGCCATGGCAAACACTTTGGAGATGATCCAAGATTTGACGTTCCAAGACCTTAATTTTTCACCTGATCCAAAGCCTTATCGAATCTAGAATGTCGATCCGAGAATTAACTGTATTTCCAACCTTTCTATGAATACTTCGTGACTTCGACCAAATCACTCCGTTCTTGTATAAGATTGTACTTGAGTTGCGAGCAATTTGAAAACTGTAAAATCGTCGTGTGACTGCCTTGTTAAAAAGGTAGGTCAACATTATGACATTTATTTTGCATGTATGTAAATAGAAGACTTTAAAAAAAATCATGTTTAATGTTTAATATTCAATGTACATGTTTTATGTGTTATGATTATATCGTGTATTCATATATGTTCGACAAACATTAGGATTTTTATGTTCGTCATTTTTTTACATGCATGTTATTTATGATGCCACGTTATGTATTTTATGTTCTAGTTCTGTGTAATTGTTTAACGTTTTGGATCATTTTTATGTTCTATCTCTTATAGTAATTCATGTTATAGATTATAAGTTGTTAGCTATAATCTACTTGTATTCTACTACTTTTTATTTAAGCATATTATGATTTTTGAATATAAATATTATTTTATAGGTCAACGACAATTAAGAGATTTTGCAAAATAAGTTTAAGTTATGACTTCTATGGTAGTATTCATAAAAAATGTTGTGTAAGAATATCAATTTGTGACATATCATATATCTAAGATGGTTCTGATATGAGGTTTAAAACCCGAGATGGAACTCCAGGACAAACACTTGACTTGGATGTGTCTCGTTCGAGTTCTACCTCGATAGAAGATCAAGTCTCTAAAATCTTTAAGACAAAACACGGTCAAACCTGAAGATTCAAAAACTTGCTTCTATCATTCTTGAATTTTTAATATAATACTTGTAGCAGCAAATATTTGGACTGCTTATGCTTCATTAGTACAACTTACTGATTACTCTCAAGGTTGTCAAAATGTTGCTATTCTTTCTAAACTAACGTGTAACCCGTGCGTTGCACACCCAAATATTATTAAAAATAATATTTATTATTTAACGTTAAAATGAGAATTTGTTATGCAATATATGATAAATTTTGATGCGAAATATATAAATTATTATTGTTTGTGTGTAGTTTATGTTTTTATAGTCTAAGTGTGTGCCAAAGACTTTTCTTTAAAATTATTTTTGTTAACGTAAATATAATTTACATATTGAATTGTTGTATGATAGTAATTTATTCGATGAATTAGCAAATATTGTTTAATAGAATTTGTTAAGTTAGTTAAAATGTAAAATTATGAACTTAGTTTAACTATACATTATAACAGAAAGAAATGAAAAGAAATTTGCAAAAAAAAATCCACAAATTTGTTGTGGATTTATTAACATTAAAAAAGAATTCCGTGAATAATATAACAGAAAGAATTGAAAAGAAATTTGCTAAAAAAATGCACAAATTTGTTGTGGATTTATTAAAGTTAAAAAAGAATTCCGTGATATAACATATGGTAAATTATTGATATAAACGAATCAAATTAATTTACAAATTAAATTTGTCATTATTGTTGATATACATAACTTATGCTATGTGATTTATATATGAAGCGACCTGAACTTCCTCGGTCTCCGAAGAGAAGAGAAAGAACGAATTACTTTGAGGATAAGACGAATCGGAACACAAACAGAAGAACATTTCATTGCTTATTACAACAATTCCATCAGAATACAAGAATATCACAGAGTATAAATCAATATTACACATTTGATTAAATATCATAGATTTAAATTACATAGCAGCGGAAAAATAGTACGAAACACAACTGAAAGAAATACACGGATACAGAGCTTTCCAAGTATCATTCCAGCTGTAAACCAGAATCATGTGAATATAAATCTGCAAAACCCAACCACTAGCTGCCCGCGTGAAAAATAAGGGCACCTAGAGTTTAGGTTAAAACAATAAACTCCAGGTCAGTCATGTGACTGGTGAACTAAAACACTTATTAATTTGGTTTTAAAGATCGGTAAATCAAGGGACCACGCCGTATAACATGGAACGGGTTTTTACCCCAAGAATACAAGTGCATAAGCATACAACGCAATGCTAAATAAAGAACAAAGAAGCTATTATAAGACCCAGATCCCATCACACAATGCAACGCAAGCCAGAGGATAGGGTTTTACCTTATAATAACAAAGAATTCTTGACACGCTAAATTTCATCTTTTATTATTACTATAAGTGATGAAAACAACTTCAAATATAAATGTATCAATCATAGGCGGCATAGGTACCATATATCATATCGCAACACTAGGCTCTATAATCAAAACCGAAATATCACGTATTGGAAATTGGATTTCCGTCATGAGTCGAGGCAAGGGGCAAGCTCCTCTCCGTTCGAAACACTCTAGCAAATATCTCAGGACCACACACAACAATCCTGGATCTTCAGGGCCGGTACTCTCTAACTTTTGAGGATTGGCAATTCCTGAACACACGTTTCCTGGTCCTTTCAGACCTATATCCGAGGCGCCTCGCATCCAACAACCACACAGGTAAAAAGTATATAAATGTCAGGGCTGGTACGTCACTGATATCACCCATAGCTAGAAAGAAACGTCATGCTCTTCTTGCAGCCACTATCCCATTTTTGACTCATACCGATGTGTGAGGCTCGCGAATTAACGGTATACAAAAAGCTATGCCACACAGGCCATGCTTTGATCATCAACCACAAGACTTTGCTTTTCAACAAAAGCCTTGATCATTTGCCACTTAGGCATGCCACACAAGCAATTCATGCCATGCGATTGATATCCATCAATATATAACCTCTGAGCTTGTACGTCTCAGAGAAGGGCGTTAAGCAAGAGAATAAATTCTCCGTCGCCAAACAGATATATATTTAATAGAAATCAATCACACAGAATAAAATCCAACGTCAGACACACAGCCCATTTACAAGTTCGTTCTGGGTCTGAACGAAACCAGAGGAACCTTATTCCTCGCATATCCATCGATCTCCAAGTACGACTGGACGATCACCAACTGATTCACTCCTCTTGGTGTACAGCCCACTCAAGATCATCAGTAATCATCCAAACGATGTGAAGACCTCCGGTCTTCAACCACCATCTTCACCTTCGACTTATCGTCGAATCAGTTATTCAGAATGGGTATAAACCCAGCCTTTCCGAATAACCCGCGTATATAATAAACAAATGTTACACAAACACAACAGACGCCTCATTCTAATTCAGAGTACTCTTTTATTCAAATATTCACATTCTAAGGGAAAGGTTCCCATTAATTTTATCAAAGATAATTTCTTCTAAATTTATTCTTTAATCTTCCTTTGGATATCATTTCAAACCATGTTATGGTTTTCCAAACTAGTCGGGATTAGCGTACCACACCGAAGTAATCATTTATTTTATTTCCCAATCCCAACCTATTTATCCCACGGAGCAAAACTGGTAATACTCCATATCTAACACCACGGTGTTATCAGTAAATATTACTTTACCATTTCACGTTCAAATCTAATTAAAGATTTAACTATCGCTTGGAGCAAAACTGGTGATACTCCATTCTCGATCACTTTATTTTAATTAAAGATTCATTAAAACTCCACTTAGTTTTAATCTTCCCACAAATCAATATCCTGTCTTTTACTGGGTTAAAGAACCAATGTCATCTAAAACACGGTTCATGATAAACCCAAAATCACTTTCCATTGTTAATCGGGTTAAAGAACAGGTGTTATTCAAAATACCGCTCACGATAAACCCCAAAAACCAATTTAAATTCAATTCCAATTAAATTCCAATTAACTGTACAATTTCACTAAATCTTAATTAAAAGATTTATTCTTTTCTAAACTGGTTTCAAGAACAGTGTTATTTAAGACACCATTCACGACGAACCCAAAATCCTATTTGATATTAAATACAAGGCTCTGAATAGGAAATATATCGTCTTATATTCAATATCAAATTCTGAAAATAACAAATATCTTATTGCAAATAACGATATAAATATACTTTCATATTTCCACAACCATATAATCCAACATCGAAATATTCCGAAGATAATTTCGATTCAAATCTGTTCCAATTCGTATATTGGAAATTCTGATTATTTCAAAACCCACTTCAAATCCAATTTATTTATTCAACAATATTGGATGATAATTCTAGTTTCATTTCGATAAAAATATATTTTTATCCTTTTTAAATATGAGATTTTTCACCCCAATTCTTTCTAAATTGTTATTATGATTTTACACAAATTATTGATATTTTTATCAAGGCCCGTACAGTCGATTTCCAATAACGGTCATCGAACTACACTTATAGCAACCTTTTCCAAATTTGATTTGGACATAATTCCAAATCCAACCATTAGATTTCAAATTTCTAATATTCTTGGAAAGTTCTTTTCGATACGAACCCAATGGTTCCGGTTTCAGGAGAATCCGACGGTCGGATCTCCCGTAACGTCAATTCGAAGTCAATGGTCGAAATTCGCGAACTGCCGCGACGCAGCGCGTTCTATTCAGGCCCTTTAATATATAATATATATATATTATATATATTTCGTCGATTTCAATTCTAAATGTATTTTATAAATCGTTTTAAATTTGTTTTCAAAACAATTCCAACTACATATTCAATTTTAAATCAAAATTGAGTATTCCATATCATTAATATATAAATGATAATATTTTCAAAATATTAGATTTTGAAATCACTTCCTTTTCTTTATTCATTATAAAAATGAATATAATCGATATAAATATCGTTCACGTCAAAATGGCGCATATCTAATCAACACGACTTTATATATTTCAATAACTTTGTTATTCTATTCAACAAATGAATATCTTCTTCAATACATGAATATATATTTCTTTCAACACATGAATATTCTCAACACATGAGTATCGTCAACACATGACTATTTTTGTTATTTAATATATTTTATAAAATTATGATTTATATCATTTAATTTTTAATCAGGCTCCAATCGTAAATTAGTAAGAGAACGATTCCCTAAGTATTAACCTCGAAGGTCGAAACCAACATCAGATCAATACCCTGGAATCCACTCATCTTAACTAGTTTCCAGCTAGTTTCTAATTTTATATATGATAAAAACGTGAATTTTATTGTTAAAATATTTCATTCAACACATGATAAGTTTCAACACATGAATATATATATATATATATATATCTTTCAACACATGAATATTCTCAACACATGAGTATCATCAACACATGACTATTTATTCTATTCAACACATGACTATTTATTCTATTCAACACATGAATCTTTATTTTATAGTATTCTTTAATTTTCAAATTGGAATGAGGCCCAATCAATTACCATATAATGTTAATTATATGGATTCCATACAACACATGTATATGATAGCAATGATAAATAATCAACAATCATCCAAAGTGCACTACACAACTGTCTGTTAACCTATCGATTGACATACAACTAAATAATTGGGATTTGTGTACATTAAATATCATTCCAATACCCATGTGGGGTTTCAGTCAATAAACACAGATTTTTATTTGTGTAATTGGGCGATGTGTAAAATTTATCTTCCTAATCAATATCCTTCACATGGGTGTACATAAACAAATCGTTCGATTTGTAAATGAATATTTATTTATTCACATTTGTAATAACCCGGAAATCTGAGCCAATTTAAATTTTTATTTTGGCAATTTTGATGAATTTTGAATATTTAAAATGAATTATTTTGAATATTAACGACGAGAAATTTAATTTGAATAAAATTAGAACGTATATATTTATTTGAATCGTCATTAGAATATAAATAATTATTTATAATAATAAAAGGAATTGAAAATGGCGCGGTAGTTCGATAATTCGATTTCAAAGTTCAAATGAATGTACAGGATTCGAAATAAACCGGATTTTAGCAAAACTAAAAATATTAGAATCTATTTGAAAATATCTTTCCAACGAATCCGAAAAATTGAAATTTCATAGCGGGAATCAAAAGTTATCCCCAGTTGAAAATTCAGAATAGTCGCTATGGAATTCTGGCCCTTAAAAATGAAATTTTGCAAATGACCTCTATTTTCGATGAAAAAACTTTTGTTAGATCCGGGATGTCAAGTTATTGCTAGGTTTCAAAATTCGTAATTTTTCAAATCAATATGTGAGCGTGGCGAAGGAAAACGCGTTTGACCAGTTTTAGTTGATTTTAATCAACTGGAGAATGACCATTTTTCAAACGGTCTCAGAATTTGACGAAATTAGTTTTGTTAGAACCGTACCATCAATATGAAGCTAGAAAATATTTTTCGAGAATTTTTAGAGCCCGTATGTGGCCCCGGTAAATTGAAATGTGCGTTCAAATTCAATATACTGATTTATATTTTAATCTAGATGGAAACTGATCGTAACTATCGAATCGACTTATGATACATATCCCATAGTGTTCGAAAGGGGGGTATAACCCTATGGATGATAGTCGTTGGGCCTCGTTTGGGGTTCAAATGAAAAGTCAACATATAGGAGAATTAAATAAAAATATGATATATATATTTACACATAAGCCCTCCCCCTTTATTCTCATTTCCCCGTTCAGATCCCCAAATCAATTTTAAATAGAAAATGGAAGCCCTCCATTGCTGTGCCACCAACGCCCCTAGCCGCACCACCCCTGCTCCTCCGCCTCCGCCTCCCCGACGTCTCTCCTCTTTCCCCCCTTCCCTCCGATCCACGAAACCCCCCTTTCCTCGATCACCGTACCCCCGTCCAACCCATCAACAGACGCACCGCACCCACTCAGGCCACCGCACCCCCCATAGACGCGCCGCCATCACCTCCTGCCCCTATGCCATATCCTCCGACCGACGCCAGTCACCCCGAATACCGGAAACCCCAAATTTGACCACTACTGGCCGCTGTTCGATGCCCCATTCGCGATGACCAGCGTGAGACCCTCCTCCTCCACCTCAATATGAAGCCCTTCAGCCCCTCTTTCGACTGCAAAGGTGACTTTCAATTATAGAATTTCTCTTTTATTTATTTATTTTAAAAGCAATTATTTAAAAATCTAAAATAACATTATAAAATTCTAATTTTATATATGAAATGGAAGTTATTTATATAGAAGTTAAGATTTTTATTTATATAAAGGCGAATTTTTATTTATATGAAGGCGAGATTTTTATTTATATGAAGGCGAGATTTTTATTTATTTGAAGGCGAGATTTTTATTTATATGAAGGCGAGCTTTTTATTTATATAAAGGCGAGATTTTTATTTATATAAAGGCGAGATTTTTATTTATAAAAAGGCAAGATTTTTATTTATAAAAAGGCGAGATATTTATTATATATAAAGCACTGTAAAAATATAATTTTTAGTTATATATCGAAACATTGATTTTTATATATATACTAGTGAAGTAAAAATATGATCTTTACTTCGCTAAAAATAGAATTTTTATCTATATGTGTAGCGTATAAAAGTAGAATTTTTATCTATATAGTAGCGGTATAAAAATAGAATTTTTATCCATATAGCGTAATTATAAAAATATGATTTTTATATACATGACAACAATATAAAAATGCGATTTTTATATATGTAGTGGGTACGGTCGACGAAAGTGACAAAAGGCGAGCACGACGAAGATTATCTACATATGAAGAGTCGTGGTGTTTGGTTTAGCTTATCGGTGAGAACTCCTCACTTTTATTTTATTTTTTAGTTGAAATATATACTAGGATGCAGACGGTGCTTAGTAGCACCCGACACCCGTTGTCCATAGACCATAGACGACTTGTGTGATTGGTTGTGTTGTGAAATTTGACTATTGATTGTGATGTGAATAAAATATATATTCATGTGTTGAATAGGAGAAAATTCATGTGTTGAAGTAAAATTTAAATTTATGTGTTGAAGTAAAATAAATATTCATTTACAAATCGAACGATTTGTTTATGTACAGCAATTTGACTGATATTGATTGGGATGATAAATTTTACACATCGCCCAACTGCACAAATAAAAATCTGTGTTTGTTGATGTGAAACCCCACACGGGTGTTGGGATGAAATTGGCCATACACTAGTCCCAATAATTAGTTGTATGTCGATCGATAGATTGATAGGCTGTTATAAGCGTTAGATATTTATATTTGATGCTTATGCAGTGTAGAATGCACTTTGGGTGATGGTTGCCTGTGTTTGATTATTGTAGTGTACGTGTGTGTATGAAATCCATATAATTAACATATATGGTAGTTGATTGGGCCTCATTCCAATTTGGAAAATATATATTCATGTGTTGAATAGGAGAAAATTCATGTGTTGAATAAAATATATATTCATGTGTTGAATAGGAGAAAATTCATGTGTTGAATAGAAGAAAATTCATGTGTTGAATAAAATATATATTCATGTGTTGAATAGAAGAAATTCATGTGTTGAATAAAATAAAATATTCATGTGTTGAATAGAATAAATATTCATGTGTTGAATAGAATAAACATTCATGTGTTGAATAGAAGCCGTGTTAGTTAGATTGACGCCATTTTGACGTGAACGATATTTATATCGATTTTATTCATTTTCGTAATGAATATAGAAATGAAGTGATTTCAAAATATAACGTTTTGAAAATAATATCATTTATAGATTAATGATATGGAATATTCAATTTTGATTAGAAATTGAATACGAAGTTGAAATCGTTTTGAAAACGAATTTAAAACGATTTATAAAATACATTTTAAAAGGAAATCGACGAAATATATATAATATATATTATATACATATAATGGCCTGAATAGAACGCGCCGCGCCGCGGCAGTTCACGAATTTCAACCATTGGCTTCGAACATATATTACAGGAGATCCGACCGTCGGATTCTCCTAAAGCCGGAACCGTTGGGTTCGTGTCAAAAAGAGCTTTCTAACGAATATTAGAAATTAGAAATCCAACAGTTGGATTTGGAATTATGTCCAAATCAAATTTGGAAAAGGTCGCTGTAAGTGTAGTTACATGGCCGTTGATGGAAATCGATTGTACGGGCCTTGATAAAATTATTAAAAATAGTAATAATTTGTGTAAAATCATAATAAATGATTTGTGAAGAATTGAGATGAAAAATTCCAAATTTGAAAAGATAAAAATAGATTTTTATCGAAGTGAACTGGCTTTGAACTAGAATTAAAATCCATTTGTTTTTAAATAATTAAATTGGATTTGAAATGGTTTTAAAAGAAACCAGAATTTCCAATAATTGAATTGGAATTGATTCTTGGGTTTATCCTGAACGGTGTTTTAAATAACACCTATTTTTTAACCCGATAATTAATGGAATGTGATTTTGGGTTTATCGTGAACCGTGTTTTAGATGACATTGGTTCTTCAACCCAGTTAAAGACAGGATATTGATTTTTGGGAAGATTAAAACTAAGTGGAGTTTTAATGAATCTTTAAGTAGATTGAAGTGATCGAGAATGGAGTATCACCAGTTTTGCTCCAAGCGATAGTTAAATCTTTAATTAGATTTGAACGTGAAATGGTAATTAAATTTACCGATAACAGCGTGGTGTTAGATATGAAGTATTACCAGTTTTACTTCATGGGATGAATAGGTTGGGATTGGGAAATTATAATAAATAATTACTTCGGTGTGGTTCGCTAATCCCGACTAGTTTGAATTGATACTCAAAGAAGATTAAAGAATAGATTTAAAGAATTTATCTTTGATAAAATTAATGGGAATCTTTCCTAAAGTATAAGAATATTTGAATAAAAGAATATTCTGAATTGGAATGAGGCATATGTTGTGTTTGTGTAACACTTGTTGATTATATACGTGAGTTATTCAGAAAGAACAGGTTATCCCATTCCGAATAACTGATTCGACGTGGTGTCGAGGATGAAGACGGTGGTTGAAGACCAGAGGTCTTCACATCGTTTGGTTGATTACTGATGATTTGATTGGGCTGTACACCCAAGAGTAGGGAATCAGTTGGTGATCGTCCAGACGTACTTGGAGATCGATGGATATGCCAGGTACAATGAGACAACCTGAACTTCCCCGTGAAGGAAAGCACGGATAGAATTGAGGACAAGACAAAATAGAACGCATACAGAAGAACATTTCATTGTTATTACAACAATTCCATCAGAATACAAGAATATACAGAGTATAAATGAATAAATTACATTCGATAAATATCAGAGATTACAATAAATTACATAGCAGCGGAAAATAATACAAAAGCACAACTAGAAGTGATACACGGATACAGAGCTTTCCGAGCATCGTCCCAGCTGTATATCAGGACCCTGTGAATATAAATCTGCAAAACCAAAACTACTAGCTGCCCGTGCGGAAAATAGGGGCACCCAGAGTTTAGGTTAAAACAATAAACTCCAGGTCAGTCATGTGACTGGTGTGAGAACTAAAGCAGTTATTAATCTTTATTTTTAAAGTTAGGTAAATCAATGGACCACGCCGTATAACACGGAACGGGTTTCCTCCCAAGAATACCAGTGCATAAAACAAACAGCGCAATGCTAAATAAAGAAAAATGAAGCTGTTATAAGACCCAGGTCCCATCACACAATGCAACGCAAGCCGGAGGATAGGGTTTTTACCTTATAACAGCCAAAGCATGCTTGATACGTTTAAAACACATTATTTGATACTATTATAGGTGTATAGTGTCAAAACAATTTCAATCATAAGTATCAATCATAGGCGGCATAGCTACCATCTACTATGTCGCCATTCTAGGCTCTACAAATAAAACCGAAACACACGTATTGGAAATTGGATTCCATCATGAGCCGAGGCAAGGGGCAAGCTCCTCTCCGATTCGAGACACTCCAACGTCAGAATATTCTTTTATTCACAAAATCACATTTTTAGGGAAATGTTCCCATTAATTTTATCCAAGATAAATTCTTCTAAATTTATTCTTTAATCCTCCGTTGGATATCATTTCAAACTAGTCGGGATTAACGAACCACACCGAAGTAATTATTTATTTTATTTCCCAATCCCAACCTATATATCCCATGAAGCAAAACTGGTAATACTCCATATCTAACACCACGGTGTTATTGATAAAATTAATTACCATTCCACGTCCAAATCTAATTACAGATTTAACTACCTCTTCGGAGCAAAACTGGTGATACTCCACTCTCGATCACTTTCCAGATTTGATAATTTAAATTATCAATTCACATTTTAATCTAATTAAAGATTCATTAAAACTCCACTTAGTTTTAATCTTTTCAAAAAATCAACATCTTGCCTTTGACTGGGTTAAAGAACCAATGTCATCTAAAACACGATCCACGATAAACCCAAATCACATTTGATATTAAATACAAGGCTCTGAATAGAAAATATATCGGCTTATATTCAATATCAAATTCTGAAACCAACGAATATCGTATTGGAAATAACGATATAAAATATCGTTCAAATCCCCATAACAATATTTGTATAGTCACGAAATCCAACATCGAAATATCCCGAAGATAATTTCGATTCAACTCCAGTCCAATCCACGTATTGGAAATATCGATTATTTTTAAAATCACTTCAAATTCAATTTATGTATTTCAAAAATAAATTGATTTTTAATTCTAGTTTAAAACTAGTTCATTTCGATAAAAATCTATTTTTATCCTTTCAAATGTGGAATTCTTCAGCTCAATTTTTCCCAAACACATATTATGATTTTACACAAATTATCGATATTTTTAATAATTTTATCAAGGTCCGTACAGTCGATTTCCAACAACGGCCATCGAACTGCACTTATAGCGACCTTTTCTGAAATTGATTTGGACATAATTCCAAATCCAACCGTTAGATTTCAAATTTCTAACATTCATTGGAAAGCTCTTTTCGATACGAACCCAACGGTTCCGGTTTTAGGAGAATCCGATGGTCGGATCTCCCGCAATGTCCGTTTGAAATAAATGGTCGAAATTCACGAACTACCGCGGCGCGGCGCGTTCTATTCAGGCCATTATATTATATATATAATATATATAATATATATTTCGTCGATTTCTATTTAAAATGAATTTTATAAATCGTTTTAAATTCGTTTCTAAACAATTCAACTTTACATTCAATTTCAAATCGATTTGATTTCAATTCAACTCGAATTCATTTCCATTTTATTTAATTCGAATTCAAATTCGTTTCAATTCAATTCAAATTCAAATTCGTTTCAATTCAAATTGATTTCAATTTAATTTAGATTCGAATTCAATTAAATTTCAGTTCGTTTTCAATTCAACTTGAATTTGTTTTATATTCAATTCCATTCGAAGTCCTTTTATATTCAATTCAAATTCGTTTTCTTTTCAATTCGAATTTGCTATAATATTCATTTCAATTTGAATAAAATCGATATAAATATCGTTCACGTCAAAATGGCACAAAACTAATCAACACGGCTTTATATTTTTCACAACTTCTTTATTCTATTCAACAAATGAATATTTTTCCCATTCAACACATGAATCTATATTTCTTTCAACACACGACTAATCTCAACACATGAGTACTATCAACGCATCACTATTGTTGTTATGTAAAATATTTTATAAAACTATGGTATCTATCGTTTGATTTTAATTAGACTCCACCGTGAAGTAGATTCTAATTGTAAATATGATAAAGATGTAATTTATTTTATTTAAAATATTTTACTCAACACATGAATAGTTTCAACACATGATCATCGTCAACACATGACTATTTTTATATTCAACACATGAATTTTCTTTTATAATATTCATTATTTTCCCGATTGGAATGAGGCCCAATCAATCACCATATAACGTTAATTATATGGATTTTCATACATCACACGTATATAATAGCATTGAAGACCAATCAACCATCAACCAAAGTGCACTACACTGTATAAGCATCAAATACAGATATCTGACAACAGCCTGTCAATCGACCGATCGACATATTTAATCAGTCAGGATGAGTGAACATCAAATTTCATCCCAACACCCGTGTGGGGTTTCAAACAATCAAACACAGATTTTAGTTGTGCAGTTGGGCGACGTGTAAAATTTATCGACCCAATCGATATCAGTCAAATCAGTGTATATAAACAAATCGGCCGATTTGTTTATAAATATTCATTTATTCACTTTCACGTTAAAAATTATATTTTTAACGATAAAACATTTTATTTTAACACATGAATTTCTATTAGTTCATTTATTCAATAAATTGATATTTTTATTTTTCTAACATATTTTAGAAAAATTCGGCGGCATAACGGCACGATACTAGAAACGGGACAAGGCCTAGCCTTATCCCCGGTCTAGTGAAGGCCCACGCCATTCACACATCAATCAATCCATTCCATTTCACCAAACAATTCAATTTAAACCAAATAGACTAACCAACTACACAACCAAACAATTTAACAAACAAGCCATCCATGGTCTGTGGATGACGGGTGTCGGGTGCTACTAAACACCGTCTGCATCCTAGTATATATATATAACTAGAAAACGAGAATTTAGAGTGAGAAGTTCTCACCGAAAGCAATCCAATCATCTTGACTCTTCTTTTATAGAAATCTTCTTCATTCTCGCCTTTTTATCATCTTCGTTTGTCCGTAGCCACTACATATATAAAAATCACACATTTTTATATTTTGATGTCTTTAAAATAAAAGTCACATTTTTATTTGTTCACTCTCAAATTTAAAAATCATATTTTACTTCTCTGTTTTCTATATATAGATCTCGCCTTTTTAAATATAAAGATTTCGCCTTTATAAAAATATAGATTTCGCCTTTATAAAAATATAGATTTCGCCTTTATAAAATATAGATTTCGCCTTTATAAAAATTATAGATTTCGCCTTTATAAAAATATAGATTTCGCCTTTATAAAAATATAGATTTCGCCTTTATAAAAATATAGATTTTGCCTTTATAAAATATAGATTTCGCCTTTATAAAAATATAGATTTCGCCTTTATAAAAATATAGATTTCGCCTTTATAAAAATATAGATTTCGCCTTTATAAAAATATCTACTTCATTTCAACGTATATAAAATAAAAATCAGATTTTTATTTTGCTACATATACAAAGGTGATATTTTTAATTCTCTACATAACAAAAAATCATATTTTTACCACTTCTATATAGTAAAGATTATATTTTTAATACTTTAAAAATATAAAAATCATATTTTGATTATCTTCCTTATATAAAAATTATATTTTCATTTATTTCAAAATCAAATCTTTATTTCATCATCAGTTTTAATTACTATATAAAATTAGCTTTTATAATCCCAAAAAAAATCGATTTTAATATATATATATATATATAAACAGTTATATATAAACAAAAATAATAAATAAGAAAAAAAGGAAGGGGACTTACAGCGGATGGAGGAGAAGAGGGGTCGGAGTTCGCCAGTGGTGGCGGCGGAGCAGGCGAGGGGGGCTCGGTTGCGTCGGTGGATGGGGGGAGGGGGTCTCGCGTCGGTGTCGAGGAAGGCAAGGGGGAGGAGGAAGGGAAGAAGGAAGGAGGAAGAAGAGGAAGATGGAAGGGGGGGCGCGACGCTCGTCTGGAGGGAGGGGAAAGGAAGAAGTGGCGGCGGCACACCTGGGGAGCGGCGCGCGTCGATCGGACGAAGAAGGGGAGGGAGCTGCGCTTGGCGCGGCGGCGCCAGGAGGCTGGGCGGCGGCCTCCCTGGTGGAGCGATCGTCTTTCTCCCCTTTTTTTTTATTTCGTTTTTCTGAATTGAAAATACCGGGGGGGGGGGGGGCAGAGTATAAGGAAAGGAGGAAGGGGGTTTTAAATTTTTAATTAATTTAATTATTTTATTTTCAAAAAGTTGACTTTTACATACGACCTCGAAACGAGGCCCACCGCCTGTCGTCCATAGCGTATTACCCCCATTCCAAACACAATGGGATATGTTTCGTAGGTTGATTTGATTGTTTGAATCAGTTTCCGTTGAATTTACATTTAAATCACTATATTGAATTTTAAACGTACATTTCAATTTACCGAGGTCACATACTAACTAGAAAAATTGCAGAAAAATATTTTCTAGCTTCGTATTGACGATACGGTCCTAACAAAACTAGTTTCATCGAATTCTGAGACCGTTGGAAAAATGGCCAATTCCCAGTCGATTAAAATCAACTGAAACCGGTCAAACGCGTTTTCCTTTGCCACGCTCACATATTGATTCGAAAAATTATGAAATTTGGAATCTAGCAATAATTTGACATCACGGACCCAACAAAAGTGGTTTCGTCGAATTCTGAGGTGGTTTGCAGAATGTCCATTTTTAAGGGCCTGAATTCCATAGCGACTATTCAGAATTTTCAACTGAACATATCTTTTGATTCCCGCTATGAAATCTTGATCTTTCGGATTCGTTGGAAAGATATTCTCAAATAGATCCTATTATTTTTGGTTTCACTAAAATCCGGATTGTTTTGCACCCGGTACATTCAATTGAAGTTTGCAATCGAATTATCGAACTACCGCGCCATTTTCAATTCCTTTTATAATTATATATAATTATTTATATTCTAACGATGACGTATATAATATATACGTTCGAATATATTCAAAATAAATTTTCTCGTCGATATTATTAAAAATAATCTATTTTAAATATTCAAAATTCGCTAAAATTGCCAAAATAAAATTTTTAAACTGGCTCAGATTTTGCGGGTTATTACATACAAGGTGCCTCCGGTTTCGTTCAGACCCAGAACAGACTTGTAAATGGACTGTGTGTCTGACATTGGATTTTATTCTATGTGATTGATTTCTATTAAATATATATCTGTTTGGCAGAAGAGAATTTATTCTCTTGCTTAATGCCCTACTCTGAGACGTACGAGCTCAGAGGTTATATATTGATGGATATCAAACGCATGGAGTGAATTGTCTGTGTGGCATGCCTAAGTGGCAATATGATCAAGGCTTCTGTTGAAAAGCAGAGTCTTGTGGTGGATGATCAAAGCACGGCCTGTGTGGCATAGCTTTGTGTAGCGTTGATTCGCGAGCCTCACACCCCGGTTGTGAACCAGAAACGGGAGAGGACCTCAGGGAGGGCATGCGTTTCCTTCTAGCTAGAAGTGGCGTCAGTGGTTTTACACGCCCTGACGAGTTTGACTTATGTGGTAGTTGGATTGCGAGGCGTCTCGGATATATCGGTGACTGTGTGGAGCCGACGGAGTCATTGGACTCATTTATGCCCCAAAGGGCGGGGAAACGCAGTGTTCAGGCATTTTAATCCACGTCGGTGGACCAGCCCTGACGATCCGAAGGCTTGACTGAGTACTTTCCTGAGACTCGGGCTAGACAGTCTCGAATTCGGTAGAGGACTATCTTTTGACTTGGTTCACAGATGGAAATCCAACTTCCAATATGTGACTTTGCGGTTTTGATTGTATAACCTATATATGGCGACATAATGGTATGGGGCACTTATGCCGTCTATGATTGATACTTATGATTTGAAGTTGTTTTATACACTATACACTTATAGTAATAATAAAACATGAAATTTCATGTACCAAGCATTCTTGGCTATCATAAGGTAAAAACCCTATCCTCCGGCTTGCGTTGCATTTTGTGATGGGACCTGGGTCTTATAATAGGTTCATTGTTCTTTATTTAGCATTGCGTTGTTGTTTTATGCACTGGTATTCTTGGGAGGAAACCCGTTCCGTATTATACGGCGTGGTCCCTTGATTTACCGAACCTTAAAATAAAGATTAATAACTATTTTAGTTCTCACACCAGTCACATGACTGACCTGGAGTTTATTGCTTTAACCTAAACTCTGGGTGCCCTTATTTTGACATGGGCAGCTACTAGTTTTGGTTTTGCAGATTTATATTCACAGGAACCTGGTTTACAGCTGGAATGATATCCGGAAAGCTCTGTATCCGTATATCTCTTTCAGTTGTGTATTGTATTATTTTTCCGCTGCTATGTAATGTATTGTAATCTTTGATATTTATTGAATGTGTAATATTTATTTATACTCTGCATATTCTTGTATTCTGATGGAATTGTTGTAATTAACAATGAAAAGTTCTTCAGTTTGCGTTCCGATTGGTCTTGTCCTCAAAGTATCCGCTCTTTCCTTCACGGGGAAGTTACGGGTCTTTACAACATTCACGTTAAATTTATATTTTTAATGATAAATAATTTATTTCAATACGTGAATATATTTCCATTCATTCCACATCACAATCAATTTTCACAACACAACAAAATCAAACAAGTCGTTCATGGTCTGTGGACGACGGGTGTCGGATGCTGCTAAGCACAGTCTGCATCCTAATATATATTTTAACTAGAAAACAAGAATTAAAGTGAGAAGTTCTCACCGAGAGCTAAACCAAACGCCACGACTCTTCATATGTAGAAAATCTTCGCCGTGCTCGCCTTTTGTCACTTTCGTTATCTGTATCCAGCAAATATATAAAAACCGCATCTTTATATTGTTGTTATGTATATAAAAATCAAATTTTTATACTGCTACTATATAGATAAAAATTCTATTTTTATATCGGTGTTCATATAATAAAGATCATTTTTTTTATTTCTACTTCATATATTTTTACAACGCTTCTTTCTATATAAAAATTATATTTTTATATATCTACTTCTTGTCTAAAGATCGAATTTTTATTTCGACACTAAAAAAAATCATAATCTTATTTCAACATATATATAATAAAAATCAGATTTTTATTTCGCTACATATATAAAAATTATATTTTTATATTCTCTGTCTTATAAAAAATCACATTTTTATATTTTCTACTATATAAAAATCATATTTTTGTATTCTCTATTATATAAAAATCATATTTTTTATATTCTCTATAATATAAAAATCATATTTTTATATTCTCTATAATATAAAAATCATATTTTGATAACTAGGTTTATAGTATAAAAATCATTCCTTTTCATGTATAAAAATCGAATTTTCATCGTCACTTCATATATATATAAATCGAATTTTTATATTCTTCATCTTCTAAAAATCATATTTTTATATTCTCTATTATATAAAAATCATATTTTCATAGTCTCTATAATATAAAAATCATATTTTTATAATCATAAAAATTATATTTTTACTTCGCTTTCAACATAAAAATCAAATTTTTATTTCACTTTCATATATATAAAAATCGCCTCTTTTATATAACCAGAATCACGTCCTTTATATAAACAAAAATCACGTCTTTATATTTTTAAAAATCACGTATTTATATTTTTAAAAATCATGTCTTTTCTAAATCAAAAATCTAATCTTTTCTTATATGAAAATATAACCTTTCCTTATATAAAAATATGAACTTTCTATGTCATGAATAAATGTAAAAGATCCAATCTTTTTATGCCATGAATAAATATAAATATCCAATTTTTCTTCTAACTAAAAATTATATTTTTATACAACTAAAAATTATATTTTTCGTTCATCAGAATCCCACCTTTATAAATAAAAATCATGTTTTTAACTCTAATCTATTTACATATGTATGCATTACCTTTTAAAAAAATGTTTTATCTCCAATTTAACTAAATTAATAACTTACAAGAAAGTAAAATAATAATAAAACTCACTTTCGTCAATCAAAGAGGGAGGAGGGCTCTAGCAGTCACGCTGTGCTCGGAGGATAGGCGGCGTCGCCTCTGGCGGTGGCTGTAGCGAGAAAGGGGGTGCTAGGGTTCCGGATTTGAGGGATTTGGGGTGTCGCGCGTTGGAGGGAGGGAGGATCGGAGGTGAGGGGAACGACGGAGGGCGGCGCCGGAGCCAGGGTGCGCGAGGGTGACGATGGCGACGGTCGCCATCGATCTAAGGAACCGCAATTTTTTTAATTATTTTAAAAACATATGACGGGGAAGAAAATAAGGGGGGGGGGAGTTAAGTGGAAAGTCATATATTATTATTTTATTATTGTTTTCCTCCTTAAATGTTGACTTTCATTTGAACTCCGATCGAGACCTAACGAGCCCCTAGCTAATTGCCCCCATTCCGAACACAATGGGATATGTTTCGTTAGCCAATTCGCTTATTACGATCAGTTTCCATTCAAATTAAAATATAAATCAATGTATATTGAATTTGAACGCACATTTTAATTTACCGGGGCCACATCCTAACTCTAAAAATTTCCGAAAAATTATTTCTAGCTTTGTATTGCTGATACGGTCCTAACAAAACTAATTCATCAAATTATGAAACCATTTGAAAAATGGCTATTTTCTGGTTGATCGAAATTGACTGAAACTATTAAAACACGTCTAGCTTCGCCAAGTTCACATATTGATTTCAAAAATTATGAATTTTGGAATCTAGCAATAATTCTACATCCCAGATCCAACAAAAGTGGTTTCGTCGAAAACTGAGGTCGTTTGCAAAATTTCCATTTTTAAGGGTCAAAATTCCGTAGCGACTATTCTGAATTTTAAACTGGGAATATCTTTTGATTCCCGCTATGAAAGTTCAATTTTTCGGATTCGTTGGAAAGATATTCTCAAATAGATTCTAATATTTTTGGTTTCACTAAAATCCGGTTTATTTTGAATCCTATACATTCATTTGAAATTTGAAATTTGAAATCGAATTTTCAAACTACCGCGCCATTTTCAATTACTTTTATAATTAAAAATAAATATTTATATTCTAACAACGATTCAAATAAATATATACGTCTTAATTCAATTCAAATAAATTTCTCGTCTTTATTATTTAAAATAATTCATTTTAAATATTCAAAATTCATTAAAATTGCCAAAATAAATTTTTTTATATTGGCTCAGATTTTCCGGGTTGTTACAATCTCCCCCACTTAAAACTTTTCGTCCCCGAAAAGGAACGAAGCTGAAAGTTGTTTAACTAATCAACTCAACTTTCATTATTTTCATTACGGCTTAAGTTCTTCAAATTTTCAGTTTCTAAGAACTTTTCAAAATTTTCAAAAATTTGGCTAACGCCCTAAATTTTCGAAAAATTTCGCAATAACCTCCCCTGCACTGGGAGGTACAGGATATTTCAAATAGCGTCCCATGGCCCTCACCAGTCCAAAAGAAAAATAAAAAGCCAAGCGGCTAGTCAATCGGCTCATAAAATCATCCAAACCCAACAAATTTGTAAACATGTACCTATTTGTCGGGCAAACAATTTTATTCTTCTGCTCTAACCTCCTTGCTATGGCCTGTTCACACATATATATGTACATTATGCAATTTCAAACAATTTTCAATACAGTTCAATATTTGATTCAATTTAGCATAAATTTACCGTACTTTCACATAATGGTTTAAATAAATAATCACACAACACAATCATCAATCAATAAGTTGATTAGCTTTTCAAACACATAATTTTGATACATAGTCCAAAAATCAGATTTTTGATGCCAAATCACAACAATAATCCCTATCTAGTTTTGGGTCTCACACCAGTCAATTGGAATCATATAGAAATCGAAACCCGAACATAAATATTGGTGATGGAGCTCCATCATCAAAATTATCTCTGAGCGACTAGAGTGTGATTCTATATCTATCCAGTATATTAAAACTTTGAACATACGTTCATGACGCGTATATGCAAAATCTTTATATACTCAATTGTCCAAGATCAATACAAATAAAATATTCAAATACGTACAAAATGGTTTAAATTTTCAATACAAAATTTGTTTTCAAATTTTTATTTCAAAAATTTCACTCTTCACACTCGTTCTAGGATACTACTGATCCCATCGCTAACGAGTTATTCTTATTGGACACTACTAGTCCAGTCTCTGATGAATTCTTTCGTTTGGTTCCAATACGTCTTGTTCTCGAGCTCTATAAACCAAAGCTCTGATACCATATGAAGCGACCCGAACTTCCCCTGTCTCCGAAGAGAAGAGAAATGTAATAACCCGGAAAATACGGGCTAATTAAAAAATTTTAAATTGGTCATTTAAAAGGAATTTGAACAATTGAAATAGAATATTTCAATAAAATAGTGAATTAGAAATAATGAGTCAGTTTGAAAATTTGAATTCAAACTTTGACTGACTATGCAGGGTGGAAAATATAACGGATTTTAGTGAAACCAAAAAAATTTAAATTTGTTTATCAATACCTTTCTAACGAATCTGAAAAATCGAAATTTCATAACGGGAATCAAAAGTTATGGCCGAATGAATTTTCAGAAAGGTTGCTATATAGAATATATAGCCCTGGAAAATTGATATTTTGCAAACTACCTCGGAATTCGACGAAACCACTTTTGTTGGGTCCGGGATGTCAAATTTTTACTAGGTTTCAAATTTCATAATTTTTGAAGCTAGTATGTAAGCGTAGCAAAAGAAAATGTGTTTGGTCAATTTCTGTTAAATTGGATCGACCAGAAAATGGCCATTTTTAAACGATCTCAGAATTCGCCGAAACTAGTTTTGTTGGGATGGTAGCGTCAAAACATAGCTAGATTTATTTTTTTTGGAATTTTTCGAATCAGTTTGTGGCCCTGGCAAATTGAAATGTACGTTCAAAGTTAAAAATTAAATGTTTTATACTTTAATTTGAAAAAAAACTGACTGTAACAGTCGAATTGGCCAAAGAAACATATCCCATTGTGTCCGGGATGGGGGTATTTAGCTAGGGACGACACTCGTTGGACTTGAAAAGGAGTTCGTGTGGGAAAACCCTAATTTTCTGAATAATATATATATCGGCCAATCAGAATTTTTCTTTCATAAATTAAAATAATAAAAAAAACCCGCTCCTTCGAAATGAACGGCAAAACCCATTCCAAACTTCCCCGACCGATCGTCGCCGCCTCAGCCTCCTATCGCCGCTGCCACCACCCAGAATCGAACCGCCTGCTCCTCCTCTTCAAATCCGACCAACTCTCTCCACCTCTCGTCGTCACCTCCGCCTGAATCGGGCCTAGGAAGTCACCGAGTTACCAGCGCCGCCCTAATCGCCACTGACCACCGAGCCACCCCAAACCACCACCGACAGGACCGCCTCTCCTTCCTCTTCCACGTCAGCACCCCCGATTGTCCCCACGTGCCACGGATTTCGCGAAAACCACAACCCTAGTTTCGAACCACTTAGAAAGGTGAGTCCTTTTTGATGTTTGCACTTTGAAAAATCATATCTTTTTGGTGTGTTGACGAAATTCGATGAAACAGGAAACATCGGGACCGCAAGGAAGCTCTCTACCACATAGAAGAAGCCGCAGATTTTTCTGAGTCATCTACGATTTTTAGCACTCCGCAAACCAATGTGAGAAATCTAAATTAAATGAATTTGAATGGAAAATGTCGTGTATAAATTAAGCAAAATATAAATTACACACGTGTTGTATACCTCATGTACATGCGTGGTGTAAGCTATATAAATGAAGTATGAATTATACATGCATAAAATAATTGATATATGTGTTGAAATGCAAGTGAAATATAGCAATAATATATATATATATATATATATATATATATATATATATATATATATATATATATACACACACACACTCCCCTCGTCCAAAAACCATGGACGATATTTATTGTTGTGAGTTGGTGTGAAATATTGGATGAAAAATACGAATGGTTGAATAATTGTTTGTGGTTGATATTGTTTGGTTGTGGTTGAAAAATACCCATTCGTGATTGAAATGAATTGGAAATATTTGTGGAAATAAAAATAAAACATGCCGCCTACGTGCGAATTAGATGCATGAATCCCCATTGTCAAAAACCGCGAGATTTTAAGGTAGAGCGAGGAGCCGTACTAGGGACGGTGCCAGTTTTAACTACCCTGCCGTTATGCTGCCAAAATTTTGAATAATATCCATGTGTTAGAATTATTTTCATATGTTGAAATTATCTTCATGCGTTGAAATTAAAGCCATATGCTGAAACTATATCCATGTGTGGAAATGTTCATGTGTTGAAAAGTGATGTGTGAAAATTAAATTCATTTGTGAGTGAATGAAGTGTTTGAACAATAAAAATCACATTTTTATAATATATATGAAGTATGTAAAATATTCGCCTTATATATAAATAGTTTCAACAATAGAAAATTCCATCTTTCTTATATGAACAACATAAATAAAATATCCATGTGTGGAAATGCTCATGTGTTGAGAAGTGTGTGTAGTGGAAAAGTTCATGTGTTGAATAAAAAGGTCGAACAATAAAAAAAATTACATTTTTATTGAAACTATGAAGTGTTGAAAACATCCATTTTTCGAATAAATATTTTAAATGATAAAAAAAATATCATTTTTCTCATATATGTGATATGCTAAAGATATGCGAGCATTGAAATAAATATTTGTGAATGAAATATTATTTTTAACATGCATAGGAACTAAATAAAATAGTCATGTGTTGAAATATATTTTAGTTCGCCAAAGTTATCATCTTTGAAATGTGAAGTGTTAAAAATAGCCACTTGTTCAAATAAATATGCATGAGTTGAAATATACATTAGTTAGCTAATGATATGATTTTAGCCTATGCTTGCAGCATTAGAATGAATGGTGTTTTTAAACCAGAGTAAATCCAATCTGAAGTTGAATGGAAAATGATAAGTGATAAAAATTTGTATATCTGTACATGCATATTTATTGAACAGGTTATAGCAAAGGGGCGAGAGAAGAGGAATAAAATTTTGTGCTCGACAAATAGGTACACATTTACTATTTTGTTTGGGTGATGATTTTATGAGCCTGTTGGCCAGCCGCTTGGCTTTTTCCTTTTTCTTTTTGACATGAGACGCCCGTATGGCTATTTGGGAATTTTCCTAGCCCCTCCCGTACAAAGGAGGTTATGGCAAAATTTTCCAAAATTTAATGGCATTAGTGAAATAATTGAAGTGAAAACGATATAGGAATTTTTGAATGAACTATATTTATACAAATATATAAATATAAATAAAATTAAAACGAAACGTGGTCGTGCAGTTCGTGTTTTGAAACCGTGATTTCAAACGACTAGTGCGGGAAATCCGACCGTTGGATTTTCCCGAAACCGCAACCGTTGGGTTCGTCTTGGAAATATCTTTCCAACGGCACCAACTTTGTGAAGATCCGATGATTGGATTGTCTGGAATGTTTAATTCAAATCTGAAGAAAAACAGCGCCATAAACGATTATATTTATATATATATAAAAATAATTAAATTAAATCGAATAAAGACGCTGCAGTCCGTAAATTGAAATCGTAACTTCAAATGACTAGTGTGGAAAATCCGACCGTCGGATTTTCCCAAAACTGAAACCGTTGGATTCGTTTTGAAATGACCTTCCTAATGATACCAAATTTGTGAAGATCCAACAGTTAGATTTTCAGATATGTGTAAAACAATATTAGTGAAAAACAGCGCTAGTGCATCGACATGACCTGAAACGTCGTTTAATTAAATATGGCCGTTTTAAAATAAATAAAAATGGCGATATATCGTTATAAAATACTATAGACGATATAGAGTGGAAATAAACCAATTTCGTTGTGTTTGCTTGATATGTGACGGTTGAATGTATTTAACATGAGAATTATAACTGAAGAACTGAAATGTGAATGTTGAATAGTCCAACCATGTGATAAATTGATTTGAAAATCTAAATATACGTGGATTATTTGAAAAGGCCGAGTTCATCTCATTTCAAATAATCGATCGACGTTGAGAAATCAAAGAGTCGAAGACGGTTGAAGACCGACGATCTTCACATTGGATGGATGGGCGCTACTGATGCTCGTGATTGGAGTAGCTACCATGAAGGAGCTGAAGTAGTAGCCATCCAAACATACTGTTGATTGTACGGATATGCGAGGAATTGGTGCCTCCGGTTTCGTTCATACCCAGAACGAACTTGTAAATGGACTGTGTGTCTGACATTGGATTTTGTTCTGTGCTGGTTGATCTCTGTTAAATATATATCTGTTTGGCGCGGAGAATTTATTCTCTTGCTTAACGCCCTTCTCTGAGACGTACGAGCTCAGAGGTTATGTATTGATAGAAATCAGTCGCATGGAGTGGATTGCCTGTGTGGCACGCCTAAGTGGCATATAATCAAGGCTTCTGTTGCAAAGCAAAGTCTTGTGGTTGATGATTAAAGCATGGTCTGTGTGACGTAGCTTTGTGTATAACGTGAATTCGCGAGCCTCACATCTCGGTATGAGTCAAAAACGGGAGAGTGACTGCAGGGAGAGCACGACGTTTCTTTCTAGCTAAGGTGGTGTCAGTGACCTACCAGCCCTGACATTATATATACTTTTCACCTGTGTGGTTGTTGGAATGCGAGGCGCCTCGATATAGGTCTGTAAGGACCCGGAAACGTGTGTTCAGGAATAATTAATCCTCAAAAGTAAGAGAGGACCGGCCCTGAAGATCCAAGGATCATAGTGGGGTCCTGGGACATTTGCTAGAGTGTCTCGAATCGGAGAGGAGCTTGCCCCTTGCCTCGACTCATGAAGGAACCCAATTTCCAATACGAAATATGCGGACGTGATTGTATTACCAGTATGGCGACATAGTAGATGGTAGTTATGCCGCCTAGGATTGATATTTATGACTGAATTTGCTTTTGAAACATATATGCACTAGTAATAATATCAAACACTTTTGTTCTATTCGTATGAAGCACTTTTGGCCATTATAAGGTAAAACTCTATCCTCCGGCTTGCGTTGCATTGTGTGATGGGACCTGAGTCTTATAATGGCTTCATTTTATAAAAAACATTACGATGATTTAATCATTTACTTTATTTCATGCACTAGCACTCAGTGGAGTAAACCCGTTCCGCGAAAGTGGCGTGGTCATTTGATTTGCCTTATTATTGTTGTTAATAAGTTAAGTAGATTTCTCATACCAGTCCCATGACTGAGTCGTAGTTTGTTTCACCTTGCAAACTCGGGTGCCCTCATTTTCACACGGGCAACCTAGTTACAGGTTTCTGACGCACTTTGGCTCATGGCGAGGCTTGACTACACCGTGCTGACTTTGAATTTCTCCGCCATTATTGTATCTATATTATGATTCCGCCATTGGCGATGTAGACTGATATTTATTTTGTGTACTCTTTATGTATGATTCCGCCTCAGGCGATGGTGACTGATTATGTATCATTATGCACTAAGTTGTATCATGTACTGTGCTCTCTGATGTGATGATATCTATATGATTCCGCTGTCATATGTGTGTAAATTATTCTATTTTATGTTTATACTATTATCTGTGATCTGCTAATGATGATTAATGTGTTATATTCCAATGATTATCCTTAACACCATGTCATGGGGTTTTGGGATTGTCACAAGAAAGGATGAATTACTTTGAGGACATGACGAATCAGAAAAAAAACAGAAGAAAATTTCATTGCTTATTACAATAATTCCATCAGAATACAAGAATACCACAGAGTATAAATCAATATTACACATTTGATTAAATATCAGAGATTTAAATTACATAGCAGCGGAAAATAATACAACACACAACTGAAAGAAATACACGGATATAGAGCTTTACGAGTATCATTCCAGCTGTAAACCAGGATCCTGTGAATATAAATCTGCAAAACCCAACCACTAGCTGCCCGCATGAAAAATAAGGGCACCCAGAGTTTAGGTTAAAACAAAAAACTCCAGGTCAGTCATGTGACTGGTGTGAGAAATAAAACACTTATTAATTTGGTTTTAAAGTTCGGTAAATCAAGGGACCATGCCGTATAACACGAAACAGGTTTTTACCCAAAGAATACCACTGCATAAGCAAATAGCGCAATGCTAAATAAAGAACAATGAATCTATTATAAGACCCAGGTCCCACCACACAATGCAACGCAAGCCGGAGGATAGGGTGTTAACTTATAATAGCCAAAGAATTCTTGATACGCTAAATATCATCTTTTATTATTACTATAAGTGAAGAAAACAACTTCAAGTATAAATGTATCAATCATAGGCGGCATGGGTACCATATATCATGTCGTCAATACTAGGCTCTACAATCAAAACCGAAATATCACGTATTGGAAATTGGATTTTCGTCATGAGTCGAGGCAAGGGGAAAGCTCCTCTCCGTTCGAGACACTCTAGCAAATGCCTCGGGACCACACACAGCGATCTTGGATCTTCAGGGTCGGTCCTCTCTTACGTTTGAGGATTGGCAATTCCTGAACACACATTTCCCGGTCCTTTTAGACCTATATCTGAGGCGCCTCGCATCCAACAACCACACAAGTAAAAAGTATATAAATGTCAGGACTGGTAGTTCACTAACATCACCCATAGCTAGAAAGAAACATCGTGCTCTCCCTGCAGTCACTATCCCGTTTTTGACTCATACCGAGGTGTGAGGCTCGTGAATTAAAAAGCCTTGATCATTTGCCACTTAGGCATGCCACATAGGCAATTCATGCCATGCGATTGATATCCATCAATATATAACCTCTGAGCTCGTACGTCTCAGAGAAGGGCGTTAAACAAGAGAATAAATTCTCTGCCGCCAAACAAATATATATTTAATAGAAATCAATCACACAGAATAAAATCCAATGTCAGACACACAGTCCATTTACAAGTTCGTTTTGGGTCTGAACGAAACCGGAGGAACCTTATTCCTCGCATATCCATCGATCTCCAAGTACGTCTAGACGATCACCAACTGATTCGCTCCTCTTGGGTATACAGCCCAATCAAGATCATCAGTAATCATCCAAACGATGTGAAGACCTTCGATCTTCAACCACCGTCTTCATCTTCGACTTATCGTCGAATCAGTTATTCAGAATGGGTATAAACTCGGCCTTTCCGAATAACCTGCGTATATAATAAACAAATGTTACACAAACACAACATATGCCTCATTCCAATTCAGAGTATACTTTTATTCAAATATTCACATTCTTAAGGAAAGGTTCCTATTAATTTTATCAAAGATAAATTCTTCTAAATTTATTCTTTAATCTTCCTTTGGATATCATTTCAAACCATGCTAAGGTTTTCCAAACTAGTCGGGATTAGCGAATCTCACAGAAGTAATCATTTATTTTATTTCCCAATCCCAACCTATTTATCCCATGGAGCAAAACTGGTAATACTCCATATCTAACACCACGGTGTTATCGGTAAATATTAATTACCATTTCACGTTCAAATCTAATTAAAGATTTAACTATCGCTTGGAGCAAAACTGGTGATACTCCATTCTCGAGCACTTTATTCTAATTAAAGATTCATTAAAACTCAACTTAGTTTTAATCTTCCCACAAATCAATATCCTATCTTTAACTGGGTTAAAGAACCAATTTCATCAAAAACACGGTTCACGATAAACCCAAAATCACTTTCCATTGTTAATCGGGTTAAAGAAAAGGTGTTATTCAAAACACTGCTCACGATAAACCCCAAAAACAAATTTAAATTCAATTCCAATTAAATCCCAATTAACTAGACAATTTCACTAAATATTAATTAAAAGATTTATTCTTTTCTAAACTGGGTTCAAGAACAGTGTTATTTAAGACACCATTGATGACGAACCCAAAATCCCATTTGATATTAAATACAAGGCTCTGAATAGAAAATATATCGGCTTATATTCAATATCAAATTCTAAAACCAACAAATATCGTATTGGAAATAACGATATAAATATATCTTTCAAATTTCCACAACCATATCTGTATAATCACGAAATCCAACATCGAAATATTCCAAAGATAATTTCGATTCAAATCCATTCCAATTCATATATTGGAAATTCTGATTATTTCAAAACCCACTTCAAATCCAATCTATTTATTCAAAAATATTGGATGATAATTCTAGTTTATAACTAGTTCATTTCGATTAAAATATATTTTTATCCTTTTCAAATATGAGATTTTTCACCCCAATTCTTTCTAAATCATTATTATGATTTTACACAAATTATTGATATTTTTAATAATTTTATCAAGGCGGTCGATTTCCAATTAACGGTCGTCGAACTGCACTTACAACGACCTTTTCCAAATTTGATTTGGACATAATTCCGAATCCAACCATTAGATTTCAAATTTCTAATACTCGTTAGAAAGCTCTTTTCGATACGAACCCAACGGTTCTGGTTTCAGGAGAATCCGACGGTCGGATCTCCCGTAACGTCAATGCAAAGTCAATGGTCGAAATTCGCGAACTGCCGCAGCGCAGCGCGTTCTATTCACGCCATTTAATATATATAATATATATATTATATATATATCATCGATTTCAATTCTAAACGTATTTTATAAATCGTTTTGAATTTGTTTTCAAAACAATTTTTGCTTCATAATCAATTTTAAATTAAAATTGAATATTCCATATCATTAATATATAAATGATAATAATTTCAAAATATTAGATTTTGAAATCACTTCCTTTTCTATATTCATTATAAAAACGAATATAATCGATATAAATATCATTCGCGTCAAAATGGCGCATATCTAATCAACAAGGCTTTATATATTTCAATAACTTCGTTATTATATTCAACAAATGAATATCTTCTTCAACACATGAATATATATTTCTTTCAACACATGAATATTCTCAACACATGAGTATCATCAACACACGACTATTTTTGTTATTTAATATATTTTATAAAATTATGATTTCTATCGTTTAATTCTTAATCAGGCTCCAACCGTAAATTAGTAAGAGAACGATTCTCTAAGTATTAACCCCGAAGGCCGAAACCAACATCGGATCAATACCCCGTAAACCACTCATCTTAACTAGTTTCCAGCTAGTTTCTAATTTTATATATGATAAAAATGTGAATTTTATTGTTAAAATAATTTGTTCAACACATGAATATATATATTTCTTTCAACACATGAATATTCTCAACACATGAGTATCATCAACACATGACTATTTATTCTATTCAACACATGAATCTTTGTTTTATAGTATTCTTTAGTTTTCAAACTGGAATGAGGCCCAATCAATTACCATATAATGTTAATTATATGGATTCCATACAACACATGTATATAATAGCAATGATAAATAATCAACCATCATCCAAAGTGCACTACACAACTGTTTGCCAACCCATCGATTAACATACAACTAAATATTTGGGATTAGTGTACATCAAATATCATCCCAATACCCGTGTGGGGTTTCAGTCAACAAATACAGATTTTTATTTGTGCAGTTGGGCGATGTGTAAAATTGATCGTCCTAATCAATATCCTTCAAATGGGTGTACATAAACAAATCGTTCGATTTGTAAATGAATATTTATTTATTCACATTCACGTTAAATTTATATTTTTAACGATAAATAATTTATTTCAACACATGAATATATTTCCATTCATTCCACATCACAATCAATTTTCACAACACAACAAAATCAAACAAGTCGTCCATGGTCTGTGGATGATGGGTGTCAAGTGCTGCTAAGCACCGTCTGCATCCTAGTATATATTTTAACTAGAAAACAAGAATTAAAGTGAGAAGTTCTCACCGAGAGCTAAACCAAACGCCACGACTCTTCATATGTAGAAAATCTTCGCCGTGCTCGCCTTTTGTAACTTTCGTTGTCCGTATCCACTACATATATAAAAACCGCATCTTTATATTGTTGCTATGTATATAAAAATCACTTTTTTATACTGCTACTATATAGATAAAAATTCTATTTTTATAACGGTGTTCATATAATAAAGATCAATTTTCATTTCTGCTTGATATATTTTTACAACGCTTCTTTCTATATAAAAATTATATTTTTATATATCTACTTCTTATATAAAGATCGAATTTTTATTTCGACACTAAAAAAAATCACATTCTTATTTCAACATACATATAATAAAAATCAGATTTTTATTTCGCTACATATATAAAATTATATTTTTATATTCTTTGTCATATAAAAAATTACATTTTTATATTCTCTACTATATAAAAATCATAATTTTATATTCTCTATTATATAAAAATCATATTTTTATATTTTCTATTATATAAAAATCATATTTTTATATTCTCTATAATATAAAAATCATATTTTTACATTCTCTATAATATAAAAAATCATATTTTGATAACGAGGTTTATAGTATAAAAATCATTCCTTTTCATGTATAAAAATTGAATTTTCATCGTTACTTCATATATAAAAAATCGAATTTTTATATTCTTCATCTTCTAAAAATCACATTTTTATAATCTCTACAATATAAAAATCATATTTTTACATTCTCTATTATATAAAAATCATATTTTTATATTCTCTATAATATAAAAATCATATTTTTATAATCATAAAAATTATATTTTTACTTCGCTTTCAACATAAAAATCAAATTTTTATTTCACTTTCATATATATAAAAATCGCCTCTTTTATATAACTAGAATCACGTCTTTTATATAAACAAAATCACATCTTTATATTTTTAAAAATCACGTCTTTATATTTTTAAAAATCACGTCTTTTCTAAATCAAAAATCTAATCTTTTCTTATATGAAAATATAGCCTTTCCTTAAATAAAAATATGAACTTTCAATGTCATGAATAAATGTAAAAGATCTAATCTTTTTATGCCATGAATAAATATAAATATCCAATTTTTCTTCTAACTAAAAATTATATTTTTATATAACTAAAAACTATTTTTTTCCTTCAAACAAATCCCACGTTTATAAATAAAAATCATGTTTTTAACTCTAATCTATTTACATATATATATATATATGCATTACCTTTTAAAAAAATGCTTTATCTACAATTTAACTAAATTAATAACTTAAAAGAAAGTAAAATAATAATAAAACTCACTTTCGTCGTTCAAAGAGGGAGGAGGGCTCTGGCAGTCACGCTGTGCCCGGAGGATAGGCGGCGTCGCCTTTGGCGGTGGATGTAGCAAGAAAGGGGGGCTAGGGTTCCCGGTTGAGGGATTTGGGGTGTCGCGTGTTGGAGGAAGCGAGGATCGGAGGTGAGGGGAACGGCTGAGGGCGGCGCCGGAGCCAGGGTGCCCGAGGATGACGATGGCGACTATCGCCATCGATCTGAGGAACCGCAATTTTTTTTATTATTTTAAAAACATCTGAAGGGGAAGAAAGTAAGAGGAGGGGGGAGTTAAGTGGAAAGTTATATATTATTATTTTTTTATTATTTTCCTCCTTAAATGTTGACTTTCATTCGAACTCTGATTGAGACCCAACGACTGTCGCCCCTAGCTAATTACCCCCATTTCGAACACAATGGGATATGTTTCGTTAGCTAATTCGCTTATTACTATCAGTTTCTGTTCAAATTAAAATATAAATCAATGTATATTGAATTTGAATGCACATTTCAATTTACCGGGGCCACATACTAACTCTAAACATTCCCGAAAAATTATTTCTAGCTCGTATTGCCGATATGGTCCTAACAAAACTAATTTCGTCAAATTCTGAGACCTTTTGAAAAATGGCCATTTTCTGGTCGATCGAAATTGACTGAAACTTTTAAAACACGTCTAGCTTAGCCACGCACACATATTGATTTCAAAAATTATGAATTTTGGAATCTAGCAATAATTCTACATCCCGGATCCGACAAAAGTGGTTTCGTCGAAAACCGAGGTCGTTTGCGAAATTTCCATTTTTAAGGGCCAAAATTCCATAGCGACTATTCCGAATTTTCAACTGGGCATATCTTTTGATTCCCGCTATGAAATTTCAATTTTTCGGATTCGTTGGAAAGATATTCTCAAATAGATTCTAATATTTTTTGTTTCGCTAAAATCCGGTTTATTTTGGATCCTTTACATTCGTTTGAAAATTGAAATCGAATTTTCAAACTACCGCGCCATTTTCAATTCCTTTTATAATTAAAAATAAATATTTATATTCTAACGATAATTCAAATAAATATATACGTCCTAATTCGATTCAAATAAATTTCTCGTAGTTATTATTTAAAATAATTCATTGTAAATATTCAAAATTGATTAAAATTGCCAAAATAAATTTTTTAAATTGGCTCAGATTTTCCGGGTTGTTACAATACATCTTAATAAGTGTATGGAAAACTACCCTTTTACCACTAATGCATAATTTATGCTATGTTAAAAAGGGATTAAATATTCACTAAGAATATTTAAATAATTAAAATTTTAGATTTCATGAGTGGTTTAAAGGTATGGCTTCAAATATGAATATCATGGAAGAACTGAGAAGTTTAACAAATAACTGTAGAAATGTTAAAATGCGTATATTTGAGAATAAAACTGTTTTCACAATTTATAATAAGTTTATCAAGATATGTGTATAACATATTAAATTTCATATTATTGCTTACATAAATTATTTAAATTGTGGTGACTTATTTAACTTTGTATTCAAAAGAAAAACTAATTTTGCCTTCCTTGTTGAAATGAACATGGTATACAATTTAGAACATCATATTTAGTCTTAATTTGATGAATAAACAACAATTTACTGATTGAATTCATTTATTAAATTCAAAATCTCATAATTAATTTAAACATATTGACTTAAATGTTCAATGTTAAGCGATATTATGAAGTGTTCTGGAAATAACTAATTAAATTTTGAAATGTAGACGCTTGACATTAATATTACAATGTAATACAAGGTAAATGTATTGAAGTAAATGAGTTAAACTTTGATATTGTGATTGTTATTTATGTGTATCATTTATGTTATGTGATTAAAGTGTTTATATATTTGAGTTATTATTTTTCTTATTTTATTTAATATGGATATGTTTAATCTTGATGTGATTTATTAGATGAATTAATGAATCATAGTTTACAGTAAAGGTTTCTTTTGAATAATTTTAGTATTATATAATTAATTATAAAATATAGTACTCAATTTAAAATATTAGAAAAGAATTAAGAGACATCTAAATGATTATAGAAAATTTAAAGTGGAGTGTTTGTACCTTAAGAAAACATAATTTTGTCATTTTAGTATTTAAAAGAAATATTAGTTAATCAAATTTATTTAATTTTTAGTTTGTAATTAATTTAAATATGTGAACTTATTGTTAGGAGATGACTGTAACTAAATAATTGTGTAAATTTTAAATGTTCATTCCAAAATGTAAAATGACGGAAGAGGTAAAATGATGGGAGAGAATCAATAGTTTATTGTAAAGTGATAAACTATTTGAAGATATAATATCCAGAGAGAATTAAGAAGGAAAGAAAATACTTATATAATTAACGAGAGAGCTTAAAATTCTTCTGCTTTACTATTATTTAATAGATGTAGCTTAAAATCATGTTTGAACTTGATTAGGCATATTTCCTAAAAATAGACCGAAAACGAAATGACTATCCTATTTTATTGGTTCCACATAGTTTTGCATGCATTAAAGTTAACATTTCACAAATTTGTGCATCTAATATACTAAAAGCGCATTGAAAAAGTAGGCATCTAATATAATTGCGCATCTTAAAGTTTGTGCTTTAAGCTCTTAAGACATCAACGATCCATAAACATCAAACAACTGGATTTATTTTGTGTTGAGTTTTTTTTCTTATATAAGATATTTGTTTGCATAGACAAAATAGTTTGTTCTGAGATTTAAACAATATTGATTTATAATTTCATTAATGTGTCTTTAAACTTTAGTTTTATCTGTTGTCATATGCCCTATTATATTAAATGACTGTAGCAATGGGATTAAACATTATGCGATTGTTGTAAATGATAAAATTGCAAATGTTTCCCATAGATATGACGACAAAATAGAAATTTGGGTGTTTAATGAATATGGCAGTGTAAATGAGTTGTGTGTTAAACTTTATATGATTGATCCCATTTCGACAATAGATAGGCCAATGTTGGTGGACTTGCTTTCAATGTATGGAAATTATCGTCTCTTTGGAGCGCGAGATTTTAATACTACCATAATGGTGTGCATATACAATGTAGTCTCCAAAGAAGTGAAGAATTTATCTACCCTAAAGGTATGTAAAGAGATTTACAATAAGGAATGTCATTTGTATGGTCTAATACAACATCTCGAGATTTAGAGACAATTTAAAATATTAAATTTAATGCGATGTTGAATAAGATTGTTTTAAATATTAAATTTATGATTTATGTCGTATATTGATAAGGTATGAACTAGATATTTACTTACTGAAAAATGAACTGGAATGGAATATGTATGCTAATGACAGTGTTTGATAATCTATTTATAATGGAATTTGGAATTTATATTGAGTTAACAATATAAAATGGATAAACTAAATTTGATATTTATTTTTATTGGTAATTTGAATCGATGGAATATAAATTATATAAATCGTTTGATTATTCAATGAATTTCTATCTGTTATTAAATGTCAAAATTTTCATTGATTGTAATTATAATTATAATTTGGGTACTATTAAATATGGAGATTTGGAATTTAATATTAAATTTTATGAATTTTATTGGGCCAATAAACCTACAACTAAACTTGAAATATTGAAATTGCAATTATTATGGTGGAAACTTAAATAAATTATTTAAGTAATTAACTTTAACTTATTTTGATAATTGTAACGTGTATTGGTTGTAGATAAATTTGTGATTTGTTTATATTGATTTACAATGAAAGTTAGAATTTAATGTTAATATATTTTTATGAAATTGATTGGTGTAATCAATAATTGAAATAAAAATTTGAAACTATAAAAATGAGATTTTTAGATATAAACGACAATTTGGGTCCAACTAAGCTCAGAATGTAATGTATATTTTTGACCCAGCTCATTTTGTTATCTCGAAGCCTAGCCCATTTAATTTGTCTAAACCTAACCCTTGTAGCCTCCACTTCTCGTTTGTACGTACTAAGAAATTTCTGATTTTTATTCGTCAATGGCGATTAAAATCAAGCATGAAAATCAAACTTCTCAGAAAAATTCAAAAAAAAAATGTAAATGAAGATCTCGACAATACGAATCAGCGGTAAGTGTCCGTTTTCCAAAATAGTTAACAGATTGATCAGAAATTGTAATTAAAGTTGCAAAATTCATTGGTTCCTAATTGCTCCAATCTTCTTTCATTAATCTCTCTTAATCCGTGCAACGATTGAAGAAAGTTTCAAACACAGCGTTGTAGACCTTTGCGATAGCTTCAAATCCGTACAGTGGTTCATCGTTATTGGAGCAGAATTCGCCGGAATTTGAGTTTAAAGTATACGTGGGTTTCTGGCTTTTGGAGGCTGTAGAGGCCACCTGAGATGACTGGATTCAGGGCGTTGGCGATCCTTGAGGTGGCGGAAATGATGGCAGGGTCCGATTGATGAATGGGGGCTCGTAAGGTGGTATGTGACCGGGAATGGTGCGTTCAAAATTGCATTGCCGTGAGTTTTCCGCGTTGAAGCATGAGGTACCAGGGAAGAAATACTTTGTGTTGACGTGGCAAGAAAAAGGTTACAATTGTGGCCAATTTTGTTTTTGTTTTTCTTAAAATTTTCTACTGCGTTAACATTAATAACTTTTGCATACGAATTCAGAATGACGCGCGGTTGGATCCGTTGGAATCATATCGACGAGCTCTTCGTGATGCCGTCAGTTTGGACTGATTCTGAGGCAGTTGATTTTTGAGCCAAGATTTGAATTTCAATCTTGTTTGAAATCAACGGTGAGTGAATTTCTTGCTCACAACTTACTGAATTATTCCCATATTTATCAAATTAGATTATGAAATAATTTTGGTTGTCTGGTTGCGATTGATTGTTGATTTGTTGCTTGAACTGACATGCAAATGTGTTGATATGCAAATTTAGATAGATAATTAGTTATTTTAATTAAATTAAATCTCTAATTGAACATCTCGAACCTTATTAACCAATGAAACGATTTAATATTTATCATTTGGATGAAATGGCTGTGATGGATGTTTTTGTTTTGAAATTTGTTGCTGCACCAATATCGACACTGAAATGTCTCATTAAATTTTTAAGGCAATTATTCCAAATAAATGGGAATTTGGAGGATGGGATTTAAATACGATTTGATTACTCAAAATTTTTAATTTGTTTAAAACTGAAATTAATAATTCTCTTATATTTAATTTTAAATAAGAATATTCGAAGATTTTTAGAAGTGTTCGAGATTTCGGATTTAAATATGATTTTGATTTCTCAAATTTAAAGCTAAATTTAGTAATTCTCTTTAAGTTTAATTTATATAAAAAAAAACAATCGAAGATAATTGAAATTGTTTGAGATTTAGAGTGAATACGTATTTAAAAGCCTTTTATTTAAAGGGTTTATCAGAATGTTATTTGAAGTCGAGATAAGGGAACAAAATAAATTATATTATATTTATTAAAATTATGTTTTTAAATTAGTTAGCTATAAATATATACACACCTATGGATTTTAAGTTAAATTATATCATATTTATTATTTAAAGATTATTTTTGTAAAGTAAATATACCTATAATTTGAAATAAAGTAAATTATATTATTATTATTTTTATTCAAAATTTTTTTTTAGTAAAGCATTTGATATATGTATATATGTAGTGATTTAAATTATTTTATCTAATTATTTTATTATATAAAAAAAGTTTTATTTATAATCATCTATTTTTTTCAAGTTATTTAAATATTTATAACGGTTATTAAATTGGAATATTTCTCGATTTAAACCATTGATTCAGACTGAGTTTTAAAATTAAAAAAAAAATCCCTTTTGAATAAAAATCGATGTTCAAATAATCATGATATTGATATTAAATTCCATTCTAATTTGAATATGAATTTGGAGGAGATTTAAATGAGAAATTCGTAATGACCAATAACTACTATTTTTAAAATGCGCTTATTATTTGGGAAGACCGGGATCGAATATATGTTCAAAAACCATTCCATGTTATAATACGACATGATAAAGAAACTGAAGACTTGGATATCAATAAGCGAAGACGGAGAATCCTTGAATAGTTTGGATTGACTGCTGATGTCTCGATTGGGTCGATCACCCAATACGATATCATAAGTGGCACGAGATCTGAATATATTTAGAGATTTTCGGATTTTGTTCCGTTCAGACCCAGGATGGACTTGTATAGGTTGTGTGTCTGACATTGTAATTGACTGCGTAGCACTGATTTATGCTAATATATATATCGGATTGTGGCAAATAAAATTATTCCCATCTCTAATTTTTACGTGCTTAGAGGTTATCTATTGATGGAAAGCAGTGACATGTTGTAAATTGACAATGTGGCATACTCAAGTTATGAAGTGAGATAGCATTGTGTAAATCGTGACTTCAACGAACCTCACACCTTGGATTAATGGTAAACTGGCGGTTAGGTTGTATATATATATCTCTATTGAAACTCGAAAGCTTCGGCTGTAGATCTACTTTGAAACCTGGGGAAAATAAAGGGTATGTTCGGTGTCCGGGTCTGGAAGTTAACCAGTGATTTACCTAGTGTTTGTTGTCCGAGTCTGGATGAAACCATGAATTGTGAGGCTGCACCTTGTTCCCGATTGATCTTTCGTGTCAGGAACCATCATAGTGGAACCCAACAATAAATACGTGCCTTTCGTTTTGTTTGTAAACTATATATGTGGGCATAGCCACTATGCTTGATAAGATTAATATATTTATTTGTGAAACTGTTTTTAACACTATGCACTATTAATAGTATTAAAAGAAGATTTTCACGTATGCAAGCATGTTTGGTTATCATAAGACAAAACTCGCCCATTTGGTGTGTGCTTGCATTGTATGATGTGGGAAAGCATATGATAGCTTCATTTTTTCCAAAATTATTTGCGTATTTTCCATTATACTTCTTTAGATTTCTGGACCCATAACACTCATGTTATTTCGTTTTTTAATTTGACAAATATGTGAATGGTGTAATTCTGATCCGAGTGTTTGTCATGTTTTCTTTTTATGCAATACGCTCAGGTCAGCTTGAGTTTCAGTTATCGAAGATACCGTTTTTAAGATGAAGATGGAGCTTGCCAAAAGTATTATTATTTATTTCCACTGCAAATATTGGTATGTTCATTTTAGTTAACTCTGATAATTGTCGTAAAATATAATCAAATGTATATTTTAACAGCTTCATGAACTGTTATTTATTTATTATATTTTGTCCTTCCGCTGTCAGATTCTATGTTTATTTTTCTTCTTTCTTCTTTTTCTTATATAAATCCCAATAACTATCCGTATTTTTGATTTGTTTAAGTCGACATTGAGGATCGTTGTCGATTTGAATGGTAAAAAATCGCGGATGTTACAGTTGGTATCAGAGCTTTGGTTTAGCAAAACCTTGGCTCTATTTGGGATTAACTCATTAGGGATAGGGTAGTAGTAGTTACCTAGAATGAGTCTGAGTTTATATGAGAGAGCGTACTTGTAATTTTGATATAAAATGGTTTTGTACTGTGTTGGTTTGTTCTGTTGAGTATTTATGGGTTCTGGTCCGTACTTAGAATGCCAAGGCATGGATTGGGATTCCTAAACTCTTGAATAGGGCTTATCGACATAATATTGTTTTGAATTATATTTTATTTACATATTGAATTATTGGAAAATATATGAATTTTGATTTTGTGGATGATAATATTTAATTTTCATCATTTATTACTCGGTTAAAATAATTTAAAACGATTGGTTATTGAATGGTTTAAGAAATAAATAATGAAAATAAATTGATAATGAAATGTTGAAAATTTAATTGGAAATAAAATAAGAAGTAAAATATGAATTGAGAATTTAATTTCGGGTGGTTTTGTAATATAGATTTGTAAATAGTTTAAATAATAAAATTATATTTTAAAAGTTGTTTCATACAGAATTTTTTTTCAAATGAGTTTAGAAACTGAGTGTATACTCCCCTTTTGGCTCTGGAAATGATATCGGTGATGAGTGCATGCATCAACGACATTTATTTTCGAGAGTTTGAGTAGGGGAGACCTCTTAGCACTTCCAAACTTTGTTTCGAGAAATTGAATTTTATTTAAATCTTTTATGGTATGTTTTGATATAAAATATATAATATATATAATATTTTAAGGTTAGTTTGGATATGAACCCGAGGTTGAATTCTTAAATTCTCGAATAATTAATGATTTTTCAAATTGTTGAAATGTGCTAAAATTTGAAATTTTAGAAATATCTGAATTGTATAATAAGAAAATGAACCTATGAGAATTATAATTAAAATTAACTCTTAAAGATTTGGAAAAATGAATTGAAACGAATTAAAACCATTGAAATTGTGTAATAATCAATTCTTTTCTCTAGCATATATAACTTAACAATTATATAAAAAGTTAAAGTGTTATAGGAATAAGCAATTGAAATATACAAGTATTGGTATAAATAGTGAACGGTGAAATTTAACTGATGATTTATAATTATGAATGAGACTTAAGTACGAATATAAATGATATATATTTAGTTATGTTTGAAATTTAATTTAATTAAGTAAGACAAATAAAAGGAATCAACGAAATAAGCTAATGAAGTGAATTGTTTGATTATAAAGTATATGATTTGATAATGATGGTTGGACGTTCAACGATTTAGGATAATCGATATTTCTAAGTTGAATATGAATGTATAACTAGTTTTGTGAAAATATAATGAATACGTTTATAATTTAACAACTTAAACGAAAGTTGAATGAGTTAATTTATTTTAAATAAAACGAGCTTGTCGTGTAACGACAATTCGTAATTTTCCGAATTAAAGTTTAAATAAATGTATAAGATCCAAAATAAGTCAGAATTATATGAAACAAGAACCTTTTGGGTCTATTGGAATACAACTTTCTAATGAAAGAGAGAATATTTGATTTCATCTTGTAAATTTTATGATATGTGTAATTCAAACATTCGAAAAAATCGCGGTTTGGTAATTCACGATTTTGAACTAAAATATTAATGAAATTGGCTATGTAAGATAACAAAAGAGACAAGTTTAATAGGAAATTTTATGGCTAGACATATATTAATTGACAACTTTCTACTATGCCTTTTGGAGGACAAAAAGTTTTAAGTGGGGGATAGTGTAACATCCCCAGATTTAGTGGTAATTTAAAATATTAAATTTAATGCGATTTTGAATAAGATTGTTTTAAATATTAAAATTATGATTTATGTCGTATATTGATAAGGTATGAACTAAAAAATTACTTATTGAAAAATGGACTGGAATAGAATATGTATGCTAATGACAGTGTTTGATAATCTATTTATAATGGAATTTGAAATTTATATTGAGTTAATAATATAAAATGGATTAACTAAATTTGATATTTATTTTTATTGGTAATTTTAATCAATGGAATATGAATTATATAAACCGTTTAATTATGCAATGAATTTCTATCTGTTATTAAATGTCATAATTTGCACTGATTGTAATTATAATTATGATTTGGCTACTGGTAAATATGGAGATTTGTAATTTAATATTAAATTTTATGAATTTAATTGAGCCAATAAATCTACAATTAAACTTGAAATATTGAAATTGCATTTATGTATGGTGGAAACTTAAATAAATTATTTAAGTAATTAACTTATTTTGATAATTGTAACGTGTATTGGTTGTAGATAAATTTGTGATTTGTTCATATTGATTTACAATGAAAGTTAGAATTTAATATTAATATATTTTTATGAAATTGATTGGTGTAATCAATAATTGAAATAAAATTTTGCTGTAAAAATGAGATTTTTAGATCTGAACGACAATTTGGGTCCAACTAAGCTCAGAATGTAATGTATATTTATGACCTAGCTCATTTTGTTATCTCGAAGCCCAACCCATTTTATTTGTCTAAACCTAACCCTAGTAGCCTCCACTTCTCGTTTGTACGTACTGAGATATTTCTGATTTTTATTTGTCAATGGCGATTAAAATCAAGCGTGAAAATCTGTAACGACCCGCGTTCTACGCATCATAGGATCATAGGATATTTATTTCTTTCACATACGAAGTCGTATGGTCATGTAACTTTGGGGGACGACTATTCGGGTCATTTCCCATGTTCATGATTTTTCCCGATTTTTAAATGACCATTTTACCCCTAGTTATCACTGTTTTGGCCATAACTTTTGACTGGAAAGGAATTTTGACCTGAAACCACTTCCATTGGCTCCGGATGATGGTTTCTCTTTCCGTAGAGTGGTCACATTAGCCAAACGGACTCACCGTTTGGGAGATATGGCTGAAACAAGTTTCAGATGGTGAAAAACAGCTTAATTGGGCTTAAACGGGTGATTAGCAGCTAGGCCCAAGGGGGATTTCGGGTTTAGGGGTATATAGGTGCTGATTAGGGTTAGAAAACATTTCTTTAGACATTTTTCAGCTGCCACTTTCGTTTCCCTTAACCTAGCCATGGCCTCCACTCTCTAAATCTCTCTAAATCACCCAAAAATCACTTCCTAATCAAGGATTAAGGCTTAGAGGCATCAAATCAAGGGGGATTAGCACAAGGACTGAGGTAGGGCTGCTGTTACATATTGGAATTCGTGCAAATCAGAGGTTCACTTCAGATTTGGAAGTTTTATTGTGGCAAAGGTGAGTGATAGCATCATTTTGACACTAATTACAGTTAATTAAGGGTGATTAGTGAAGGTTAACGAATTTATACACTAATAAATTCTGGAAAAATGTTTAGAAATTCTTAAATAAGGATTTATGCCTCTGGTTGAAATTTGGTTCGATTTGATTAAATTTTGCTAACCCTATGATCAGTTTTACATAAACCTGCTTAAGGGAAAATAAGGAGCTTTGGCCACTTTTGATCTATTTTTGATTCATTTGAGTGATTGTTTGCTGTTGTGGTTGCTATTACATGTTGCTATGACTCTATGGTGTGTTTTGTGATTGCTTAGAAATGTTAGTTTGGTCAAAAACGCCGTCGAATGGCGAGAAACCGTCGCTGGAACAAAGTGCAGGAATTTATCCGGATCGGATCGCCCCCATGCCCACGAACCGACCCGCCTTCTCGAACCGACCACGTGCCAGAGCTCGAAGCCACGAACGGAAGACCACGATCCAACGTGGAGACGAGGCGCCGCGATCCAGATGGGTAGCTCGACCCGAACCAGTGGATTCGATGGCGCGACCCGATCCGCTGATGGTTGAAGACCCCGATCCGATCCGTCTCTCGTGAGCATGAGCTACTCCGACCCGAACCGATCCACTTAAGAAACTCACGATCCGAACCAGGAAGGCCTCCACGATCCGACCCGAGCGTGAAGGATGATCCGAACCGATCCGAGGTTGATGGCTACGAGCTGGTGACTGCGAACCGAACCGGGAAGCTACGAACAGGATGAAGACCGATCCGGGTGAAGATGATGACCAAAACCCGAGATGCAAAGGTAGTCCAAGTGAGAGGCTAGAGCTCAAGATCCAGATGGGAATCAATTAGTTCGCTTCATGGTTGGGCTTTGCTGCAGGACGTGTGCCAAGGGGTTATCGACGTCTATAGCTTCGGACCACTATGGTAGGAGGTACGAAGGCGGATTCAGGGCCACTATGGCATTGGTAGAACCAAGGGCTACGACCAATGAAGTGGGTCATTGAAATGTTTGGTCATGACTCCAAGTGTTTGGCTTGGTCACAGCAGGGTTTCTACAAGTCGGGATTCGTCGTTGCCTCAGTTTGTCTAGTGTTCCAAAGTGGTAGATGTCGTATGCTTTACGCACTGAGTGAGAGATGTGAGGATGGTTTCTATGGATGATTTGTTTGCTATCATTGTGACATGCACACCCCACCCCCGTATCCTCACACTATTTATTATGGCACCTTAGAGAATTGTACGGTATGTGGTACTAACTCTTTGGTTGCAGGTCCAGGTTCAGGTATGGTTTAGTATACCTGTTATTGTTCTGTTTAGATGCTTATCGCTCATACCAGGCTTTATGTCTGACCCAGAGTTTTATGTCTCCTCTTATTACTCTGGGTGCTCACACGAGCAGACTAGAGACAGGTTGGCTGGTGATGCGCGGGTAGATGATCCGGAGACGAGCAGGAGGCTTCCACGTAATATATATGTAGTATTCTCCCTGGGTTGTTGAAGATCACTGCTTGGGCATTGGTGGTGCATCTTCTACTTCAGTTTTCTTTTGATTAGAGACAGTAAATTTGGAAAGTTGTAATAAGCTGTATTTGGATTTCCGCTGCTCTGATGTTGACATTGACTATTAGTTATCAGCTTATGCACTGTCTCGCCTGTTTTATGTCAAGTATGTTATTATTATATTTTTATCCCATGCGCTGTGAGACATTCTACAGGTTCCTTGATTAGTTCATTCTCTTCTTTCCTTTCTTTGACGACCGTTCTGTGTTAGCTGGGCATGTGTACAGCGCATTTTCGGAGGAAATGCAGGCTGGTGCGGGACGGGCCGTCACACTTGGTATCAGAGCTCTAGGTTGCGTAGTTAACCTAGGGAAGTTATCAGGGAGAGATAATATACGTATACGAGAGAGCGTATTTGTGATTACTTTGGTTTTTAAAAGCTATATATATATATATATATACTATTACTAGTATAAGGATGAAGTTGTACTGCACTAGCACCACTATGGAGTCGTTAATCGTTTCCTTTTTCAGATTGACGATGAGCCGATATACTAGAGGTGCTGGTAGAGGAGCCAATAATGGGAATGCTGCTGACATGAGGACGATGTTTACTGACCTCATGAGAGAGATGCTTAGAGATGTGCAGAGGGCAGCTCCCAATGGTGGAAATGGTGGTGGTCCAATAGTGCAGGCGCCAAGAGTCGACTTCGCCAAGCTGAATAAGGATTATACTAGCCTTGGTGGGAAGCCGTTCCACGGAACGGAGTCGGCCACGGATGTTCAGGATTGGTTGGATAGTTGCGAACGTATCTTCGAGGATTTGGGTATCGAGGATGCAATGAAGAGAAAGCTAGCGTCCCGTCAGCTGCAAGGGCGGGCAATGAATTGGTGGAATGCTATAAAGGCAGAAACTCCCGAAGACCAGATTACTTGGGAGCAGTTTAAGGCTCGCTTTAGTGAGAAGTTCATTCCAGCTGCTCAGAAGTCAGTGTTGTTTAAGAAATTCTTGGAGCTCAAGCAGAATGGCAGAGCTATCTCGGAGTACATTGCTGAATTCGACACTTTGTCAAAGTATGGGCTATCTCTTATTGATACTGCCGAGAAAAAGAATGAGAAATTCATAACCGGTTTGGACCAGTACTTGGGGGAAAGACTTATTAACCACATCGATGAGTCGTTTGAGTCGATTGTAGGGAAAGCATTGAGGTCAGAAAGTCTCTACCCTAAGTCGAAGACTGAGGTTGCACCCGCAGAAGAGCCAAAGCCACAAGTAAGTGGTGGGGGCAAGGGTGGTTCCCAGAATAAGAGAAAGCAGAACCAAGTTAAGGATGGCCAGAAGAAAAAGAATAAGCAAGATGTGGAGTGCTTCAGCTGTGGTAAGAAGGGCCATTATGCTAGTAATTGTCGGGCCAAGCCAGCGGATAGGAAGTGCTTCAACTGTGGCCAAATGGGACATCACAAGGACAAGTGTCCACAGCCCCCTAAAGAAAAGCAAATGGTGAAAGCATACGCTCTTAATGCTATTCCTTCTTCGTCGAATGCCCCAACAGCGGCGGAGAAGGGAAAGAATGTCGTCATACAAGGTATGCTTTCTGTTTATGATGTTCCTGTTAGAGTTTTGTTTGATACCGGAGCTTCCAGTTCTTTCATATCTAGTGACCTGGTAGATAGGTTGGGATTGGAGCCCGAGATTGTCGATAGACCTTTAGTAGTGACGAACCCGATTGGTGGTTCTACTAGCCTTAGCATGATTTGTCGTAATGTGGTCTTATCGAGTCATGGATGCATGTTTGTTTGTGATTGCTTTGTTTTGGGCTTTACTGGGTTTGGCATTATTTTGGGAGTAGATTGGCTCCAAAGATACGGGGTGGTGGTAGACTGTGAGGGCTTGTTGGTGACAGCTAGAGCGGATGATGGGGGGAGGATAGTGTTTGGTGGTCTACCCAGTAAGGGGGTATTGGCTAGTTTTCTAAACTCCCTCGACATTCCGCATAGTGAGTTGTCAGGTTTGCCCGTGGTTAGCCAGTATCCGGATGTTTTCGAAGAAGTGACCGGACTTCCACCACACCGGGAGATTGAGTTCCGTATTGATTTGGTAAAATATGCCAGGCCTATAGTGATGCCACTTCGTCGTATGGCACCAAGGGAGCAGCGGGAGCTCGAGGTGCAAGTCAGCGATCTTTTGAAGAAGGGATTTATCAGAAGGAGTGTTTCTGAATGGGGAGCACCAGTTGTGTTTGCTACCAAGGCGGATGGTTCCCTTCGGTTATGTGTAGACTACCGCGAGTTAAATAAAGTAACGAGGAAGAACAAGTATCCTCTACCGTGGATAGATGATTTGTTCGATCAATTGAGTGGCGCGAGAGTATTTTCTCAGTTGGATCTCGCGACAGGTTTTCATCAGCTTAGAGTGGAAGCTGAGAGTATAGCTAAAACGGCATTTCGAACGCCGTCTGGATTTTATGAATGGTTGCTTATGCCATTTGGGCTGACTAATGCCCCGGCATATTTTGTGGATCTTATGAATAGGGTATTCAGAGATCAGTTGAATAAGTTTGTCCTTGTGTTCGTTGATGATATTTTGGTCTATTCGAGGACAGAGGAAGAACACAAGGAACATTTAAGAGTAGCAATGGAGGTGTTGAGAAAACACCAATTGAAAGCAAAGTTTTCTAAGTGCCACTTCTGGAAGAGGGTAGTGAGGTTCTTGGGCCATGTTGTATCAGAGAATGGTATTGCCGTGGACCCAGCGAAGGTGGCTACGGTACAAGATTGGCCTACGCCCAAGAATGCAACGGATATAAGAAGTTTCTTGGGGTTAGCGGGATATTATCGTAAGTTTATCCAAAGTTTCTCCAAGATAGCAGCACCATTGACCCAGTTGACCAAGAAGAATCAAGCTTTTGTCTGGGATGAAAGGTGCGAGAATGCATTCAGAAGTCTAAAGGACAAGTTGACAAGCGCACCAGTGTTAGTCATTCCTAAAGGGAATGAAGAGATGACGGTATACACGGATGCCTGTGGTACCGGACTGGGTGCTGTATTGATGCAAGGCGGTAGGGTTGTAGCTTACGCAAGTCGGCAATTGAAACCGCACGAGAGAAGATACCCTACCCATGATTTAGAGTTGGCAGCAATCGTGTTCGCGTTAAAGATGTGGAGACACTATCTCTTGGGAGAAAGATTTGAGCTGTTTACGGATCATAAGTCGTTAAAGTATCTCTTCTCTCAGAAAGATCTGAATCTCCGTCAGCAGAGATGGTTAGAGTTTTTAGCTTCCTATGATTTTGACATCGCATACACACCAGGAAAGGGCAATGCGGTGGCTGATGCATTGAGCAGAAGACATGCCAGCTTAGGGGCTATGTTCCTTGAATGGAAGCAACTGGAGTTTATCGCGGGGTTTGATTTCAGACCAAAGTGCGAATTGGATCCAGAAATGTTAGCAAGTTTGACGATCAGACCCACTTTGATTGAGCGGATCGGCTCTAGTCAGAGGGACGATCCTAACCTATTGGAAATCATCTCCAAGTTAGAGATGGGTATCAATGAGGAGATGAACAAGTATGGACTTGATCGAGATAGATGGCTTAGAAAGAATGGAAAGCTTGTTGTACCCAATGTCAATGGATTGAGAGATGAAGTGCTTAGAGAATGTCATCACTCAAAGCTAACTATACACCCCGGTGGTAATAAGATGTATCGAGATATGAAGCAGACTTACTACTGGGAAGGGATGAAAAGAGACGTTGGGAAGTTTATATCCAAATGCATGAATTGCCAGCTAGTTAAAGCCGAGCAAAAGAAGCCTAGTGGATTGTTACAGCCATTGGAAATTCCCGAATGGAAATGGGAGCAAGTCTCGATGGATTTCATCGATGGTTTACCAAGGACTAGATCGGGATATGACAGCATTTGGGTAATTGTGGACCGATTGACCAAAAGTGCAAGATTTATACCAGTCAAATCGACCAGAACGGCAGCTAAGTTAGCGGAATTGTACATGAAGTGGGTAGTGAGATTTCATGGAGTACCCAAAAGCATTGTGAGCGACCGAGACCCGTTGTTCACTAGTGGGTTTTGGAAGAGCTTACAAGAGGCTCTAGGGTCAGAGTTACATCTCAGTACCGCATATCATCCTCAGACCGACGGTCAGACGGAGAGGGTGAACCGTATTTTGGAAGACCTCTTGAGAGCATGTATATTGGATTTTGGTGGATCATGGGATGACCATTTGCATCTAGTAGAGTTTGCATATAATAATAGCTACCAATCCAGTATCGGTATGGCTCCGTTTGAAGCTTTGTACGGAAAACCATGCAACTCACCATCATGTTGGATAGAGACTGGCGAGAAGTTTATGCTTGGACCAGATGTGGTGAGGGAAACTTCAGAAAAAATCAAGACTATTCAACAACGAATGAAGGCTGCCCAAGATAGGCAGAAGAGTTATGCCGATAAAAGGAGAAGAGACTTAAAATTCTCCGTTGGCGACTTGGTGTTTGTCAAGATTTCTCCGTTGAAGAGCGTAATACGATTTGGCAGGAGAGGCAAGTTGGCACCAAGATTTGTTGGCCCATTCCCTGTTCTTGAGCTAGTCGGGAATTTGGCATATAGAATTGACTTACCGGAGAAGATGGCGGGAGTTCCCAACGTATTTCATGTTTCCCAACTAAGGAAGTTCGTCCACGACTCAGATATGACTATTTCACCTGATCAGTTAGAGGACTTCGAAGTATAGCCCGAGGCGGTTGGGAACCGCAAGCCGGCCCGTATTATCGAGCATGACATGAAGCAACTTCGAAGGAGGGCGGTGAAGCTAGTCAAGGTACAGTGGAGCGAGGACGAGAAAGATTGTACTTGGGAGACAGAGGAGAACATTAGGAAGTCACACCCAGAACTCTTTGCCTGGTAAGATTTTGACTTCGATTTAGTTTTCCGCATGCTAGGATAGGCTTGTTCGCTTGTTTTGCATGATTGATTGTTGTATGTGGTTGTTAGGCATGCGGGATCTTTTGTATGTTTTGGGTTAAGGAATTTCGGGGGCGAAATTTCTTAAGGGGGGAAGAGTGTAACGACCCGCGTTCTACGCATCATAGGATCGTAGGATATTTATTTCTTTCACATACGAAGTCGTATGGTCATGTAACTTTGGGGGACGACTATTGGGGTCATTTCCCATGTTCATGATTTTCCCGATTTTTAAATGACCATTTTACCCCTAGTTATCACTGTTTTGGCCATAACTTTTGACTGGAAAGGAATTTTGACCTAAAACCACTTTCATTGGCTCCGGATGATGGTTTCTCTTTCCGTAGAGTGGTCACATTAGCCAAACGGACTCACCGTTTGGGAGATATTGCTGAAACAAATTTCAGATGGTGAAAAACAACTTAATTGGGCTTAAACGGGTGATTAGCAGCTAGGCCCAAGGGGGATTTCGGGTTTAGGGGTATATAGGTGCTGATTAGGGTTAGAAAACATTTCTTTAGACATTTTTCAGCCGCCACTTTCATTTCCCTTAACCTAGTCATGGCCTCCACTCTCTAAATCTCTCTAAATCACCCAAAAATCACTTCCTAATCAAGGATTAAGGCTTAGAGGCATCAAATCAAGGGGGATTAGCACAAGGACTGAGGTAGGGCTGCTGTTACATATTGGAATTCGTGCAAATCAGAGGTTCACTTCAGATTTGGAAGTTTTATTGTGGCAAAGGTAAGTGATAGCATCATTTTGACACTAATTACAGTTAATTAAGGGTAATTAGTGAAGGTTAGCGAATTTATACACTAATAAATTCTGGAAAAATGTTTAGAAATTCTTAAATAAGGATTTATGCCTCTGGTTGAAATTTGGTTCGATTTGATTAAGTTTTGCTAACCCTATGATCAGTTTTACTTAAACCTGCATAAGGGAAAATAAGGAGCTTTGGCCACTTTTGATCTATTTTTGATTCATTTGAGTGATTGTTTGCTGTTGTGGTTGCTATTACATGTTGCTATGACTCTATGGTGTGTTTTGTGATTGCTTAGAAATGTTAGTTTGGTCAAAAACGCCGTCGAATGGCGAGAAACTGTCGCTGGAACGAAGTGCAGGAATTTATCCGGATCGGATCGCCCCCATGCCCACGAACCGACCCGCCTTCTCGAACCGCGCCACGTGCCAGAGCTCGAAGCCACGAACGGAAGACCACAATCCAACGTGGAGACGAGGCGCCGCGATCCAGATGGGTAGCTCGACCCGAACCAGTGGATTCGATGGCGCGACCCGATCCGCTGATGGTTGAAGACCCCGATCCGATCCGTCTCTCATGAGCATGAGCTACTCTGACCCGAACCGATCCACTTAAGAAACTCACGATCCGAACCAGGAAGGCCTCCACGATCCGACCCGAGCGTGTAGGATGATCCGACTTGATCCGAGGTTGATGGCTACGAGCTGGTGACTGCGAACCGAACCGGGAAGCTACGAACAGGATGAAGACCGATCCGGGTGAAGATGATGACCAAAACCCGAGATGCAAAGGTAGTCCAAGTGAGAGGCTAGAGCTCAAGATCCAGATGGGAATCAATTAGTTCGCTTCATGGTTGGGCTTTGCTGCGGGACGTGTGCCAAGGGGTTATCGACGTCTATAGCTTCGGACCACTATGGTAGGAGGTACGAAGGCGGATTCAGGGCCACTATGGCATTGGTAGAACCAAGGGCTACGACCAATGAAGTGGGTCATTGAAATGTTTGGTCATGACTCCAAGTGTTTGGCTTGGTCACAGCAGGGTTTCTACAAGTCGGGATTCGTCGTTGCCTCAGTTTGTCTAGTGTTCCAAAGTGGTAGATGTCGTATGCTTTACGCACTGAGTGAGAGATGTGAGGATGGTTGCTATGGATGATTTGTTTGCTATCATTGTGACATGCACACCCCACCCCCGTATCCTCACACTATTTATTATGGCACCTTAGAGAATTGTACGGTATGTGGTACTAACTCTTTGGTTGCAGGTCCAGGTTCAGGTATGGTTTAGTATACCTGTTATTGTTCTGTTTAGATGCTTATCGCTCATACCAGGCTTTATGTCTGACCCAGAGTTTTATGTCTCCTCTTATTACTCTGGGTGCTCACACGAGCAGACTAGAGACAGGTTGGCTGGTGATGCGCGGGTAGATGATCCGGAGACGAGCAGGAGGCTTCCACGTAATATATATGTAGTATTCTCCCTGGGTTGTTGAAGATCACTGCTTGGGCATTGGTGGTGCATCTTCTACTTCAGTTTTCTTTTGATTAGAGACAGTAAATTTGGAAAGTTGTAATAAGCTGTATTTGGATTTCCGCTGCTCTGATGTTGACATTGACTATTAGTTATCAGCTTATGCACTGTCTCGCCTGTTTTATGTCAAGTATGTTATTATTATATTTTTATCCCATGCGCTGTGAGACATTCTACAGGTTCCTTGATTAGTTCATTCTCTTCTTTCCTTTCTTTGACGACCGTTCTGTGTTAGCTGGGCATGTGTACAGCGCATTTTCAGAGGAAATGCAGGCTGGTGCGGGACGGGCCGTCACAAAATCAAACTTCTCAGAAAAATTCAAAAAATATATCTGAATGAAGATCTCGATGATATAAATCAGCGGCAAGTGTCCGTTTTCTGAAATAGTTTTGTAACGACCCGCATTTTTCAGCAATATAATTAATTTATTTAATTATTCAAATAGTGATTTAGGGAATTAAATGGTCGTTAAATTAAATAATATTGAATATTTAATTAATATAATAATATATTTGATTTTTGAAATAGTCAGAAATAGTGGAATTCACAAAATAGTGTGAATTGGATCATCTGTATATTTAATTCAGTTTAAAATTTAATTAGAATAACGAATATATTATTTGAACGACAGTTCAACGTACATTTTATATTATAATTATAATCAAGCTTGAAATGGCGCGGCAGTTCGCTATTTGGCGATTGAACTTCAACTGGATGTACATGATTCGTTTTAAGTCAGATTTCTGTGAAACAAGAAACGCTAGGAGCTAGTGAAGTATATTTTTCTAGTGGAAGAGAAAAATCGAGATTTCGTCATGTAGATTTTTAGTTATGTCCAAATCAAATTTTAGAAAAGTCGCTATGGAATTCCTTTATAATTTATATCGGTTTATTTATATTCTAAAATGGATTTTTAAATATAAATCCAATATCGTTGTAACACTGGATTTGAAATATCGAGTTATAAATCCCAGTGTAGCAGTATGATATTCTATTGTGAATATATACGATAATATTTATTTTTAAATATTAAATTTAAATGTTTTTAAATATATTTATATATTTAAATGTGTTATTTAAAGCTTTAAAAATAGCTAGTTTTTCAAACGACCTTGGTTTTCGACGAAACTAATTTTGTTGGATCCACAATATTAAATTATTGCTAGATTTCAATTTCCGTGATTTTTGAAGTTAGTATGTGGCCGTACAGATTTTTAGAGTGAAAAACAGTCAGTATTTCGACGGTTAAAAATACCCTGTGTGAGCATACGAAGTCCGAATTCGACGAAACCAGTTTCGTTCGGTCTGCAATGTCGAACTGTAGGTGCATGTCCAGTTTCGTGATTTTTGGGTATCGTATGTGATCACTAGACTTTTAGAGGACAACTGTAAACAGCAATTGCTTAAAATAAAAAAAAAATCAATTAAAAAATATATTATAATTACCTATATTATACCCTTAATTCCTAACCCTAAGTCAAAACCATTTCCTCAGTCAAAACATACGCCGCTATCAGCTTTCAACCCAAAACGCAAAACATGAGATTCAAGAATTTCTATAAATCATAGAAATCAAATACAATTCCTATAAATCCCCAAAGTTGTGTATATGGAATCCTTATCAGTTCCGATCAGTTCTATGTTGGTTTTAGTTCGTGCGATGCGGTTTCAAGAGAGCCCAAAAATTAACAGTAAACTAAGGTTCAAGGTTCTGAAGATTTCAAGCTTCAATTCACCAAGGGGTGTTCGCAGTTGGATTGGGAGGATCAAAACGCAAGTGTTGGCAAAAATTGGGGATAATCGGTGCAAATAAATTTCGGTGGATTGCTGTGTGGCCGAGGTCGACGGAATTCCCAAGGGAGCATCAAACGGTGCCTTTTCGGTACGGGGTGATAGAGGAATTGACGAGGAGGACCATGGTATTTTTGGTTTGGGTTTTTGTTTAAGGATGAAAGATTGGTGGGGGCATGAAATTTGGAAAATGGCTTGAACCCGTACCTAGAGCTGATAATCATATTTGGGGAAAAAGATTTTTGCGGTCAGGTTTTGTTTTCTGGGCCAAGGAATGATGGTAAAGGCCCAATTTTTTTAAAAAAGGATAGTTTAAGTTTATTTTAAATATAAAATATTGTATTAAATTGTAAACACTATAACTTGGTCATACAATTCAGATTAACGAACGGTCAGATCCGTTGGGATCATAGGGAGGGTGGCTACACCATGGAACTGACAGGGAGTGAATCGAAGCTCGTTACAATTTATAGCAAAATAAATTGTCCATCTGAGTCAACAGATGCAAATCGTTATTTAACGGCTAACGCGAAATGTGAGTAACCTCACTAACTCTGCTCAGTTTATATTTTTATAAAATATTTTTAGAATTTATAAATGATGGTTGTTTGTTGCATGTTGCCTGATTGATTGAATTGCTAGTCAATTGATTGAAAATATAGATAACGATATAAATATAAATCGTTAATCAAATATTGATTTTGTTTAGCAGAATATTTCATAGTAAAATGAAATTGATGTAAATTTTATTGTTTAACATCCGTGGATGCAGGGAAACAGGTTGGAGGGACCCAACTGGGTTCCTCAACATTTATTTTACTATTTTTTTTCCATATATTGTGTTATATGTTGTGATATGAAATCTGTTATTGATTTTGTATGGTTGAATGATGCCGATAATTGTTGTATGGTATGTTAAATACCATAAAGAATACTGGAATGTTATAAAGGGAATTTTCAATGCTACATTGAAAAAGAAATATTTATAAAATTAAAAGATTTTATAAAAAGAAAATATTTATTTAGAAAATAAATAGATTTAAAAGGAATATTTATTTGTTAATCAGATAAATAGAATTGGGAAAAAGAAATATTTGTAACTATTTACAAATATAATTGGAAGGGGTATTTATTTGAAAAATAAATAGAATAGAAAGGGGAATTATGTGTAAAACAAATTGAAAAGGGAATAGTTAGATTATAAAAGTAATTACTTAGAAAATAAATAGATTTTATAAATAGAAAGTATTTTATAAAAAACATAGAATTATCAAAAAGGGATTTATTTTATAAATAAATAGATTTTAAAAGGAGATACTTGAAAAGTGACTAGAATTGTATAAAAGGAGAATTTTACATTTAAAATGTTTAGACCCGTGCTTCGCACACGGGTATAACTTGATATGGATTTAACGTAAAGATTTTAAATAGAATCTGTTTTTAATAGATAAAGTAAGAAGATAAATTTATAAATAATATTTTATAAATTAAATAAAATGTTTATCATTGGATAAATAGAATATATAAGTCAGGACTTATATAGAGAAGTAAAAATCTATTTCAATATCGATATTTGAAACTGAATAAATGTAGAGTCAATCAAAGGAGTTAATCAATTAGAGTTAATTAGATAGAGTTAATAGAATTAGGATTAATTGAATATTAGTTATTCAATTAGAGTTGATCGAATATAGTTATTTGAGATAGAGTTAGTCAAACATAGTTAATTAGGATGTATTGCCATTTCGTTCGACTGCTAGCGTAATTCGCAGGGCTGCAGATAGCCTATGGCGGTCAGATGTTTCCTGAGGGAATCAGGCGTAACCATTGTGATCGCTGCGATCTAGCGTCAAGCGAATGGTGTTAAATCGAATATTAGCCATTCGAAGTAAAGTTAAAAACTGGCATAGTTATTCGAATATAGTTAATCGAATATTAGTTATTCGATAGAAGTTAAATAAGTTGAGTTAATCAAGTAATTTAATCAAGTTGAGTTAGTCAAGATGAGTTAACCAAACCGAGTTAATCCAAATGAGTTAATCCAAAGGAGTTATTCGAAATAGTTTATTCGAATAGAACTAAGGGAGATTAATCGAATGTAAAACATTCGAAGAGAGTTAATCAAATGTAAATCATTCAAAGGAAGATTATCGGATATAGTTATTCGAAGAAAGAGTTATCAAATATAGTTTATTCGAAAAAGGGTTATCGAATAGACATTATTCGAAAAAGAGAATTATACGTTGAATTCGATTATATCGAATTAGGGAAGGTTCTATTTACTTTCCGTCTTTAAATCAAGATGTATATTATTATTCAATTAGTTATTTGTTATTTATTCAAATTAAGGAAGAAAAGTTATATTTAAGTTATTATATTTCGAAAGTATGAGATTATATCACTATGGTTATAATCAAATAATTTTGGTAAAAGAAGTGGATTCGTAAATAGAATCCGAGAGTTTCGTCAGGAAGTTTGTAAAAGGTTCAAAGGTGGACCTTATCTGTTTCGAAGTTAGGAATGTTGTTCAGTTAAGGTCTGAGAGGAAATTATACCCCAACTTGATTGACTTCGTTTTTAACTAAGGAATGGTTAAGGTTCGATAGTGAAGGTTTGTTAAGTGAATCTAGTTAATGAGTGTGATGGTTCGAATTCGCATAGTGACGTTATAGTTAAACGTCTGTTTAAATCTAATGAAGGAGTTTTGGAAACGTTTTCCAAATAAATATTTAAAATGTTTTATAATATAGAAAATGTATAGAAAAGGAAAATGAATAAATGAATAATAAATTAATTTAAAAAGGGAAAATGTTGATTGATGATTGATCGATCGAATTTCTAACTAGAAATAAGATCATTGGTTGTACACCTATTTTTCTTTGATAGTTAAATCACCGACTTTCGAAGTTTTTGACCATTTTATCGTCGTCAATATGGAGAGACCGGGATCAGATGCATTATCTGGAAACCACTCTGTATGGACGTTAGCGTTGTGATCAAATATTGCAGACGGAGTTATGCAAGGACTATCCTGTTACAGAATAGTGCCTTCGGTTTGTCCAATCCCAGGACAACATGAATGGACGAATGTCTGACAAAGTATATCTAACGGATCGCGTAAGTTTTTCTCTTCAAACGTACTTACGTTTGGTGGCGGAGGAATTCGTTTCTCTTAGCTTTAAACTCGTGGTATTTTTGAAGAAATCAATTTGTGATTTGACGGGTATGACGATGTGGCATTCAATGTGAATGGTGGTCAAGTGTTTCAAAAGATACGTAATGACCTCTAGCCTCATCAACCGGGAAATGACAGAAATCGGGCAGGCAGCATGGCTAAGTGGGTCGCTCCCATTTGGGTGTATATCACCTATCTAGAGAAAATTCATTTCATTCTTTTATTTATTATCGATGCTGTCCCTTTTCGGGAAGACGGTGGGTAGCTCTAACTGTTGGTGGTATACATTCGATACACTCAAGCGAAATGAGTGGTTGGTCATGTGTGGACCGGATTGCAAGACGTTCTTGTTGAACCCAGTGTATTTGCCTCTACAGATACACTATCGGCAGGTGGTCCCATACCTTGTCATAGTTGGAAATCCAATCTCCAATAAGCGCCCGTGGTTTTGTTTGTATACTATATATGTGGAACGTGAGATGCAAGCGTTCTGCTAGATTGATAATTACTTGTGATTAGACATTATTATAATATCAGAGAAGTATTGATTTCCAAAACTGTTTTGGGTTATCGTAAGGTAAAAACCATCCGTGTTTATGTGTGGATCGGTCTTACGATTATCTTTTCGTTTGAAAAGGATTTTGAAAAGTTAAACCAATGATTTGAGTTTACTCACAGCAGTCCCATGACCGACCCAGAGTTTTATTTTGTTTTATTTTCCCTAAAATCTTGGGTGCCCAAATTTGTACGGGCAGTCAAGTAGTTCAGGTCTTTACAGATATATGTGGAGGAGCATGAAGCAGGAGGTTTCAGGATTATATAGCTATTGTTATTTCCGTTGTGTGTAAGTGTTGTACTCTGATAATGTTATTGTATATATATATACTGTTTTATTTCAAAGTTATGTTATAATATATTTTCTTCGTTCCGTTGTGAGATTCGTGTTTACTCTGATTATGTTCTTCTTCTTCTTCTATTCTAATTTTCTATCTTATATATTCTCACCCTCTAACTTCTTTCTATTAGTGATCTGGAATGTTCGATACCTGAATAATTAACATGGGTTTTGTGTTGATTTTCTGGGTCGAAAATCCCAGTTCGTTACAAGTTAATAGATTAATCATAAATTGCAATTAAAGTTGCAAAATTCGTTGGTCCCTAATTGCTCCTATCTTCTTTCATCAATCTCTCTTAATCCGTGCAACGATTGAAGAAAGTTTCAAACACAATGTTGTAGACCTTTGTGAGAGCTTCAAATCTGTATGGTGGTTCATCGTTATTCGATCAGAATTCGCCGGAATCTAAATTTAAAATATGCGTGTGTTTCTGGATTTTTGAGGCTGTAGAGGCCACTTGAGATGACTGGATTCAGGGCGTTGGTGATCCTTGAGGTGGCGGAAATGAAGTCAGGGTCCGATTGATGAACGGGGGCTCGTGAGGTGGTGTGTGATTGGGAATGGCGCGTTCAAAATTGGGTTGCCATGAGTTTTCCACGTTGAAGCGTGAGGTAGCAGGGAAGAAAGACTTTATGCTGACATGGCAAGAAAAAGGTTACAATTGTGGCCAATTTTGTTTTTTTTATTAATTTTTTTACTGCGTTAACGTTAATAACTTTTGCATATGAATTCAGAATGATGCGCGGTTGGATCTGTTGGAATCGTATCGACGAGCTCTTCGTGATGCCGCTAGTTTGGACTAATTCCGAGACAGTTGATTTTTGGGCTAAGATTTGAATTTCAGTCTTGTTTGAAATCAAAGGTGAGTGAATTTCTCGCTCACAACTTACTGAATTATTCCCATATTTATCAAAGTAGATTATGAAATAATTTTGGTTGTTTGATTATGACTGATTGTTGATTTGTTGCTTGAACTGACACGCAAATGTGTTGATATGCAAATTTAGATAGATAATTAGTTATTTAAATTAAATTAAATCTCGAATTGAACATCTCGAACCCTATTAACCAGTGAAACGATTTAATATTTATCATTTGGATGAAATGGCTATGATGGATGTTTTTGTTTTGAAATTTGTTGCTGCACTAATATCGACACTGAAATGTTTCATTAAATTGTTAAGGCGATTATTCCAAATAAATGGAAATTTAGGGGATGGGATTTAAATACGTTTTGATTACTCGAAATTTTTTAATTTGCTTAAAATTGAAATTAATAATTCTCTTAGATTTAATTTTAAATAAGAGCATTCAACGATTTTTTGAAGTGTTCGAGATTTGGGATTTAAATATGATTTTGATTTCTCAAATTTAAAGCTAAATTTGGTAATTCTCTTTAACTTTAATTTATTACAAAAATACATTCGAAGATATTTGAAATTGTTTGAGATTCAGAGAGAATACGAATTTAAAAGCCTTTTTATTTAAAGGGTTAATATGAATGTTATTTGAAGTCGGGATACGTGAACAAAATAAATTATATTATATTTATTAAAATTAGTTAGCTATAAATATATACACACCTATGGATTTTAAGTTAAATAAATTATATTATATTTATTATTTAAAGATTATTTTTGTAAAGCAAATATACCTATAATTTGAAATAAAGTAAATTATATTATATTATTGTTATTTTTTTATTTAAAGATTTTATTAGTAAAGCATTTAATATATGTATATTTGTAGTGATTTAAATTATTTTATCTAATTATTTTATTATATAAAAAAGTTTTATTTATAATCATCTATTTTTTTAACAAGTTATTTAAATATTTATAACGGTAATTAATTGGAATATTTCTCGATTTAAACAATTGGTTCAGACTGAGTTTTAAAATAAATAAATAAATAAAATCCATTTTGAATCAAAATCGATGTTCAAATAATCATGATATTGATATGAAATTTCATTCTAATTTGAATATGAATTTGGAGGAGATTTAAATGAGAAATCCATAATGATCAATAACTACTGTTTTTAAAATGCGCTTATTATTTGGGAAGACCGGGATTGAATATGTGTTCGAAAACCATTCCAAGTTATAATACGACATGATAAAGAAACTGAAGACTTGGAAATCGATAAGGGAAGACCTAGAATCCTTGAATAGTTTGGATTGAATAGAATCCTGGGTCTCGATTGGGTCGGTCACCCAATATGAGGTTATATGTGGCACGAGATCTGAATATATTTAGAGATTTTTGGATTTTGTTCCGTTCATAACCAGGATGGACTTGTATCAATTGTGTGTCTGATATTGTAATTGACTGCGCAACACTAATTTCTGTTAATATATATCGGATTGTGGCAAATAAAATTATTCCCGTCTCTAAGTTTTACGTGCTTAGAGGTTATGTATTGATGGAAATCTGTGACATGTTGTAAATTGACAATGTGGCATACTCAATTTATGAAGTGAGATAGCATTGTGTAAATCGTGACTTCAACGAACCTCACACCCCAGATTGATGGTAAACTAGCAGTTAGGTTGTATATATATCTCTATTGAAACTAGAAAGCTTCGGCGGTAGATCTACTTCGAAACCTGGGGAAAATAAAGGGTATGTTCGGTGTCCGTGTCTGGATGTTAACTGGTGATTTACCTAATGTTTGGTGTCCGAGTCTGGATGTAAACCATGAATCGTGAGGTTGCACCTTGTTCTCGATTGACCTTTCGTGTCAGGAACCATCATATTGGAACCCAACAACCAATACGAGCCTTTCGTTTTGTTTGTAAACTATGTAATTGGGCATAGCCACTGTGTTTGTAAACTATGTGTGATTTCACTATACTTCTTTAGATTTCTACACACATAACACTCATGTTATTTCGTATTTTAATTCAACTAATATGTAAATGATTTAGTTCTGATCCGAGTGTTTGTTGTGTTTTCTTTTTATGCAATATGCTCGGGTCAGCCTGAGTTTCAGTTATCAAAGACACTGTTTTGAAGATGAAGATGGTGCTTGCCAGAAGTATTATTATTTATTTCCTTTGCAAATATTGGTATGTTCATTTTGGTTAACTCTGATAATTGTCGTAAAATATAATCAAATGTATATTTTAACAGCTTCATGAACTATTATTTATTTATTATATTTTGTCCTTCCCCTATGAGATTCTGTATTTGTTTTTCTTCTTTCTTCTATTTCTTATATAAATCCTAATAACTATCCGTATTTTTGATTTGTTTAAGTCGACATTGAGGATCACTGTCGATTTGAACGTTCAAAAATCGCAGATGCTACATCTAAGTTCCAGTTGGTCGAATTTGGTAGATTTCAATGAAAGCCTGCTATCAGTTAGGAAAGGTTACAATGAGTGGATCAAAGAAATGACAAACAATTGAGCTTATGATATTATTTATGATTTGCGTTATATATGCTGTCAAAAAGAGTTTGGTTTTTGTTTATTTTGTTGTCTATTGAGCAACATACCGCGATACTGGCTCACAAACTTGCAATAAGATACAATAGGAAGTCTAAACACTGATTGATAAGGCCGTTGTAATGACATTTACTTTGTAACTGTTATTCTAATGGATCTATGCTGGTTTGACTTTAATGTTAAAAATAAAATTGTCCTATTATATTTGATAGTATGTAAATAACATGCTTTATTTACATGTTTTATGCTCATGAATAGTCTAATGTTTTTAAAGCAAAGATAACATAGTCGACTCACCTACGTAGGCGAAGTTCGCCAATAAACATAACCATAGTATATAAATGGCTACATGATTGTTGCTAACATGTATATTTTGGACAGTGGTTACTGTTTGATATTAAATTATGTATTATTTCTGATACCGGTATTAAATAATGGATCAAGAATATTGGGTTACATTTTATTTCTATTTTTGCTTAGGAGGTGGAAGATCGATCCAGTAGAGCATGACAATGTTGCTGTGGAGGATATAAAGAACGAACAAGATTTGGTAAGTAATCTGCATTATGAATGCTGCTTGCGATAAAAAATTAACTACTGAAATCATTGTACATTATGAATGCAGATTTTGGTTCAAGCGTAGTTTACAGATAATACTGAATTTTGTCGCTTGATTTCATTTTCTATCATTTGGTCAAACTGAAATTGTTTTTGTATTACATTTAGCTGCTGTAAAATTTCATTTACTGTTTTATATGCAGGTTTTGAGAAGAACATGTTAGTGAGCTGTGAAGAAAATAACCTAAAGGTTGTATTCTTCCAGACTATGTTTGCTTTGCTTTGGAACTCAAATGAGATTTACTATTTTACTTTGTTTTTTGTTAAGGCTAGCGAGACGACCCGAACTTCCCCGTGAAGGAAAGCCCGGATAGAATTGAGAACACGACAAATTAGAACGCAGACAGAAGAACATTTCAATGTTTATTACAACAATTACATTAGAATACAAGATTATACAGAGTATGAATAAATATTACATAGAAAATATCAGAGATTTAAATTACATTACATAGCAGCGGAAAATAATACAATACACAACTAGAAGTAATACACGCATACAGAGCTTTCCGAGTATCGTTCCAGCTGTAAATCAGGATCTTGTGAATATAAATCTGCAAAACCAAAACTACTAGCTTCCCGTGTCAAAAAAAGGGCACCCAGAGTTTAGGTTAAAACAATAAACCCCAGGTTAGTCATGGGACTGGTGTGAGAACTAAAACAGTTATAAATCTTTATTTTAAAGTTAGGTAAATCAAGGAACCACGCCGTTTAACACGGAATGGGTTTCCTACCAAGAACACCAGTGCATGAAACAACAGCGCAATGCTAAATAAAGAAAAATGAAGCTATTATAAGACCCAGGTCCTATCACACAATGCAACGCAAGCCGGGGGATAGGGTTTTTCCCTTATAATAGCCAAACATGCTTAGTATGTTTAAAACAAATCATTTGATACTATTATAAGTGCATAGTGTATAAAACAACTTCAAATCATAAGTATCAATCATAGGCGGCATGGGTACCATATATCATATCGCCAATACTAGGCTCTACAAATAAAACCGCAAATGTCACGTATTGGAAATTGGGTTTCCTTCTGTGAACCGAGGCAAAAGATAGTCCTCTACCGATTCGAGACGCTCTAGCCCGCCCCTGAGGAATAGCTGCAACTGCCCCTTGGATCGTCAGGGCTGGTCCACCGATGTGGATTATTATGCCTGAACACTGCGTTTCCCCACCCTTTGGGGTGTAAATTTGCCAACAAATGACTCCATCTGCTTCACATAGTCACCGGTATATCCGAGGCGCCTCGCAACAGCAACAACCACATAAGTCAAACTCATCAGGGCGTGTAAAACCACTGACGCCACTTCTAGATAGAAAGAAACGCATGTCCTCCCTGATGTCCTCTCCCGTTTCTGGTTCACAACCGGGGTGTGAGGCTCGCGAATCTACGCTACACAAAGCTACGCCACAAAGGCCGTGCTTTGATCATCAACCACAAGACTTTGCTTTTCAACATAAGCCTTGATCATTTGCCACTTAGGCAATTCACTCTATGCGTTTGATATCCATCAGTATATAACCCTTGAGCTCGTACATCTCAGAGAAGGGCGTTAAGCAAGAGAATAAATTCTCCGCCACCAAACAGATATATATTTATTAGAAATCAATCACACAGACTGAAATCCAATGTCAGACACAGTCCATTTACAAGTTCGTTCTGGGTCTGAACGAAACCGGAGGCACCTAGTACCCCGCATATCCATCGATCTCCAAGTACATCTGGACGATCACTAACTGATTCCCTCCTCCTGGGTGTACGGCCCAATCAAGATCATCAGTAATCATCCAAACGACGTGCAGACCTTCGGTCTTCAACCACCGTCTTCATCTTCGACTTATCGTCGTATCAGTTATTCAGAATGGGATAAACCCGGTCTTTCCGAATAACTCGCGTATATAATAAACAAGTGTTACAAAAACACAAAATACGCCTCATTCCAATTCATCAGTCACTAACCGTAAATTAACAAGAGAATAATTCCCCAAATATTAACCCCGAAGGCCGAAACCAACATCAGATCAATACCCAGGAAATCATTCTTCTTAGCCAACCTACAGTTAGTTTCTAAATTTCACATTCTTAGGGAAAGGTTCCCATTAATTTTATCAAAGATAAGTTCTTTTAAATTTATTCTTTAATCTTCCTTTTGAATATCACTTCAAACTAGTCAGGATTAGTGAACCACACCGAAGTAATCATTTATTTTAATTTCCCAATCCCAACCTATTCATCCCATGAAGTAAAACTGGTAATACTTCATATCTTACACCACGGTGTTATCGGTAAATTCAATTACCATTTCACGTTCAAATCTAACTAAAGATTTAACTATCGCCTGGAGCAAAACTGGTGATACTCCATTCTCGATCTTTTCCATCTAATTAAAGATTCATTAAAACTCCACTTAGTTTTAATCTTTAACTGGGTTAAAGAATCGATGTCATTTAAAACACGGTTCACGACAAACCCAAAATCACATCACATTTCAATCAGTCCCTAACCGTAAATTAGCAAGTGAGCAATTCCCTAATTATTAACCCTGAAGGCCGAAACCAACATCAGATCAATACCCCAGAAACCATTCAACTTAACTAATCTCTAGTTAGTTTATAATTTTCTTAATTCCGTTGGGTCTAAGAACAGTATTATTGAAGATACTGTTCACGACAACCCAAAATCATATTCCATTAATAATCGGGTTAAAGAACAAGTGTTATTTAAAACACTGTTCACGATAAACCCAAAAATCAATACCAATTCAATTCCAATTAAATATTATTTAATTGGTACACTTCATTAAATCTAAACAAAAAGATTTAATCTTTTTCTCAACTGGGCTTAAGAACAGTGTTAATGAAGACACCATTCACGACAAACCCAAATCACATTTGATATTAAATATAAGGCTCTGAATAGAAAATATATCGGCTTATATTCAATATTAAATTTTACGACCAACAAATATCGTATTGGAAATAACGATATATGTATATATCTTTCAAATTTCCATAACAACATCTGTATAATCACGAAGCCCAACATCGAACTATTCCGAAGAGGATTTCGATTCAAATCCCTTCCAATTCAATCATTGAAAATCTTGGTTACTTTCAAAACCATTTCAAATCTAATTTATTTATTTTAAAAATAAACAAATTATTATTCTAGTTCAAAACTAGTTCATTTCGATAAAAATCTATTTTTATCCTTTCAAATATGGAGTTTTTCTTCCCAATTCTTCACAAATCATTTCTTATGATTTTACACAAATTATTGATATTTTTAATAATTTTATCAAGGCCCGTACAGTTGATTTCCATCAATGGCCATCGAACTGCACTTTACAACGACCTTTTCCAAATTTGATTTGGATATAATTCCAAATCCGACCGTTATATTTTTAATTTCTAATATCCGTTAGAAAGCTCTTTTCGATACGAACCCAACGGTTCCGGTTTTAGCAGAATCCGACGGTCGGATCTCCCGCAATATCCATTCGAAGTCAATGGTCGAAATTCACGAAATACCGCAGCGCGACGCGTTCTATTCAGGCCATTATATTATATTTATAATATATATAATATATACTTCGTCGATTTCCTTTTAAAACGTATTTTGTAAATCATTTTAAATTCATTTTCGAAACGATTTCAACTTCATTTCAAATTCAAATCAAAATTGAATTTTTCCTTATAAATTTGTTTTAAATTCATTTCAAATTGATTTCAATTCAAATCGATTTTTAATTCAATTTCAGTTCGTTTACAATTCAATTCAATTTCAATTCGAATTCATTCCTATTCAATTTCAATTCGAATTCAAATTCTTTTCAAAATATCAGATTTTGAAACCACTTTCGATATTCATTATAAAATGAAATAAATCGATATAGATATCGTTCATGTCAAAATGACGTCAATCTAATCAACACGGCTTCATATATTTCTATTTTCAAATATTCTATTTCAAATATTTCTATTCAAATATTTCTTTTCTAAATATTCTATTTCAAAACTGGAATGAGGCCCAATCAATTACCATAGATTTTATTTCTATGGATTTCCATACAACGTATGTATATATCAACAATGACAAATAATCAACCATCATCCAGCATTCTAAATTGTATAAGCATCAAATATAAGTATTTAACGCTCATAACAGTCTGTCAATCAATCGATCTACATACAACTAATTATTGGGATCAGTGTATGTCATATTTCATCCCAATACCCGTGTGGGGTTTTCAAACAGTCAAACACAGATTTTATTTGTGCAGTTAGGCGATGTGTAAAATTTATCGTCCCAATCAATATCAGTCAAATGTGCGTATATAAACAAATCGGTCGATTTGTTTATAACTATTTATTTCATTTTAAATACACGTTAAAAATTCTATTTTCAACTATAAAATATTTTAACTATATAAATATTTTATTTTCATTTCACATCACATCCCACAATCAACTACACATCAAAATCAAACAAACAAGCCATCCATGGTCTGTGGACGACGGGTGTCGGGTGCTACTAAACACCGTCTGCATCCTAGTATATATTTTAACCAGAAAATTAAATTAGAAGTGAGAATTTCTCACCGACTAGCTAAACCAACCCCACGACTCTTCTTATGTAGGAGATTTCATCGTGCTCGCCTTTTGTCTATTTTGTCATCCGTAGCCACTACATATATAAAAATCATATTTTTATATTGTTGCTAAGTATATAAAAAATTTATTTTTACACCACTACTATATAGATAAAAATTCTATTTTTACATCGCTACTATATAGATAAAAATTCTATTTTTAATCCGCTGCTCATATAAAAATCTAATCTTTATCTTCACTACTTCATGATAAAAATAAAGTTCATATTTCTATTTCGCTTCATATACTGTAAAGATTATATTTTTATTACTCTACATGAATAAAGAACATATTTTTAATATGCCACTAGTGTAAAAATTATATTTTTAACCTTATTAAAAATCGTATCTTTTGCTAATTAAAAATCAAACCATCCCTTTGTATAAACAAAATCATAACTTTTTAAACAATAAAAATCTAAACTTTATCGCCATAAAAATCTTATCTTTTCATATTTAAAAATATGCTCCTTTCAAATTTTAAAAATACGGCCTTTTCATTTCTAAAAATAAAATCTTTACTTTAAAAATGTAATCTTTACTTTAAATAAAAATCAAATCTTTTCATATAACATATAAAAATCAGAACTTTATAAATTATAAACATAATTTTAAACAAACAAGGAACTAATTACATCACAAGAAATAAATAAAGGAAAAACGAAAACAAAAACTCACTTCTTTTTCAATTTTCTGAGGAGGCCCGAGGTTTATCGTTCGCGACAAGGGGTTGGGGTTCACTGGTCTTGAACTGGAAAAAAAGGGGGGTCCCATGTTGGTGCTGAGACGGGGTTTTGAGGATGCCTTTCGAATTGGAGATGGAGGAGATGGTGGTGCGAAGGGAGGGGGTTTCACTCGAGGCCAGCTGTGGTGGTTCGGTGGAGCGTCGGGCGGCATATGGGCTATGGTGTCGGGCGCGCGACTCGAGGATTGGGGCTGCTTCGATCGAAATCCGAAGAGGAGAGGAAGGAGAAGGCGGTGGAGAAGAAGGAGGAGGCGGAGTAGAAGGGGAGGTGCGGTGGTCCCTACGTCGGCGGTGGCGCCGTGGAGAGGAGGCGACGGGGGTAGCGGCTTCGTGGAGATCGATTTTCTTTTTTTTTCTTTCTGAATGAGGAGAGAGAAGGGGGAAAGAGGGGGGGGGGGTAAGGGATATTTTTTTTTTAATATTTAATTATTTTTATTTTCAAAAAGCAACTTTTAATTTCGACCTCGAAACAAGACCCACCGCCTGTCGTCCCTAGTGTATTACCCCCATTACGAACATAATGGGATATGTATCGTAAGCTGATTCGATCGTTTCGATCAATTTTCGTCAAAATCAAAATATAACTCTATATATTGAATTTGAACGTGCATTTCAATTTACTGGGGTTACATACTAACTCGAAAAATTCCAGAAAAATATTTTCTAGCTTCATATTGATGATACGGTCCTAACAAAACTAATTTCGTCGAATTCTGAGACCGTTTGAAAAATGGCCATTTTCCAATCGATTAAAATCAACTGGAACTGGTCAAACGTGTTTACCTTTGCCACACTCACATATTGATTCGAAAAATTATGAAATTCGAAACCTAGCAATAACTTGACATCGCGGATCCAACAAAATTGGTTTCGTCGAATTCTGTGATCGTTTGCAAAATTGCTATTTGTAAGGGCCGAAATTCCATAACGACTATTCTAAAATTTCAACTGGACATATCTTTTGATTCCCGCTATGAAATTTTGATTCGTTGGAAAGATATTCTCGATTAGATTCAAATATTTTTGGTTTCACTAAAATCCGGTTTATTTCGAATCCTGTACATTCATTTGAATTTTGAAATTGAATTATCGAACCACCGCGCCATTTTCAATTCCTTTTATATATATAAACAAATATTTATATTATAACGACGATCTATATAAATATATACGTTTGAATTCTATTCAAAATAAATTTCTCATCGTTATTATCTAAAATAATCTATTTTAAATAATCAAAATTTACTAAAATAACCAAAATAAAAATTTTAAATTGGCTCGGATTTCCGGGTTGTTACAATCTCCCCCACTTAAAACTTTTCGTCCCCGAAATGGAACGAAGCCGAAAGTTGTTTAACTAATCCACTCAACTTTCAATATTTTCTTTACGGCTTAAGTTCTTCAACTTTTCTGTTTCTAAGAACTTTTCAAATTTTTCAAAAATTTGGCTAACACCCTAAATTTTCGAAAAATTTCGCCATAATCTCCCCTGCACCGGGAGCACCGGGAAAATCCCGAAATTGCCATACAGGCCCTCTGATCTCAAAAAGAAAAAGAAAAAGCCAAGCGGCTAGCCAATCGGCTCATAAAATCACCATCACCCAAACAAAACAGTAAATTATGGTAAACATGTACCTATTTGTCATGCAACAATTTTATTTCGCTGCTCTAGCCTCCTTGCTATGACCTGTTCGATGTAAGTACATGTATATGCATACAATTGCAATCATTTTTCAACACAATTCAATATTTGATTCAATTAGGCTGAATGGTTCAAAATTTCAAATAAAAAACCAAACAACTCAACCATCAATCAATTAGTGGATTATCGTTTCAAATTCATAATTTTGATATATATATACAGAAAATCATGTTTTGATGCCAAACCACAACAATAAACCTATCTAGTTTTGGTTCTCACACCAGTCTAATGGAAATATATAGAAATTACACCTTCGTCACTCGAATATAAATATTGATAACGCTGCAGCCTTAACAGAATCATCCCCGGGCAACTAGAGTGTGATTCTATGTCTATCAAGTATATTAAAACTTCAAATACACGTGGATCAGACGTATACGCAAAGTCTATATATACTGGACTGTCCAAATCAATACAAATAAATATTCAAATACGTATAAAATGATTCAAATTTTCAAAACAAAAATTGTTTTCACTTTAAAAATATACTCTTCACACTCGTTCTAGGATGCTACTGATCCCATCTCTAATGAGTCATTCCCATTGGATATTACTAATCCAATATCTGATGAATTCTTTCGTATGGTTCTAATGTGTCTTGTTCTCTGAGCTTTGTAAACCAAAGCTCTGATACCAAAATGAGACGACCCGAACGTCCCTGTGAAGGAAAGCCCGGATAGAATTGAGAACACGACAAATTAGAACGCAGACAGAAGAACATTTCAATGTTTATTACAACAATTACATCAGAATACAAGAATATACAGAGTATGAATAAATATTACACAGAAAATATCAACGATTTAAATTACATTACATAGCAGCGGAAAATAATACAATACACAACTAGAAGTAATACACGGATACAGAGCTTTCCGAGTATCGTTCCAGCTGTAAATCAGGATCCTGTGAATATAAATCTGCAAAACCAAAACTACTAGCTGCCCGTGTCAAAATAAGGGCACCCAAAGTTTAGGTTAAAACAATAAACCCTAGGTCGGTCATGGGACTGGTGTGAGAACTAAAACAGTTATAAATCTTTATTTTAAAGTTAGGTAAATCAAGTGACCACGCCGTATAACACGGAACGGGTTTCCTCCGAAGAACACCAGTGCATGAAACAACAGCGCAATGCTAAATAAAGAAAAATTAAGCTATTATAAGACCCAGGTCCTATCACACAATGCAACGTAAGCCGGGGGATAGGGTTTTTCACTTATAATAGCCAAACATGCTTAGTACGTTTAAAACAAATCATTTGATACTATTTGTAACACCCCACATCCTTTAGTGTCACTCACAAAGGGAATGCACTAAGTTCTGTGGTGCATTTAGGGTAAAAGATGCATATAAATTACAAGACAGACAAAATTAAAACAGTGGAAAATAAAACTTTACTTTATTGATAAAATAGTTTGTACAACAATTGTTTTCCAATATCAGAGTATCATCTGTCTTACAAAACAAAGAAGCATAAAATAACATTTATATTCCCCAATGTAGCATAAGCCATCCATAGCAGCAGAAAAAGAGAGTCCAAAGCACTTTGTTAAAGAATCTTCGAGCTTGGGAAGAGTGACGCTCCAATCTAACCTGAGCTATACTATTACCTCCTTAACTACCTTCGGGGGGGGGGGGGGGAACGGAAGAAAAGAAGACGAAAGAAAACTGGGTCAGACATAAAGTCTGGTAAGTTCAGTTACTTCTAGCATGTGAACAAGGAAAAACAAAACAACATGAATTAACTGAATACAAGACAATACCTTGATGATAGGGCCAACAAGATAGGATAAGATTAACACAAGATATGCTAAGACAAGATAAACCGGATATGCTTTAATACCTTCTCCGCTTCGCTATTAACTTGTTATTATGGTTTCTATGTCTCTGCACCACCTATCTAGTGTCCCAACAAGTAATCTGTCTAAAATGATAACGCGATCCCAATCCCAGTAATTGTGGTTTCCTTTAGACGTACATTTATTATTTATTACCTAGATCTAATCTAGGGTTTTATATCAAAGTGCTTCCTAGATTCCACTCAGATTTACGTGGCTTATCTAATGCTTCACAAATTCAAGGTTTATGCCACCTAGGTCCAACTAGGGATTACGCTACCTGTCGAACGATGCCCCTAGTCTAGGACACACTACCTAGAGCGGTATATGTTCCTAGACTTTCCCCACGTATGTGTTGCGAATCGTTTATCGCTGTCTAGATGCACATGTCCTGAAATGTGCGACCCGAGTCCCATGGCAGGGCTACTCTAGAAACACGGAACTCGGTCGGGAGCTTTCAGATATCTGCCGATGTAGATGCTAAGGTCTGTTTTTCCAGTGGCTATGGTCCCACTCGACCCCTTCCTCAACTAATGAAAGGCACACCTTGAGAAATGAGAACTATACGCAGGCCCTCTATGCCCCCACTAACCTATGGCCATCCTCACCCATAACTAGATAGCAAGTATATGGTCTTTTGGAGTTCTCCGCCTTTCCGCTTTACGTATCTCGACAGACTCAAGATGGTAGGTAGACGACGAGTCGCTATCACAGGGCTACTGGTCTCGCCAAATCACGCTGGTCCATCCTAGTCTTTAGGTTGCCATATATTGCAACCAAGGCATACCCTTGGTTCTTCTCACGCAGACCTTAACCTCTGTGAGCCCAGGTGGATCATCTGCATTCTCATAGAGGGATACCAAGAGTACCCTTACGTCCCCTCGAAGCCTCGGGCTTCGTAACCCAATTCGTTGGTGCCTTCTTTAAGATCAGATGGACGTTCACTCCTCTTCGTGTTATATTAAGGATTACTACTTAGTTTTTCTAACTAAGGTTTACCACTTAGTGTATTGAGTCGTCGTTTTCTTAACTAAGGTTTACTACTTAGCCCTTTTTAACTAAGGTTTACTACTTAGTCCTCTTTCTCGTCATGTTGGATTGGTTAAGTGTCATTAGTCAATTCAAGTCAACTTAACCCATTCCTATGTCATATTAAACTGGTTAAGTGTTATCGGTAATTCACGTTGACTTAACCCAAGCAGCATCAAGTTATATTAGTTAAGTATTTACTTAACCCTACCCATTCATCTTGTATTGGTTAAGTGTTCCTTTTTAACTTAACCTTGCCTATCTATTTTAACCAACATGTTATAACGGTTAAGTGTTCCCTTAGTTAACTTAACCCTAACATTGGTTTGATTAACATGTTCTAATAGTTAAGTATTGTCCCTTCATGTTTTTAACTTAACCCTATTCATTTATCACACTCTGATGGTTAAGTGTTCAAGCTTACTTAACCCTACGGTCTAGTCCAGCTAACATATTAATTTGGCTAAGTGTATTAAATTTACTTAACCCCAACCTCTAGTCTAGTTAGCATGTTAAATTGGCTAAGTGTATTGAATTTACTTAACCCCCACTTTCTAGTCTGGTTAACATATTAAATTGGCTAAGTGTTTTTCTTAGTTACTTAACCCCTACAAATCTTGTCTTGTTACCATGTTAAGTTGGTTAAGTGTTCTAGTTAACTTAACCCTATCGTTCTAACTTAACTGTGTTAAGTTGGTTAAGTGTTCCTATGGTATTAGCCCTCCCATTCTAGCTTAACTGTGTTAAGTTGGTTAAGTGTTCTTATGGACTTAACCCTCCCATTCTAGCTTAACTTTAATTGTCTTATTAAAGCACCAGCCACTCACATTAGACATGTATTGTTGTGGCTGCCGGTATGCCGGTTAGTTCCGGGCAGTCTTACGCCATAACTCAGTCTAACCTCGGGTCTTTATCGGGATCAATGCCTTAACCTCCCACATTGGATAGGTATTGTTGTGATCACTGGACAGCCGGGCGGGTCCGGGTAGGTTTACATCACAACTCAATCCAACCTCGGGTTAAGCATGTTCGTATTGTCTAAATTTACTTTTCTCATTTAGGATAAATTCTATAAATAAATTTTCCCTAATTTACTTATTCCATTATTACTCTTTTAATGTACATTGCCAACATTTATTATTATGGCCCATTTTCCATATATATCATATTTATAGTTTTTGGTATGTAAATTATACCAAATTAAGTGTCACTAACCATGATTATTCTAAACATGACAATTACTCACAATTATGACTAAATTCAAAATTTGTGCTAATATGCTTATTATGCCAAATTAACTTTAATTGACCCAATTCTGATTTAACATCCTAATTTACATTTTATGGCAAGACAAGAATTATTATTCTAGTTTACCGTTTACGCCTAAAACTTAGCTTACTTGCCAATACTAAATTTAATATGTCAAATTACATATTCCATAATTCATGTCACTTTTTCAAATTTGCATTCTAATAAACATGCCATAATACATGTTCTAAATTATGTCAATCATAATTATGTTCATGTTCCACATTATGCCAATTTCCAAGTTTACAACCATGTTTAAGTCAAATTTATGATTTGCCCAAATCGTATTCCCATCATTCGTGTAATCGTGATTTCATCCTAGATTATAGATAAATCTAGATTCGAGGATAAAAAGGGAATGAACCAAAATGCCATGAAAAGATAGACATAATGACTGGCAGAAGATGATAATTCACTAATCACAGATCTAACAAATTACACTGAATAAATTGATTAAAGCATCGAAGGCTTATAGATCTGATAATATTATGACATAAAAAGGGTTGAACAAATAACATAGGTTCAAGTATATGGGTAGATATAACTTAATAGATAAATTCCCATAATCAAGATCCAAGGATAATTAAGAATAAACTGAATAGATAATCAAGTTTAGATCCAATCTCACAGTCATAATCCTAGGAAATAATATCATGTTCGTGAATCATAGGTAATTATCCACTATTGTCCTTGTCATAGGCATTGGTTTATGCTCCTAGTCAAAGGCTTATGTTCATAGTCAAAGGCTTATGTTCATAGTCAAAGGCTTATGGTTTCAAAGGCCATAGTTCCATAGTCATAATCTTAAGCATTGGCAATTTAGTCACAATGTGTTCTAGGCCATAATCAAGAATCAGATCCAAAGTCATAAACAAGCACATATTCAATGAAATGATAAGGCATATTTCTTATATTCTTTTAATTTCATGTCACAAATAGAAAATGCGTTCAAATCTAAAAAGTAACCGACTTACATTGATTGGATCTAGAAAAGAATAGAAAGATAGCGTTGCTTGAAGCCGTTGAATCTTTACTTGAATCCTAACTTGTTTTGAATCTTCTCTTGAAAGACTTAAGCAGGATATCCTCGTCTTGATTTATATTTTATTTTAATTTATTTATTTAGATTTAGAGGAAGAAGAAGAAGCCATGTCCATCAAGAATTTGTGCAGCATAAGGTTAGGGAAGAATGGTGCAAAGAGAAGGAGACTAGGGGGCTGTTTATATAGGATTGCAAGTTAATTTGAGCCGTCGATGAAGCCAAGGTTAATCAAAGCCATCTGTTCTAAAGAGAAGCCAATTATGTTCACAATTACTTTCTTAATGTACATTATTAACATTTATTATTAAATTTGTATGCACATTAGATACATCCCCGCTTTACACATTTATTATTAAATTTGTATGCACATTAGATACGTCTCCCCATTACACATTTATTATTAAATTTGTATGCACATTAGATACAACTCCCCTTTACACATTTATTATTAAATTCGTATGCACATTAGATACATCCCCCCTTTACACATTTATTATTAAATTAGTAACTTTAGTGTTAACAGAAATACGGGGTGTTACACTATTATAAGTGCATAGTGTATAAAACAACTTCAAATCATAAGTATCAATCATAGGCGGCATGGGTACCATATATCATGTCGCCAATACTAGGCTCTACAAATAAAACCGTAAATGTCACGTATTGGAAATTGGGTTTCCTTCTGTGAACCGAGGCAAAAGATAGTCCTCTACCGATTCGAGACACTCTAGCCCGCCCCTCAGGAACAGCCGCAACTGCCACTTGGATCGTCAGGGCCGGTCCACCGATGTGGATTATTATGCCCGAACACTGCGTTTCCCCACCCTTTGGGGTGTAAATGAGCCAACAAAGGACTCCATCGGCTTCACATAGTCGTCGGTATGTCCGAGGCGCCTCGCAACAGCAACAACCACATAAGTCAAACATGTCAGGGCGTGTAAAACCACTGACGCCACTTCTAGCTAGAAAGAAACGCATGTCCTCCCTGATGTGCTCTCCCGTTTCTGGTTCACAATCGGGGTGTGAGGCTTGCGAATCTACGCTACACAAAGCTACGCCACAAAGGTCGTGCTTTGATCATCAACCACAAGATTTTGTTTTTTAACAGAAGCCTTGATCATTTACCACTTAGGCATGCCACACAGGCAATTCACTCTATAACACCCCGTAATTCTGTAACGCTAAGATTCACAAATCAAGGCAGAATTGAAAGTTAAAATCAAAATCAAGGGAAATGGGCTGCACCATTGCATTTGTCTCGGAATTCTGCATGAAAACGAGTCCGAGTTTGCGTAAATCGGAGTCCGTGTGAGGAAGATATGGCCTCTGGAAGTTTCAGCAAAGTTCAAATTTCAAAACAGACCCAGGTCGACTGGGGAGTCGACTGGGTAGTCGACCCCCCCCAGGTCGACTGGGGAGTCGACTGTGTAGTCGACCCCTCCCCCCCCCCCCCCCCGCTTTTTCCAGCTTTCTGAACCTGATTCGTTTCTCTGTATCCGGACGCCATTCTGACCAGATTCGTTGACTTCTACACTATATAAACAGCCCTAGTCTCCTTCTCTATTCACAATTCTTTTATATCCTTATGCTGCCTCTGAGAAAATATATAAATAAGTAATATATAAAATAAATCAAGACGAGGAAGTGCTGCTCAAATTGTCAAGAGGAGGTTCGAATCAAGTTTAAGGCTTCAGAATGAGAATCAAAGGCTAACTCAAACGATTTCGAGCAACGTCGCACGAATCATAACATCGCCATCTTTCTATTCTAATCTAATCTCTGTAAGTCAGTTATTTTTAGATATGAACGCTTTCTCTATTCGTGACATGAAATTAAAGGAATAAAATAATATGCCAAATCTCTCTCTCTCTCTATTCGAGTCTATGCCTATATCTTTGGACCTAATTAAGAACTGTTATGACTCGATGACCAATTAGGCCTTGCCTATGACTATGAACATTGCCTATGACTATGAACATTTCCTATGACTGTGACTGTGACTATAAAAATTATTTCCTTGACTATGAACACAAGCCTATGCCTTTGATTAGGAAACATAAACTATTGCCTATGACATAACAAGAACAACTGTGATTCATGACTAGGAAAGTGCTGCTTAAGTTTTGTGACTGCGAAATTGGGTCTAAACCTGATTTTCTATTTTGTCTATTCTTGGTTTTCTTTGGTTTTAGACCTTGGGAATTTACCTATTAAGTTAGGTCTACCCATGTTCTTGAACCTACGTCTCTATTCTGTCTATTCTTGGTTTTCTTTGGTTTTAGACCTTGGGAATATACCTATTAAGTTAGGTCTACCCATGTTCTTGAACCTACGTCATTACTCAACGCTTTTTATGCCAGTTATAATGTCTATCTTTTGCATAGCATCTTTGGTTCATTCCTTATTTTCTACGAATCTAGATTTATCTATAATCTAGATTGAATCACGATTATACGAACGGTGGGAATATGATTTTGGCAAAGTAAGAAATTTACTAAAAACGTGGTTTTAACTTGGAAATTGGCATAAATTGGGAACATGTATTAGGGCATGTTCATAAATATGCAAATTGGATAAATTTTACATGAGCTATAGGTTATGTAATTTGAATCTAGTAGTGACTTGTAAATCTAGCATTTACATGAATTGTGAACTAGAACAATAAGTCTATTTTGACATGAATTGTAATTAGAATGTTAAATCAGAATTGGATTAGCTAATTTGGCATAATAGGTATATTGGCATAAATTTGAAATTGGCCGTAATTGGGAATAATTGTCATGTCTAGCAAAATCATGGTTAGTGACGCTTGATTTGGTATAGTTTACATACCAGAAAGCATAAATATGATATAGAGGGGAAAATGGGCCATAAGAATAAAGGTTGACAGTTTACATTAAAAGAGTAATTAGGAGATAAGTAAATTAGGAATAATTTAATTATAGAATTTGTCCTAAATGAGAAAATGTAAATTTAGACAAATTAAAGGTTTCTTAACGACATCTCTTTTAATAACACACCAGAAAGTTCTAGGGTGACAGAGAGGATAGTGTCTAGGCTTGGGTTTGGAAAATACAAGTTTCCTGCTCTCCCTGGCTATCCCTAACTGATCCGACGGACAGGATGGTTGCTTTCAAAACCTCATTTGAAAATTAATCGAAACCCTTTGAACGTAGAAAACACGAATATGCCTAACCCGAGGTTAGGCTGAGTTGCGATGTAAACCTTCCCGGAACCAACCGGCACATCCAGTATTCACAACGATATCTGTCTAATGTGAGTGGTTGCGGCATTAATCTATTTAATTAAAGCTAGAACAAGAATGGTAGGTTTAAGTTAACTAAGACACCTAACCAATTCAACAAGATAACCAAACCGATGGGTGGGGTTAGGTTCATACAGACACTTAACACAGTTAAGCTAGAATGGGAGGGTTAAGTCCATAGGAAAACTTAACCAACTTAGCACAGTTAAGCTAGAACGGAGGGCTAAGTCCATAGGGACAATTAACCAAACTCATGGTAACAAGACAAGATTTGTAGAGGTTAAGTAAGTAAGAAAACACTTGGCCAAATTAACATGTTAACTAGTCTAGAAGGTGGGGTTAAGTAAAGTTAATACACTTAGCCAAATTAACATGTTAACTAGACTAGAGGTTGGGGTTAAGTAAGATTTAATACACTTAGCCAATTTAATATGATAGCTGGGCTAGACTGTAGGGTTAAGTAAACTTGAACACTTAACCATCGGATTTTGATAAAGGAATAGGGTTAAGTCTAAAACATGAAGGGATGATACTTAACCATTAATAATAACATGTCAGTTAAAACAGACGGCAAGGAACACTTGACCAACACAGGATGAATGGGTAGGGTTAAGTAATAAGAAATACTTAACCAATATAACTTGGTTTGTGGTAGGGTTAGGTCATCATGAATTGCTGATAACACTTAACCAGTTTAACAGGATGAACGAAGAGGGTTAAGTTGGCTTGAATTGACTAATGACACTTAACCAATCCAGATTGACGGGAAAGAGAACTAAGTAGTAAACCTTAGTGAAACAAAACAACGATTCTGGAAACTAAGTGGTAAATCTTAGTTAGTAAAACTAAGTATTAATTCTTAGTATAACACGGGAAGGAGCGAATGTCCGTCTGAGTAAAAAGGAGGCTCCAACGAATTGGGTTACGAAGCCCGAGGCTTCGAGGGGACGTGAGGGTACTCCTGGTATCCCTCTGTGAGGCTGCAAATGATTCTCCTGGGCTCACAGAGGTTAAGGTCTGCGTAGAAGAACCAGGGGTATGCCTTGGTTGCAATATATGGCAACCTAAAGACTAGGATGGACCGGCGTGATTCGGCAAGAAAACGGTAGCCCTGTGATATCAACTCGTCGTCTACCATCCATCCTGAGTCAACCGAGATACGTGAAGCGGAAAGGCGGAGAACTCCAAAAGACCATATACTTGCTATCTAGTTATGGGTGAGGATGGCCATAGGATAGTAGGGCACCAGGGGCCGACGTATAGTTCTCATTTTTCAAGGTGTGCCTTTCATTAGTTGAGGGAGGGGTCGAGTGGGACCATAGCCACTGGAATAAAAACAGACCTTAGCATCTGCATCGGCAGATATCTGAAAGCTCCCGACCGAGTTCTGTATTCCTTGATTTGCCCTGCCACAGGACTCGAACTGCACAATACAAGACATGTGCATCTAGACAAGCGGTAACGATTCGCGATACATGCGTGGGGAAGTATAGGAACATACACCACTCTAGGTAGTGTGTCCTAGACTTGGGGGCATCGTTCGACAGGTAGCATAATTCCTAGTGGAACTAGGTGGCATAAACCCTGAATCCAAGAAGCGTTCAGCAGATATCGTAAACTCTAGTTGAATCTAGAAGCACTTGATAGAAACCCTAGATTAGATCAAGATAACAAATAATAAATGTATGCCTGAAGGCAACGGAAACTACAGGGATTGGGATCACGTTGTCGTTACTAGTTGGGACACTAGTTGGGTGGTGTAGAGATATAGAAACCAGTATAACAAGGAAATAACGAAGCGGCGAAAGTATTAGAGCATATCCAGTTTATCTTAGCTTAGAATATCTTGTGTTAATCTTGTCTAATCTTGCAAACCCTATCCTCATGGCGTTATCTTGTATTCAGTTAATTCATGTCGTTTTGTTTTCCCATGTTCACATGCTAGAAGTTACTAAACTTACTGAGGCTTTATGTCTGACTCTGTTTTTCTTTCGTCTTCTTTTCTTCCGTCCCTCCCCCCAGGTAGTAAAGGAGGGAATAGTATAGCTCAGGTTAAGTTGGACTGTCACTCTTTCCCAGCTTGAAGATTTGTCGAAGTTTGCTTGGATTCTCTTTTCAGATGCTATGGCTGGCTCTTGCTAAAGTTGGGGAATATAAAGTTTGTTTTATGCTTCTTTATTTTGTAAGACAGATGATATTCTGACATTGTAAAGAAATCATTGTACAAACTATTTTATCAACAAAACAAAGTTTTATTTTCCGCTGTTTAATTTCTGTCTGTCTTGTAATTTATCTGCATCTTTTACCCTAAATGCTCCACAGAACTTAGTGCATTCCCTTTTGTGAGTGACACTAACGGATGTGGGGTGTTAAACGTTGTATCAGAGCTTGTGGTTACCAGATCAGATAAAGGATTTGAAAAATTATTTTCAAAACGGTTTTAAAAGAAGCATTTTCAAGAGAAAAGATTTGTTTTAAAAAGGCATATTCCCCAAAGCCATACGCACTATCTTCTCTTCCTCTGTTTGAATTATTGTCTCCTTCTTTCTTAAGTCTCTGGGGCTCCTGGCTTTCTGGGATGTAACCTCATCGAAGGGAGAAGTAGTGCCCGACTTCCATCTATGGCTGTGGTTGTTTCACCTACGGCCAGTTTTCTTTCAAGCTTGTAGGGTTTTCCGTACGATGGAGGCATCTTTCGAGAGATTTGTCAACATGGTTTCACACGGAAGGAGATGTGAAGTTTGGCTAAGGAGCACAACCCTAGGATGAGGAATTCATGGATGTAGATTTAGCTCATGAAGGAGGAAGGAATTATAAAACCTAAGACAAGAGGAATTATCTTTACTAGGGTATAATAGGGCATATAATTAAGGACAAGGGCAAGAACGAGGAACAAGATTTTCAGATCGGCAAGTACACACTTTCACCACCAAGCATACCTAGGAGAAAGGTAGTAAAGTCCTGTTGGAAGAGTCTAGTTTTGCTGTTCGTACTATTTCCTTTGGTTTTAGCGCTTCTCGTTTGTTCATATCCACTTCCATAGTTGAGTCTCTGCACCATAGTACTTGTATAGTAGAAAGATCCCACTAGAGTCTCGAATCCAATTGGTGGTCCGACCAGTTTATTTTTGGTTAGTAGGGATTTGAGAATAGCTATCGAGTTTGCTTATATCATCTCACATAGATCGTGTAAATTCGGTGGAGATATTCCTTGGGTGCTTGTCTGATATTGGTTTAGGCCTTTGGGGCTTGTACTTGAGGAATGTCGAGTTCGACTAGGATGGGTTGCGTGAGAGATGAGTAGTTGTGACAGGCACTCTAAAGAGCACGTAGTAACCTTTCGACCCTTATAGTTATGGCATGGTGGATGGGAGGGAGACCTCTAATCATCTTAGTACATATACTTGGTACCGGGATTGACATTTGTTTTGGAAATGGAGTAAATCTCAAGAAGGCTAGATACTAGCATCATAACCTTTTCCTTAAGGGTGCATCCCTGATTTCTTTGGTAGGAGCTTTACGCATAATTGTTTCTCTCTTTCCAAAGTATATCCTCTAGGTCGTATCTTCGATCCTTAGGTAGAAGCCAATGGATGTAAACATGTATTTGAAACATGTTTTGGTTGATGGTTGCAAGTGGTTGCTAATGGTTGCTCGTGAATGCATATACATACGTATTAGGCACTAGATCAGTTCGGACTCTTTCATATTGCATTTACAGATATGTATTTGTTTGTAAGTTGAAATTGATATGCTTTCATATGGATGTTGCATATGGATGAATGGCTATGCACGCATGTAGCATTTACATAACTAGGGATGCTTGCAGACATGATTGGATGCATGACACTGACATGATTTGCATTAAGGAGGTCAACTGAATCAGTAGACCGCCTGATTTTGAATTAGATAAAGACATATACACACACACTATGCATATGAACATGAAAGCATTAGAAATCTTTTAAGGACAGTGAATGCCTATGATTGAATGGTTGAGTAGATGGGTGATTGGATGGTAGGACACATTCTTCCTAACTTGAAGATTTCGGGGACGAAATCCTTTTAAGTGGGGGAGAATGTAATACCCCGTAATTCTGTAACGCTAAGATTCGCAAATCAAGGCATAATTGAAAGTTAAAGTCAAAATCAAGGGAAACGGGCTGCGCCATTGCGTTCGTCTCGGAATTCTGCATGAAAACGAGTCTGAGTTTGCATAAATCGGAGTCCGTGTGAGGAAGATATGGCCTCCGGAAGTTTCAGCAAAGTTCAAATTTCAAAACAGACCCAGGTCGACTGGGTAGTCGACCCCCCTGGTCGACGGAGGAGTCGACTGGGTAGTCGAACCCCCCCTCCCCCCCCCCCCCCGCTTTTACTAGCTTTCTGAACCTGATTCGTTTCTCTGTATCCGGACGCCACTCTAACCAGATTCGTTGACTTCTACACTATATAAACATCCCTAGTCTCCTTCTCTATTCACAATTCTTTTCTATCCTTATGTTGCCTCTGAGAAAATATATAAAATAAATCAAGACGAGGAAGTGCTGCTCAAATTGTCAAGAGGAGGTTCGAATCAAGATTAAGGCTTCAGAATGAGAATCAAAGGCTAACTCAAACGATTTCGAGCAACGTCGCACGAATCATAGCATCGCCATCTTTCTATTCTAATTTAAACTCTGTAAGTCAGTTATTTTTAGATATGAACGCTTTCTCTATTCGTGACATGAAATTAAAGGAATAAAAGAATATGCCAAATCTCTCTCTATTCGAATTTGTGCCTATATCTTTGGACCTAATTAAGAACTGTTATGACTCGATGACCAATTAGGCCTTGCCTATGACTATAAACATTGCCTATGACTATGAACATTGCCTATGACTATGAACATTTCCTATGACTGTGACTATAAGAATTATTTCCTTGACTATGAACACAAGCCTATGCCTTTGATTAGGAAACATAAACTATTGCCTATGACATAACAAGAACAACTGTGATTCATGACTAGGAAAGTGCTGCTTAAGTTTTGTGACTGCTAAATTGGGTCTAAACCTGATTTTCTATTCTGTCTATTCTTGGTTTTCTTTGGTTTTAGACCTTGGGAATTTACCTATTAAGTTAGGTCTACCCATGTTCTTGAACCTACGTCTCTATTCTGTCTATTCTTGGTTTTCTTTGGTTTTAGACCTTGGGAATTTACCTATTAAGTTAGGTCTACCCATGTTCTTGAACCTACGTCGTTACTCAACCCTTTTTATGCCAGTTATTATGTCTATCTTTTGCATAGCATCTTTGGTTCATTCCCTATTTTCTACGAATCTAGATTTATCTATAATCTACATTGAATCACGATTATACGAACGGTGGGAATACGATTTGGGCAAAGTATGAAATTTACTAAAAACGTGGTTTTAACTTGGAAATTGGCATAAATTGGGAACATGTATTAGGGCATGTTCATAAATATGCAAATTGGATAAATTTTACATGAGCTGTAGGATGTGTAATTTGAATCTAGTAGTGACTTGTAAATCTAGCGTTTACATGAATTGTGAACTAGAACAATAAGTCTAGTTTGACATGAATTGTAATTAGAATGTTAAATCAGAATTGGATTAGCTAATTTGGCATAATAGATATATTGGCATAAATTTGAAATTGGCCGTAATTGGGAATAATTGTCATGTCTAGCAAAATCATGGTTAGTGACGCTTGATTTGGTATAGTTTACATACCAGAAAGCATAAATATGATATAGAGGGGAAAATGGGCCTTAAGAATAAAGGTTGACAGTTTACATTAAAAAAGTTATTAGGAGATAAGTAAATTAGGAATAATTTACTTATAGAATTTGTCCTAAATGAGAAAATGTAAATTTAGACAAATTAAAGGTTTCTTAACGACATCTCTTTTAATAACACACCAGAATGTTCTAGGGTGACAGAGAGGATAGTGTCTAGGCTTGGGTTTGGAAAATACAAGTTTCCTTCTCTCCCTGGCTATCCCTAACTGATCCGACGGACATGATGGTTGCTTTTAAAACCTGATTTGAAAATTAATCGAAACCCTTTGAACGTAGAAAACACGAATATGCCTAACCCGAGGTTATACTGAGTTGCGATGTAAACCTGCCCGGAACCAACCGGCACATCCAGTATTCGTAACGATATCTGTCTAATGTGAGTGGTCGCGGCTTTAATCTATTTAATTAAAGCTAGAACAAGAATGGTAGGGTTAAGTTAACTAAGATACTTAACCAATTCAACAAGATAACCAAACCGATGGGTGGGGTTAGGTTCATACAGATACTTAACACAGTTAAGCTAGAATGGGAGGGTTAAGTCCATAGGAACACTTAACCAACTTAGCACAGTTAAGCTAGAACAGAGGCCTAAATCCATAGGGACACTAACCAAACTCATGGTAACAAGACAAGATTTGTAGAGGTTAAATAACTAAGAAAACACTTGGCCAAATTAACATGTTAACTAGTCTAGAAGGTGGGGTTAAGTAAAGTTAATACACTTAGCCAAATTAACATGTTAACTAGACTAGAGGTTGGGGTTAAGTAAGATTTAATACACTTAGCCAATTTAATATGATAGCTGGGCTAGACTGTAGGGTTAAGTAAACTTGAACACTTAACCATCGGATTTTGATAAAGGAATAGGGTTAAGTCTAAAACATGAAGGGATGATACTTAACCATTAATAATAACATGTCAGTTAAAACAGACGGCAAGGAACACTTAACCAATACAGGACGAATGGGTAGGGTTAAGTAATAAGAAATACTTAACCAATATAACTTGGTTTGTGGTAGGGTTAAGTCATCATGAATTACTGATAACACTTAACCAGTTTAACAGGATGAACGAAGAGGGTTAAGTTGGCTTGAATTGACTAATGACACTGAACCAATCCAGATTGATGGGAAAGAGAACTAAGTAGTAAACCTTAGTGAAACAAAACAACGATTCTGGAAACTGAGTGGTAAATCTTAGTTAGTAAAACTAAGTATTAATTCTTAGTATAACACGGGAAGGAGCGAATGTCCGTCTGAGTAAAAAGGAGGCTACAACGAATTGGGTTACGAAGCCCGAGGCTTCGAGGGGACGTGAGGGTACTCTTGGTATCCCTCTGTGAGGCTGCAAATGATCCTTCTGGGCTCACAGAGGTTAAGGTCTGCGTAGAAGAACCACGGGTATGCCTTGGTTGCAATATATGGCAACCTAAAGACTAGGATGGACCGACGTGATTCGACGAGAAAACGGTAGCCCTGTGATAGCAACTCATCGTCTACCATCCATCTTGAGTCAACCGAGATACGTGAAGCGGAAAGGCGGAGAACTCCAAAAGACCATATACTTGCTATCTAGTTATGGGTGAGGATGGCCATAGGATAGTTGGGCACCAGGGGCCGGCGTATAGTTCTCATTTTTCAAGGTGTGCCTTTCGTTAGTTGAGGGAGGGGTCGAGTGGGACCATAGCCACTGGAATAAAAACAGACCTTAGCATCTACATCGGCAGATATCTAAAATCTCCCGACCGAGTTTTGTATTCCTTGATTTGCCCTGCCACAGGACTCGGACTGCACATTATAGGACATGTGCATCTAGACAAGCGATAACGATTCGCGATACATGCGTGGGGAAGTATAGGAACATACACCACTCTAGGTAGTGTGTCCTAGACTTGGGGGCATCGTTCGATAGGTAGCATAATTCCTAGTGGAACTAGGTGGCATAAACCCTGAATCTGAGAAGCGTTCAGCAGATAGCGTAAACTCTAGTTGAATCTAGAAGCACTTGATAGAAACCCTAGATTAGATCTGGATAACAAATAATAAATGTATGCCTGAAGGCAACGGAAACTACAGGGATTGGGATCACATTGTCGTTACTAGTTGGGACACTAGTTGGGTGGTGCAGAGATATAGAAACCAGTATAACAAGGAAATAACGAAGCGGCGAAAGTATTAGAGCATATCCAGTTTATCTTAGCTTAGCATATCTTGTGTTAATCTTGTCTAATCTTGACAACCCTATGCTCATGGCGTTATCTTGTATTCAGTTAATTCATGTCGTTTTGTTTTCCCATGTTCACATGCCAGAAGTTACTGAACTTACTCAGGCTTTATGTCTGACTCTGTTTTTCTTTCGTCTTCTTTTCTTCCGTCCCCCCCCCCCAGGTAGTAAAGGAGGGAATAGTATAGCTCAGTTTAAGTTGGACTGTCACTCTTTCCCAGCTTGAAGATTTGTCGAAGTTTGCTTGGATTCTCTTTTCAGATGCTATGGCTGGCTCTTGCTAAAGTTGGGGAATATAAAGTTTTTTTTATGCTTCTTTATTTTGTAAGACAGATGATACTCTGACATTGTAAAGAAATAATTGTACAAACTATTTTATCAATAAAGCAAAGTTTTATTATCCGCTATTTATTTTCTGTCTGTTTTGTAATTTATCTACATCTTTTACCCTAAATGCTCCACAGAACTTAGTGCATTCCCTTTTGTGAGTGACACTAACGGATGTGGGGTGTTACACTCTATGCGTTTGATATCCATCAGTATATAACCCCTGAGCTCGTACGTCTCAGAGAAGGGCGTTAAGTAAGAGAATAAGTTCTCCGCCGCCAGAAAGATATATATTTAATAGAAATCAATCACACAGACTAAAATCCAATGTCAGACACATAATACATTTACAAGTTCGTTCTGGGTCTGAACGAAACCGGAGGCACCTAGTACCCCGCATATCCATCGATCTCCAAGTACGTCTGGACGATCACTAACAGATTCCCTCCTCTTGGGTGTACGGCCCAATCAAGATCATCAGTAATCTCCCAAACGACGTGAAGACCTCCGGTCTTCAACCAACGTCTTCATCTTCGACTTATCGTCATATCAGTTATTCAGAATGGGATAAACCCGGTCTTTCCGAATAACTCGCGTATATAATAAACAAGTGTTACACAACCACAACATACGCCTCATTCCAATTCATCAGTCACTAACCGTAAATTAACAAGAGAATAATTCCCCAAATATTAACCCCGAAGGCCGAAACCAATATCAGATCAATACCCAGGAAATCATTCTTCTTAGCCAACCTATAGTTAGTTTCTAAATTTCACATTCTTAGGGAAAGGTTCCCATTAATTTTATCAAAGATAAATTCTTTTAAATTTATTCTTTAACCTTCCTTTTGAATATCACTTCAAACTAGTCGAGTTTAGCGAACCACACCGAAGTAATCATTTATTTTAATTTTCCATTCCCAACCTATTCATCCCATGAAGTAAAACTTGTAATACTTCATATCTAACACCACGGTGTTATCGGTAAATTCAATTACCATTTCACGTTCAAATCTAATTAAAGATTTAACTATCACCTGGAGCAAAACTGGTGATACTCCATTCTCGATTTTTCAATCTAATTAAAGATTCATTAAAACTCCACTTAGTTTTAATCTTTAACTGGGTTAAAGAATCGATGTCATTTAAAACACGGTTCACGACAAACCCAAAATCACATCACATTTCAATCAGTCCCTAACCGTAAATTAGAAAGTGAGCAATTCCCTAACTATTAACCCCGAAGGCCGAAACCAACATCAGATCAATACCCCAGAAACCATTCAACTTAACTAATCTCCAGTTAGTTTTTGATTTTCTTAACTCCGTTGGATCTAAGAACAGTATTATTGAAGATACTGTTCACGACAACCCAAAATCACATTCCATTAATTATCGGGTTAAAGAACAAGTGTTATTTAAAACACTGTTCACGATAAACCCAAAAATCAATACCAATTCAATTCCAATTAAATATTATTTAATTGGTACACTTCATTAAATCTAAACAAAAAGATTTAATCTTTTTCTCAACTGGGCTTAAGAACAGTGTTAATGAAGACACTATTCACGACAAACCCAAATCACATTTGATATTAAATACAAGGCTATGAATAGAAAATATATCGGCTTATATTTAATATCAAATTCTACGACCAACAAATATCGTATTGGAAATAACGATATATGTATATATCTTTCAAATTTCCATAACAACATCTGTATAATCACGAAGCCCAACATCGAACTATTCCGAAGAGGATTTCGATTCAAATCCCTTCCAATTCAATCATTGGAAATCCTGGTTATTTTCAAAACCATTTCAAATCTAATTTATTTATTTTAAAAATAAACAAATTATTATTCTAGTTCAAAACCAGTTCATTTCGATAAAAATACATTTCTATCCTTTCAAATATGGAGTTTTTCATCCCAATTCTTCAAAAATTATTTCTTATGATTTTACACAAATTATTGATATTTTAAATAATTTTATCAAGGCCCGTACAGTCGATTTCCATCAATGGCCAACGAACTGCACTTACAACGACCTTTTCCAAATTTGATTTGGACATAATTCCAAATCCGACTGTTAGATTTCTAATTTCTAATATCCGTTAGAAAGCTCTTTTCGATACGAACCCAACGGTTCCAGTTTTTGGAGAATCCGACGGTCGGATCTCCCGCAATATCCATTCGAAGTCAATGGTCGAAATTCACGAACTACCGCAACGCGGCGCGTTCTATTCAGGCCGTTATATTTTATATATAATATATACTTCATCGATTTCCTTTTAAAATGTATTTTGTAAATCGTTTTAAATTCATTTTCGAAACGATTTCAACTTCATTTCAAATTCAAATCAAAATTGAATTTTTCCTTATAAATTCGTTTTAAATTCATTTCAAATTGATTTCAATTCAAATCGATTTTAAATTCAATTTCAGTTCGTTTTCAATTCGAATTCATTCCTATTCAATTTCAATTCGAATTCCAATTCTTTTCAAAATATCAGATTTTGAAACCACTTTCGATATTCATTATAAAATGAAATAAATCGATATAGATATCGTTCACGTCAAAATGACATCAATCTAATCAACACGGCTTCATATATTTCTATTTTCAAATATTCTATTTCAAATATTTCTATTCAAATATTTCTTTTCTAAATATTCTATTTCAAAACTGGAATGAGTGCCAATCAATTACCATAGATTTTATTTCTATGGATTTCCATACAACGCATGTATATATCAACAATGACAAATAATCAACCATCATCCAAAGTGCATTCTAAACTGTATAAGCATCAAATATAAATATTTAACGCTCATAACAGTCTGTCAATCAATCGATCGACATACAACTAATTATTGGGATCAGTGTATGTCATATATCATCCCACAGTCAAACACAGATTTTATTTGTGCAGTTAGGCGATGTGTAAAATTTATCGTCCCAATCAATATCAGTCAAATGTGTGTATATAAACAAATCGGTCGATTTTTTATAACTATTTATTTCTTTTTAAATACACGTTAAAAATTCTATTTTCAACTATAAAATATTTTAACTATATAAATATTTTATTTTCAATTCACATCACATCCCACAATCAACTACACATCAAAATCAAACAAACAAGCATACAAGCCGTCCATGGTCTGTGGACGACGGGTGTCGGGTGCTACTAAACACCGTCTGCATCATAGTATATATTTTAACCAGAAAATTAAATTAAAAGTGAGAAGTTCTCACCGACTAGCTAAACCAACGCCATGACTCTTCTTATGTAGGAGATTTCATCGTGCTCGCCTTTTGTCTATTTCGTCGTCCATAGCCACTACATATATAAAAATCATATTTTTATATTGTTGCTAAGTATATAATTTTTTTATTTTTACACCACTACTATATAGATAAAAATTCTATTTTTACATCGCTACTATATAGACAAAAATTCTATTTTTAATCCGCTACTCATATAAAAATCTAATCTTTATCTTCACTACTTCATGATAAAAATAAAGTTCATAATTCTATTTCGCTTCATATACTGTAAAGATTATATTTTTATTACTCTACATGAATAAAGATCATATTTTTAATATGCCACTAGTATAAAAATTATACTTTTTACTTTTCCATATTATAAAAATTATATTTTTAACCTTATTAAAAATCGTATCTTTTGCTAATTAAAAATCAAACCATCCCTTTGTATAAACAAAATCATAACTTTTTAAACGATAAAAATCTAAACTTTATCGCATAAAAATCTTATCTTTTCATATTTTAAAATATGCTCCTTTCATATTTTAAAAATAGGGCCTTTTCATTTCTAAAAATAAAATCTTTACTTTAAAAACGTAATCTTTACTTTAGATAAAAATCAAATCTTTTCATATAAGATATAAAAATCAGAACTTTATAAATTATAAACATAATTTTAAACAAACAAGGAACTAATTACATCACAAGAAATAAACAAAGGAAAAACGAAAATAAAAACTGACTTCTTTTTCAATTTTCTGAGGAGGCCCGAGGTTTATCGTTCGCGACAAGGGGTTGGGGTTCACTGGTCTTGAACTGGAAAAAAAGGGGGGTCCCACATTGGTGCTGAGACGGGGTTTTGAGGATGGCGTTCGAATTGGAGATGGAGGAGAGGGTGGTGCGAAGGGAGGGGGTTTCGCTCGAGGCCAGCGGTGGTGGTTCGGTGGAGCGTCGGGCGGCGTATGGGCTGTGGGTGTCGGGCGCGCGACTCGAGGATTGGGGCTGCTTCGCTCAAAATCCAAAGAGGAGAGGAAGGAGAAGGCGGTAGAGAGGAAGGAGAAGGCGGTAGAGAAGAAGGAGGAGGAGGCGGAGTAGAAGGGGGAGGTGCGGTGGTCCCTGCGTCGGCGGTGGCGCCGTGGAGGGGAGGCGACGAGAGTAGCGCGTTCGTGGAGATCGAATTTTTTTTTTCTTTCTAAATGAGGAGAGAGAAGGGGGAAAGAGGGGGGGGGGGGGGGTAAGGGATATATATATTTTAATATTTAATTATTTTTATTTTCAAAAAGCAACTTTTAATTTCGACCTCGAAACAAGACCCATCGCCTGTCATTCCTAGCGTATTACCCCCATTCCGAACACAATGGGATATATATCATAAGCTGATTCGATCGTTTCGATCAGTTTTCATCAAAATCAAAATATAACTCTATATATTGAATTTGAACGTGCATTTCAATTTACTGAAGTTACAAACTAACTCGAAAAATTCCAAAAAAATATTTTCTTGCTTCATATTGACGATACGGTCCTAACAAAACTAATTTCGTTGGATTCTGAGACCGTTTGAAAAATGGCCATTTTCCAGTCAATTAAAATCAACTAAAACTGGTCAAACGCGTTTTCCTTTGCCACGCTCACATATTGATTCAAAAAATTATGAAATTTGAAACCTAGCAATAATTTGACATCGCGGATCCAACAAAAGTGATTTCGTCGAATTCTGAGGTCGTTTGCAAAATTGCTATTTTTCAGGGCCGAAATTCCATAGCGACTATTCTAAAATTTCAACTGGACATATCTTTTGATTCCCGCTATGAAATTTTGATTTCTCGGATTCGTTGGAAAGATATTCTCGATTAGATTCAAATATTTTTAGTTTCACTAAAATCCGGTTTATTTTGAATCCTGTACATTCATTTGAATTTTGAAATTGAATTATCGAACTACCGCGCTATTTTCAATTCCTTTTATATATATAAATAAATATTTATATTCTAACGACGATCTATATAAATATATACGTTTGAATTCTATTCAAAATAAATTTCTCGTCGTTATTATTTAAATAATCTATAATAATCAAAATTCACTAAAATAACCAAAATAAAATTTTTAAATTGGCTCGGATTTCCGGGTTGTTAGGACTATTTTAAGGAGCATGTTTGGAATGTGCAGGAGTCAGGACTTCAGTGCATGCTACAGGTCATGAGTGATATACTCTGGTTTTTGTGTTGTGTGATGTCTGTTTGTATGTTTGACATGCGCCCGAATGTTGAGAAATATTTGCTTGAGCTGCATTTCTTATTATAACCTTCACATGCATGTAAACTTGCAGGTCCCATGGTGTTCACCATTTTAGCTGGGCCGGTAATAAGGTCACCCTCTTAGCTAGGTCCGTAATAAATTATGTGGAGAATGCTGGTTAGCATAACATTCTACTTTCATGTCCTATACTAGGGTTACGGTTATAAATTCGATATGAATGTTCGATGTCCGTTCGTGTACATGGATGAAATACGTCCATCTGAATTCGTTCGATTTTCGTTTAGAACACTAGTTAGAACAATAAAATTTGTATTAGAAAAAATAACATTCGGTCCGTGTTTATTCGAGTTTGACCGAATTCCTAGTAATTCGGTAATGTTGTTGAGTGAAAATCTAACAAAGGGTAAAAAATTTGATATAAATAGTCATATTCAAGCGGATTCGTTCGTGTTCAATTGATTTCATTTAGGACATTGGATAAAACAATAAAATTTGTATGAGAATTTTTTTTGGTTTGATTCGTGTTCAATTCTATTTTATTTAGGATAGAAATAGAACTCATCTTCGTTTTATTCGGTTCGATCTATTTACACATCCCTAACTGGGTGTCGTTTTTGTGCAGATGCAGTTCTTACTTGTTCAAGATTTTCCTTTTTTGTTTGGCGATTTGTTTATTTGTTAACTAGTGTGCATCTTTTCTTGATATATTATGCAATATGTAGTTTTGTTATGCAAATTCCAACAAATGAATCAAACAAATATAAAGACACGGGAAAACAATATTCAGTTGATTTGAATTGATAGATGGAGTGGATACATTTCGGTTGGTTTTGCTGTGGAAGTAATACAATTTGTAAAACTAGTATAACCGCATAACAGTGAAGAACTGACCGTTGTGTTGCGTAGTTTAAAAAAAATAGTTTTTTTATTTAAACATAGAAAAGTAATGTGATAGGGAATATTTAAAATTAGAGAGATCTAAGGAGACAAAAGTGGAGAAAATTAAATGAATTAGATTGGAGATATTTAAGGATATATGTTATAGACATGTTTCATGTTTTATGGGCTTCGAAAAAATTCATTTTAGCCACGTGATAGTAAGCAAACCTCTGTAACGGTCGGTTTCATAATTTAATTTGATTGTGAAAGTAATACAGTTGTAAAGTAATTTCATATGGTTCCCAGGTTAGTAAAATTAATCGACCTTCTATTCTTCGATCCAAACTTGTTGTGTTATAAATGGTTTTTATTATTGGTTATGGGTGACCAGATTTAAAGGTTAGTAAAATTAGTCAAGATGATGTATTCAAGTCATATATTGATTTAGGAAAGGGGTCAAGTGAGTTAATTAAATAATTAATTTAATTGTTAAATCAGGTTCAAAGTCTGGAAGGCCATACTAGGGTTTGGTCGGCCGAAGCTTGTAAAGGATCGGCCTATGGAGGCTTTTTCTTTTGGTCTGCAGAGAATGGTGTAAATATCTAAGGTCTCATTTGTTTAAAAGTGGCGCTAAATACACTAAATTGAGTGCTTGTTAGTACCCACGAAAAATGTTACCATTTGCTTATATTTTTCTACATTTACAAAATTCGTTATCTCTTGCAACCTAAGCACAATACGTCTCCCTTTTTTCGCATTAGTGAAAGCATAGATAATTCGTTCAATTAAATTAACAAAGTCAAAATTTTCATCATAATTTCTTTCAATTTTTCTAAAAAATTTGAGGTATATTGCAATATTTTTCTTTTTTTCCTTCTAAATTTCATCATTATGTAAATGGTGATAATGATTTGACTTTTCAAAATTTTAAATATTTTTTGCTTCCCACGAATTTAACTATATGGTTAATTTTGTTAGATCATCATTCTTAATACAAAAGGTAAAAAATGAAAACTGAACGATTTTATTATCAAGAAGTTTAAGTTTTTAAATAATTTGAATGGCATGACACATTTAACCATATGTTTATGACGTAGGATAAGTAAATGTATATTTGTGTAGTATAATGTCATTATTTGATTTGTTTCCACATTATATCATTGTGAAAACAATTTTACCTTTTTTTTCAATATACATTGGATAAAGATGATAGTATTAGAAAATTCAATATACTTTAGCACCAAATAATCATGAAACTCTAGATTCAATTATGTAACCCATATTGATTTAATTGAGAAAAAAAATATAAATAGATTAGTGGAAACATACTTGAATCAGTGCAATATATGAATCCATAATTGAATTTGGTTGCTACGGAGAATATGAATTTGGTTTGGTCTTCCAAATTGACACAAACCCTATATTTAAATTTAGCTTTCCATACAAGAGGGTTAGAAGTTGCTAATGCTTGTGTAATTTGGGGACATTAACCCCTTATTTATAAACCGATGTTTTGTTATTTGGACTTCAACAAATTAAAACGCCCCGGTATCTGCGCATTAATCCCAAGATAATATAAGTTTTAAGCATGTTAACTTTAATTTGAGATTAGATCACTTCAGTTGGGCTTCACACCAAAATAGTGCTGTAATGACCCGTATTTTTAGCGATATAATAATTAATTTATTTAATTATTTATCTAGTGATTTAGAGATTTAAATGGATTGAATTAAAATTATAATGAATATCTAATTAATATTAATAATAGAATAATATATTTAATTTTGAAATAATCAAAAATACTAGAACTGGCAATATGGTGTGAATTGAGTCATTAAGCTGATTTAATTTAGTTTAGAATTTGAATTATATTAATGAATATATCATATAAATGAGAGTTGAATGTATAATTATATTATAATTATAATCGAGCTCGAAATGGCGCTGTAGTTCGTAATTTGGCGATTCAAACTTTAAATGAATATACAGAATCCGTTTTAAGCTGGATTTTTGTGAAACAAGAAATGTTCGGATCGGATGAACAATATTTTTCTAATGAAAGAGAAAAATCGAGATTTCGTCGTTTAGATTGTGAGTTATGTCCAAATCAAATTTTCAAAAAGTCGCTATGGAATTCCTTTATAATTTATAGCGATTTATTTATATTATAAAGGGATTTTTCAATATAAATTGAATACCGATTCAACCAAGATTTGAATAACAAGTTATAAATCAAATTGGATCTGTATGATATTCTATTGTGAATATATACGATAATATAAATTTATTTATATTTAATTTAACTATTTTTAAATATATTAATATTTAAATGGCTTATTTAGAGCTTTAAAAATAGCCAGTTTTGCAAACGACCTCCGTTTTCGATGAAACTAATTTTGTTGGATCCGGAATATTAAATTATTACTAGATTTCAATTTTCATGATTTTTGAAGTTAGTATGTGGCCATACGGAATTTTAATATTAAAAACAGTCAATTATTTGACTTTAAAAATACACTTTGTGAGTAAACGGAATCGGAATTCGATGAAACAAGTTTCATTGGGTCCGTAATGTCGAACTAAAGGTGTATGTCCATTTTAGTGATTTTTGGATGTGATGTGTGATCATAGGAATTTTTAAACAGTAAATACAAATAGTAGTTGCTTAAAATTAAATATAATAATCGAATATAAAATTATATATTTACCCTACATCTACCCCATTACTAACCCTAAATTTTCTTCAATCACTTTTCTTTGGTCAAAGTTTATAAGCTGTCGTTGTTTTCATTCTTTAGTAGAAAATATCCTCCTTTGAAAATCAAAAGGAAATCAAACAAAAACATATAAATCCTGAGATATATATATATATATATATATATATATATTCGAGTTCGGGGTAGATTTCTCTTCAATCTAATATCAGTTTTGTAAAGCTCAGTAATGATTTTGTCGATATCGTTTTGTACATCGTTGGGTTTCCAAGGCTAGGGTTGAACAACGCGGCAAGTAGAAGCTTTAATCCTTGAATTGAAGTTTAGTTTTGGGTTTGCTGAGTGGAATAGCACCTATGTGCGATTTTCTGGAGGTTTAATGGGAGGAAAAACATGTCGCGCATCATAGTAGATGTAGCGTTGTAGCTGAGATCGGGATTTTTGCGGGGATGCGAGCTTCGTTAAGTTGTGATGAAGTTGAAGTGCGCGGGAAGAGAAGATGTATGGTGTTAGTTTCAGGAAGAACGGTGGTGTAGGGAAGGCAGTCGGGATCGAAAAGTTTCGGTAATGGTGTATTGTAAGGAGCGACGAGTTTGTTTCCTTCCACTGAGAAGAAGATGCGTTGGGCTTTTAAAGGTACGGTATGGGCCATTTAAATTTTTCTGAGGCCCAATTATAAAAACAAACTAAGTTTATCTTAATTCAAATTGGTATATAAACTTGTTAACACGATATCTCTTTCATACTTTATCAGTTTTGGGAACGGTCAGATCCGTTGGGATCGTATAGACGAGAACTTCACCATGGAACTGACTGGGAGTGGAGTGGAGCTCGTTACAATTTATTGCAAAATAAATTGTTCGTATGAATCAATTGATAATTATCGTTATTTAACGATGATCGCCCAATGTGAGTAAATTACACTTAACTCTACTCAATTTATATTTTCATAACGTATTTTTAAAACTGATAAATATTGGTTGATTGCTATGTGTTTATTGGTTGGTTGAACTGCTAATTGATTAGTTAAAAATATCAATATAATTATATATATAAATATATATCGTTAATTAAATATTGATTCTGTTGATCCGAATATTTCATATTGGAATGAAATTGATGTTAATTATATTGTTTAACATCTGTGGACGCAGGGAAACGGGTTGGAGGGATCCAACTTGATTCCTCAATATTTATAATACTGTTTTTAATATATTGTGATATATGATGTGGTATATAATCTGTTATTGATTATGTGTGTTTGGATGATGATTGATCCTTTTGATTTGGTATTTTAAATACCATATGAAATACTGAAATGTAAAAAAGGAATATTCAAAATGTATTTTGAAAATAAAATATTTATATAGAATCAGTGGATTTTACATAAATGGACATATTTATATGAAATAAATATAATTATAAAAGGTAACATTTTGGAAAATAGATAAAATTAGAAAAGGGATTATATAAAATAAGTACAACTATATAAAGGAAATATTTATATAAAATAAATAGAATTTTTTAAATGATATAATTATACGAAATAAAAAGAATTATATAAAGGAAATATTTGTAAAACAAATAAAACTGAAAAAGGAATATTTGTAAACATTTACAAATAGAATTAAAAAGGAAATATTTGGAATCATTTATAAATAGAATTATAAAGGGGATATTTATTCAGAAAATAAATAGGAGTTATAAAAGGGAGTATTGTATAAAATGAATAGAACTTTATAAAAGAAAATAAGTGGGAAATAAATATTAAATGGAAATCTGTTTTTAACAGATGAATGGGAAAGATTAATATAAAGTAGAATTAAGTAGAAATCTGTTTTAACAGATAAAATGTAGAACATTAATGTATAAATAATGTTTTATAAATTAAGCAAATAATTTATCATTGGATAAATTGAATATATAAGTCTGAATTTATATATAGAAGTAAAAATCGGTTTTAACATCGATATTTGAGATTGAAATTGAATGTAGCAATTATAAAAGGATTTATAAACGAGATTTAACTGCTGGAAATAAAAAGGAGATTTCATATGAATAATTCTATAAATAAAATTATAAATAGAATTTGGAAATAGGATGTTATTTTAAAATACGAAATCAAAATTAATGGATCATATAAAGGGAATATTTTCACATTCAATGTGAACAATGGATTAAAATAAATATTTTATAATTTAAAACATTTATAAAGAAATTGGGTTTTGAATAGGAATTCAAATGGGAATTTGAATTGGAAAGGAATTAGAGTTAATCGAATATAAGTCATTCAAAGAGAGTAAATCGGATATAAGTATTCGAATAGAGAGTATCAAATATTAGTTATTCGAATATGAGTTAATTGAATTAGAGTTAATCGAATTAGAGTTAATTGAATGTTAACTATTGGAATAGAGTTAACCAAATATTAGTTAATCGAATCGAGTTATTCGAATATTAGTTATTCGAATAAAGTGAATCGAATATAAGTATACGAGGAGAGATTATCGAATATAGTTTATTCAAAGGAGAGATTATCCAATATAGTTTATTCAGAAAAGAGTTATCAAATATAGTTTATTCGAAAGAGAGTCATCGAATAGAGTTTATTCGAGAAAGAATTATACATTGGGATTCGACTATATCGAATGTAGGAAAGTATTATTTACTTTCTGGATTTTAAATAAAGATTTATTTATTTAATAAGTCCTTTGTTTATTTGTTTAAATTAAGAAATAAAAGTTATATTTAAGTCATTATATATATATCAGAAGTATGGGATTATAACACTATTATTATAATCAAATGATTTCTATAATGGAAGTGGATTCGTAAATAGAATCCGAGAGTTACGTAAGGAAGTTTGTTGAAGATTTAAAGGGTGAACTTTGTCTATTTCGAGGTTAATAATGTTGTTCAGTTAAGGTCTGAGAGGTAGTTATACCCCAACTTGATTGACTTCATTTTTAACTAAGGAATGGTTAAGGTTCGATAGTGAAGGTTGGTTAAGTGAATTTAGTTAATGAGTGTAATGGTTTGAGTGGGCATAGCGATGTTTTATTTAAACATCTGCTTAAATCCAATGAAGGAGTTTTGGGATTGTTTTCCAAATAAGAGTCAGAAATGTTGTCTAATATAGGAAATAAGGAATGAGAGTAAATATGGAAATGTTTTCCAATGTTAATAATGTATAGTTTCTAAATATAGAAGTTGTGTGATAAACGGGATTTAAGAAATACATGGAAAAACGGGAATAGGGAAATGGAATAAATTAATGGTAAATTAATTAAAGGAGATCAAAATTGATTGATGATTTGCTCGGTTAGATTTCCATTTGGAAATATAACCGTTGTTTGTACACCTGTTTTCCTTTGATAGTTAAATCACCGACTATCCAAGTTTTGACCATTTTCCATTGTCAATACGGAGAGACCGGGATCAGACTTATTATCTGAAAACCACTCTGTATGGGCATTAGCATTGCGAATCAAATATGATGAAGAGAATTGAAGACGAAGTTTATGTAAGGGCTGTTCTGGCGATCCTAGATAGAAATTGCCCAAGATGAATTTACAGAATAGTGCCTTCGGTTTGTTCAGATCCAGGACAACGTGTATGGACGAATGTCTGATAGAGTATATCTAATGTATCATGTAAGTTGATCGCTTCAAACATATCCATGTTTGGTGGAGGAGGAATCCGTTTCCCTTAGCTTCATACCCGTGATATTTTTGGGGAAATCAATTGTAATAACCCGGAAATCTGGGCCAATTTAAAATTTTTATTTTGGCAATTTTAGCGAATTTTGATTATTTAAAATGAATTATTTTAAATAATATCGACGAGAAATTTATTTTGAATAGAATTCGAACGTGTATATTTATATAGATCGTTGTTAGAATATAAATATTTATTTTAAATTATAAAAGGAATTGAAAATAGCGCGGTAGTTCGATAATTCGATTTCAAAATTCCAATGAATTTATCGGGTGCAAAATAAACGGGATTTTAGTGAAACCAAAAATATTTGAATCTAATCGAGAATATCTTTCCAACGAATCCGAGAAATCAAAATTTCATAGTGGGAATCAAAAGATACGTCCAGTTGAAAATTCTGAATAGTCGCTATGGAATTCAGGCCCTTAAAAATGGGAATTTTGCAAACGACCTCGGATTTTGACGAAACCACTTTTGTTGGATCCGTGATGTCTAGTTATAGCTAGATTCTAAATTTCATAATTTTTCGAATCAATATGTGAGCGTAGCAAAGGAAAGCGTGTTTGACCAGTTTCAGTTGATTTTAATCGACTGGAAAATGGCCATTTTTCCAGCGGTCTCAGAATTCGATGAAACTAGTTTTGTTAGGACCATATCGTCAATACGAAGATAGAAAATATTTTTCTGGAATTTATAGACTTAGTACATGACCCCGGTAAATTGAAATGTGTGTTCAAATTCAATATATAGAGTTATACGTTGATTTTGACGAAAACTGATCGAAGCGATCGAATCAGCTTACGATACATATCCCATTGTGTTCGGAATGGGGGTAATTAGCTATGGACGAAAGGTGGTGGGTCTCGTTTTGAGGTCGAAATTAAAAGTTACTTTTTGTTGAGATTAAATAATAAAATAATTAACTTGAAACTCTCCTCACCCTTTATCTCTCTTCCTTTAAACTCTCAGCCCCCCCAACATTCATTACAGTCAAAGGAAAAAAAAAAAAAAACCAAAACCCGCTCAGCCCCCCGATCTCGACTTCCGCTCAGCCCCCCTCTGCGGTGACTGCGCCGCCCACCGCCCCCTTCCACGAGCGCCCCCCACTCCGCCACTTCTCCCTCCTTCAAGCCCCCTCGCCGAACCTCTCTCCCTGTTTCCCTCCCTCTCTCCTCCAACGAAACCCTACCCGCGCCTCCACCAGCGATGGACCGCCATCCGCCACGCCGCCGACTTCAGCCCTCCACCTCGAATCCGGCAAAGCCAATCACCCCTCCCTCGAAAATCAGTATGTTTTTTTATTACTCTATTGAGCTTCCTGTTCAGTTTTTTTTCTTTTCCTAGATTAAAATCCGAATTATTAAAATATAAAGCATTGTGTTAAAAACTGATTTTATTTTGATTATAAAACATTTTAAAATCAGTTTATATTTATATGAAATATAGTATAAAATCAGTTTTTATATATATAAAGCATTAATTTTAGAAATAAATTTTTATATGAATAGCCTATAAAAGATGAGATTTTTTGCAATAAAAAGATTTGATTTTTAATTCTAAAAAGATTTGATTCTTAGTGAAGTAAAGACGATGTTGTTATAAGTAGAAAGGCGAAATTTTTATAAGATGTAGATATTAAAATTATAATTTTTATAATATAAAAGGGTTAAAAATATAATTTTTATGCTAATGGCATATTAAAAATATGAATTTTATAAAGTAGAAGTATTAAAAATATGATATTTATAAAGTAGAAGTAGCAAAAATTCGATTTTTATATATTGAATAGCGAAGTAAAAATTCGATTTTTATATATTGAATAGCGAAGTAAAAATTCGATTTTTATATATTGAATAGCGAAGTAAAAAATTCGATTTTTATATATTGAATAGCGAAGTAAAAATTCGATTTTTATATATTGAATAGCGAAGTAAAAATTCGATTTTTATATATTGAATAGCAAAGTAAAAATTCGATTTTTTATATATGTAGTGAATACGGATGACGAAAGTGATGAAAGAAGAAACGACGGAGATTTTCCACATATGAAGAGTCGAGGCGTTTGGATTAGATAGTCGGTGAGAACTTCTCACTTTTAATTTTATTTCTAGTTAAAATATATACTAGGATGTAGACGGTGTTTAGTAGCACCCGACACCCGTCGTCCACAGATCATAGACGGCTTGTATGTTTTGTTTGTATGATTTTGATGTGTAGTTGATTGTGTGATGTGAAATGAAATAAAATATTTATATAGTTAAAAATATTTTATAGTTAAAAATAGAATTTTTAACGTATATATGAAAGGAAATAAAAATAAACAAATCGGACGATTTGTTTATATACACACATTTGACTGATATTGATTGGGACAATAAATTTTACACATCGCTCAACTGCACAAATAAAATCTGTGTTTGATTGTTTGAAACCCCACACGGGTATTGGGATGATATTTGACGTACACTAATCCCGATTGTTTAGTTGTATGTCGATCGATTGATTGACAAACTGTTATAAGCGTTAAATATTTATATTCGATGCTTATACAGTGTAGAATGCACTTTGGATGATGGTTGATTATTCATCGTTGTTATTGTATACATGTGTTGTAGAAAATCCATATAATTAACATTTATGGTAATTGATTGGGCCTCATTCCATATTTGAAAAAGAAATATTTGAAATAGAATATCTGAATAGAAATATTTGAAAGAGAAATATTTGAAAAGGAAATATTTGAAATAGAAATATTTGAAAATAGAAATATATGAAGCCGTGTTGATTAGATTTGCGCCATTTTGACGTGAACGATATTTATATCGATTTTATTCAAATTGAAATGAATATGAAAGTGAATTGAATTTCAAATTAAATTGAATTGATTTGAAATTCGAAACAAACTGAAATAATTTGAAATTCGAATAGAATTGAAATAGAATTGAAATCATTTTGAAATGAATTCGAATTGAAATTGAATAAATTTCGAATTCGAATTGAAATCGAATTAATTTGAAATTCAAATAAAATTGAAAACGAATTGAATTAAAAATCGATTTTGAATTGAAATCAATTTGAAATGAATTTAAAATGAATTCATAAGGAAAAAATTCAATTTTGATTTGAATTTGAAAGGAAGTAGAAATCGTTTTGAAAACGAATTTAAAACGATTTATAAAATACGTTTTAAAAGGAAATCGACGAAGTATATATTATATATATAATATAATGGCCTGAATAGAACGCGCCGCTCCGCGGCAGTTCGCGAATTTCGACCATTGACTTCGAACGGACATTACGGGAGATCCGACCGTCGGAATCTCCTGACACCGGAACCGTTGGGTTCGTATCGAAAAGAGCTTTCTAATGAATATTAGAGATTTGAAATCTAACGGTTGGATTTGGGATTATGTCCAAATCAAATTTGGAAAGGGTCGCTATAAGTGCAGTTCGATGGCCGTTGATGGAAATCGACTGTACGGGCCTTGATAAAATTATTAAAAATATCAATAATTTGAGTAAAATCATAAGAAATGATTTTGGGAAAATTGGGATGAAAAACTCCCTATTTGAAAAGATAAAAATAGATTTTTATCGAAATGAACTGGTTTTGAACTAGAATTATAATTCTATTTATTTTTAAATAAATAAATTGGATTTGAAATGGTTTTGAAAATAACCAGAATTTCCAATAATTATATTGGAATGGATTTGAATCGAAATTGTCTTCGGAATATTTCGATGTTGGATTTCGTGACGATACAGATATTGTTATGGGAATTTGAAAGATATATATATATGTATATATCGTTATTTCCAATACAATATATGTAGGTCGTAGAATTTGATATTGAATATAAGCCGATATATTTTCTATTCAGAGCCTTGTATTTAATATCAAATGTGATTTGGGTTTGCCGTTTATGGTGTCTTCATTAACACTGTTCTTAAGCCTAGTTGAAAAAATGATTAAATCTTTTTAGTTAGATTTAATGAAGTGTACCAATTAAATAATATTTAATTGGAATTGAATTCGAATTGATTCTTAGGTTTGTCGTGAATAGTGTTTTATATACCACTTGTTCTTTAACCCGATAATTAATGAAATGTGATTTTGGGTTGTCGTGAACGGTATCTTCAATAATACTGTTCTTAGACCCAAAGGAGTTAAGAAAATCAGAAACTAACTGGAGGTTAGTTAAGTTGAATGGTTTCTGAGGTATTGATCTGATGTTGGTTTCGGCCTTCGGGGTTTATACTTAGGGAATTGCTCACTTGCTAATTTATGGTTAGGGACTGATTGAAATGTGATGTGATTTTGGGTTTATCGTGAACCGTGTTTTAAATGACACTGATTCTTTAACCCAGTCACAGATTAAAACTAAGTGGAGTTTTAATGAATCTTTAATTAGATTGAAATGATCGAGAATGGAGTATCACCAGTTTTTCTCCACGTGATAATTAAATCTTTAATTAGTTTTAAACGTGAAATGGTAATTGAATTTACCGATAACACCGTGGTGTTAGATATGGAGTATAACCATTTTTACTTCATGGGATGAATAGGTTGGGAGTGGGAAATTAAAACAAATGATTACTTCGGTAAGGTTCGTTAATCCCGACTAGTTGAATCGATATTCAAAAGAAGATTAAAGAATAAATTCAAGGAATTTATCTTTGATAAAATTAATGGGAACCTTTCCCTATGAATGTGAAATTTAGAAACTAACTGTCGGTTAGCTAAGCAGAATGGTTTTCTGGATATTGATCTGATGTTGGTTTCGGCCTTTGGGGTTAATATTTGGGGAATTATTCTCTTGTTAATTTACGATTAGTGACTGATGAATTTGAATGAGGCGTATGTTGTGTTTGTGTAACACTTGTTTATAATATATGCGAGTTATTCGGAAAGACCGGGTTTGTCCCATTCTGAATAACTGGTACGACGATAGGTCGAAGATGAAGACGGTGGTCGAAGACCGGAGGTCTTCACGTCGTTTGGGTGATTACTGATGATCTTGATTGGGATGTACACCTAAGAAGATGGAAACAGTTGGTGATCGTCCAGACGTACCTGGAGATCGATAAACATGCGGGGTACTAGGTGCCTCCGGTTTCGTTCAGACCCAGAACGGACTTGTAAATGGACTGTGTGTCTGATATTGGATTTAGTCTGTGTGATTGATTTCTATTAAATATATATCTGTTTGGCGGCGAAGAATTTATTCTCTTGCTTAACGCCCTTCTCTAAGACGTACGAGATCAGGGGTTATATACTGATGGATATCAAACGCATAGAGTGAATTGCCTGTGTGGCATGCCTAAGTGGTAATTGATCAAGGCTTCTGTTGAAAAGCAAAGTCTTGTGGTGGATGATCAAAGCATGGACTTTGTGGCGTAGCTTTGTGTAATGTTTACTTCGCGAGTTTCACACCCAGTGAGAACCAGAAATGAGAGAGGACCTCAGGGAGGCATGCGTTTCTTTCTAGTTAGAAGTGGCGTCAGTGGTTTTACACGCCCTGAAGAGTTTGACTTATGTGGTTGTTGCTATTGCGAGACGCCTCGGATTGATCGGTCGTTCTCGAACCGATGGAGTCATTTAGTTGGCTCATTTACGCCCCATAGGGCGGAGAAACGCATGTTCAGGCATTTTAATCCACTTCGTGTGGACCGGCCCTGACGATCCAAGGGTCACTCGAGCTCTGATCCTGAGACTCGGACTAGACAGTCTCGAATCGGTAAAGGACTATCTTTTGCCTCAGTTCATGCCATAAATTATAACCCAATTTCCAAATATCTGACATTTGCGATTTCGTTTGTAGAGCCTAGTATTGGCGACATGATATATGGTACCCATGCCGTCTATGATTGATACTTATGATTTGAAGTTGTTTTATATACTATGCACTTATAATAGTATCAAATGATTTGTTTTAAAACGTACTAAGCATGTTTGGCTATTATAAGGGAAAACCCTATCCCCCCGGTTGCGTTGCATTGTGTGATACGACCTGGGTCTTATAATAGCTTCATTTTTCCAAAAAGCATTGCGTTGTTTTGTTATATGCACTGGTATTCTTGGGAGGAAACCCGTTCCGTGATATACGGCATGGTCCCTTGATATATCTGATATAAAATAAAGATTAATAACTGTTTTAGTTCTCACACCAGTCCCATGACTGACCTGGAGTTTACCGTTTTAACCTAAACTCTGGGTGCCCTTATTTTGACACGGGCAGCTAGTAGTTTTGGTTTTGCAGATTTATATTCACAGGATCCTGGTTTACAGCTGGAATGATATCCGGAAAGCTTTGTATCCACGTATTACTTCTAGTTGTGTATTGTATTATTTTCCGCTGCGATGTATTTAAATGTAATTTAAATCTCTGATATTTCTATGTAATATTCATTTATACTCTGTATATTCTTGTATCTGATGGAATTGTTGTAATAAACAATGAAATGTTCTTCCGTCTGCATTCTTCTGTGGCTTGTTCTTGACTCAATCCGGGATTTCCCGTAAGGGGATTTCGGGCCGTTTCATCAATGTGTGATTTGGCGGGTATGACGATGTGGCATTCAAAGTAAACTGGAGGTGTGATCAGACAAAAGATACGTTATGACCTCAAGCCTCATCAACTGGGAAATGACAAAAATCGGGCAGGCAGCACGGGTAAGTGTAACAACCCAGAAAATCTGAACCAGTTTATAATTTTTAATTTGGCTATTTCAGTGGATTTTAAATATTTAAAATAAATTATTTTAAATAATAACGACAAAAAGTATGTTTGAATCGATTTTTGAAATAAATATAATTATTTTTAATTATAAACAAGGCCTGAAATGGAGCAGTAGTTTCAAAATTAGAATTCGAACTTTGAATGACTGTACCGGGTGCAAAATAAAATGGATTTTAGTGAAATCAAAAATATTTAAATCTGTTTATAAATATCTTTCTAACGAATCTGAAAAATCGAAGTTTCATACATGAAAAGGTCGAATTTTTATACATGAAAAGGTTGAATTTTTATGTCATGAAAGATATTATTTTTACTTAATAAAAATATGATCTTTATTATATAGAGAGCATGATAAAAAAAATTGATCTTTATTATTTGAGTAACGATATAAAAAATATAATTTTTATTATATATGAAGTGGCATAAGAATTACATTTTTATATATATGAAGTAGCGGTATAAAAAATACGATTTTTATCCATGAAGTGATATAATAAAGATGCGACTTTTATATCATAAAAATATGATTTTTATTATACGATTGGCAAAATAAAAATACGATTATTATTTAAATACATTTGAAATCAAAACATGATTTTTAATATAAATTTCGTGAAACAGATCTCGTTGAAAACGCGACGAAGAGTTTCTACATAAGAAGAGTCACGGTGTTTGGTTAAGCTTATAGGTGAGAACTCCTCACTTTTATTTTAATTTCTAGTTTGAAATATATACTAGGATGCAGACGGTGCTTAGCAGCACCCGACACCCGTCGTCCACAGGCCATGGATGACTTGTTTGTTTGATTGATGTGTTGTGAAAAATGTTTGTGTGTAGTAAAATGAAATAAATTAGTTTATGGCTAAAAATATAATTTTTAACGTGTATATAAAATAAATAGTTATAAACAAATCAGACGATTTGTTTATGTATGCACATTTGACTGATATGGATTGGGACGATAAATTTTACACATCGCCCAACTACACAAATAAAACCTGTGTTTGATTGTTTGTAAACCCCACACGGGTGTTGGTATGAAATAGGCCATACACTAGTCCCAATAATTAGTTGTATGTCAATCGATTGATTGACAGGATGTTATAAGCGTTAAATATTTATATTTGGTGCTTATGCAGTGTAGAATGCACTTTGGGTGATGGTTGACTGTGTTTGATTGTTGTAGTGTACGTGTGTGTATGAAATCCATATAATTAACATTATATGGTAATTGATTGGGCCTCATTCCAAGTTGGAAAATAAAAGAAAATTCATGTGTTGAATAAAAGGAATATTCATGTGTTGAATAAAAGAAAATTCATGTGTTGAATAAAATATATATTCATGTGTTGAATAAAAGAAAAATTCATGTGTTGAGGAAAATATTCATTTGTTGAATAGAATAACGAAGTTATTGAAATATATAAAGCCGTGTTGATCAGATATGCTCCATTTTAACGGGAATAATATTTATATCGGTTTTATTCATTTTTATAATGAATATCGAAAAGGAAATGTTTTGAAAATATTATCATTTATATATCGATGATATGGAATATTCAATTTTGATTAGAAATTGAATAGGAAGTTGAAATCGTTTTCAAAACGAATTTTTAAATGATTTATAAAATACGTTTTGAAAGGAAATTGACGAAATATATAATATATATATAATGGCCTGAATAGAACGCATCGCGCTGCGGCAGTTCGCGAATTTCGACCATTGACTTCGAACGGATATTACGGAAGATCCGGCCGTCGGATTCTCCTAAATGGGTTCGTATCAAAAATAGCTTTCTAACGAATATTAGAGATTTGAAATCTAACGGCTGGATTTGGAATTATGTCCAAATCAAATTTGGAAAAGGTCGCTGTAAGTGCAGTTCGATGGCCGTTGATGGAAATCGACTGTACGGGCCTTGATAAAATTATAAAAAATAGTAATAATTTGTGTAAAATCATAAGAAATGGTTTGTGAAAAATTGGGATGAAAAATTCCATATTTGAAAAGATAAAAATAGATTTTTATCGAAATGAACTAGTTTTGAACTAGAGTTATAATCCATTTGTTTTTGAAATAAATAAATTGGATTTGAAAGGGTTTTAAAAGTAACCAAAATTTCCGATAATTGAATTGGAATGGATTTGAATCGAAATTGTCTTTGGAATATTTCGATGTTGGATTTCGTTATTATATAGATATTGTTATGGAAATTTGAAAGATATATTTATATCGTTATTTCCAATACGATATCTGTTGGTCGTAGAATTTGATATTGAAAATAAGCCGATATATTTTCTATTCAGAGCCTTGTATTTAATATCAAATGGGATTTGGGTTTGTCGTGAATGGTGTCTTCATTAACACTGTTCTTAGACCCAACGGAGTTAAGAAAATCATAAACTAACTGAAGATTAGTTAAGTTGAATGGTTTTCTGGGTATTGATCTAATGTTGGTTTCGGCCTTCGGGGTTATTACTTTGGGAATTGTTCACTTGCTAAATTACGGTTAAAGGCTGATGGAATGGAATGTGATTTTGGATTTATCGTGAATCGTGTTTTAAATGACATTGGTTCTTTAACTCAGTTAAAGACATGATATGATCTCCTAAGTTAAACAATAATTAATATTGATTTTTGGGAAGATTAAAAGCAAGTGATGTTTTATTGAATCTTTAATTAGATTGAAATGATCGGGAATGGAGTATCACCAGTTTTGCTCCCGGCGATAGTTAAATCATTAATTAGATTTGAACGTGAAATGGTAATTAAATTACTGATAACACCGTGGTGTTAAATATGAAGTATTACCAGTTTTACTTCATGGGATGAATAGGTTGGGATTGGGAAAATTAAAACAAATGATTACTTCGGTAAGGTTCGTTAATCCCGACTAGTTTGGATAAACCATAATTTGATTTGAATTAATATTCAAAGGAAGATTAAGGAATAAATTTAAGAAATTTATCTTTGATAAAATTAATGGGAACCTTTCCCAAAGTGTAAGGATATATGAATTAAAGAATACTCTGAAATGGAATGAGGCGTATGTTGTGTTTGTGTAACACTTGTTTATTATATACGCGAGTTATTCAGAAGGACCAGGTTTATCCCATTCTGAATAACTGATTCAATGATGTGTAGAGGATGAAGACGGTGGTCGAAGACCAGAGGTTTTCACATCGTTTGGATAATTACTGATGATCTTGATTGGGCTGTAAACCCAAGAGGAGGGAATTAGTTGGTGATCGTCCAGACGTACTTGGAGATCGATGGATATGCAAGGCACAAGGTGCCTCCGGTTTCGTTCAGACCCAGAACGAACTTGTAAACGGACTGTGTGTCTGACATTGGATTTTATTCTGCGTGATTGATTTCTATTAAATATATATCTGTTTGGTGGCGGAGAATTTATTCTCTTGCTTAACGCCCTTCTCTGAGACGTACGAGCTTAGAGGTTATATATTGATGGATATCAATGGCATGGACTGAATTGCTTGTGTGGCATGCCTAAGTGGAAAATGATCAAGGCTTTTGTTGAAAAGCAGAGTCTTGTGGTTGATGATCAAAGCACGGCCTATGTGGCATAGCTTTGTGTAGCGTTAATTCGTGAGCCTCACACCCCGGTTGTGAACCAGAAACGGGAGAGGACCTCAGGGAGGCATGTGTTTCCTTCTAGCTAGGGTAGTGTCAGTGACCTACCAGATCTGACATTTATATTATTTTCACCTGTGTGGTTGTTGGATTACGAGGCGCCTCAGATATGTCGGTGACTACGTGGAGCCGATGGAGTAATTTGGCTCATTTATGCCCCAAAGGGTGGGGAAACGCAGTGTTCAGGCATTTTAATCCACATCGGTGGACCGACCCTGACGATCCAAGGGCTCACCTGTGTCTGGGTCCTGAGGCTCGGGCTAGAGAGTCTCGAATCGGTGAGGACTATCTTTTGCCTCGGTTCATAGATGGAAACCCAACTTCCAATACGTGGCTTTGTGGTTTTGATTGTAGAGCCTAGTATGGCGACATGGTGGTATGGGGAACTTTTGCCGTCAACGATTGGTACTTACGATTGAAATTGTTTCGACACTATACACTTACAGTAATAATAAAAGATGAAATTTAGCGTATCAAGCATTCTTTGGCTATTATAAGGTAAAAGCTTATCCTCCGACTTGTGTTGCATTGTGTGATGGGACCTGGGTCTTATAATAGCTTCATTGTTCTTTATTTAGCATTGCGCTGTTGTTTTGTGCACTAGTATTATTGAGAGGAAACCCATTCCGTGTTATACGGCGTGGTCCCTTGATTTACCTAACTTTAAAATAAAGATTAATAACTGTTTTAGTCCTCACACCAGTCATATGACTGACCTGGAGTTTATTGTTTTAACCTAAACTCTGCGTGCCCCTATTTTCCGCACGGGCAGCTAGTAGTTTTGGTTTTGCAGATTTATATTCACAGGATCCTGGTTTACAGCTGGAGCGATATCTTGAAAGCTCTATATTCGTATATCTCTTGCAGTTGTGTTTTGTATTATTTTCCGTTGCTATATAATGCATTGTAATCTCTGATATTTATCGGAAGTGTAATATTTATTCACACTCTGTATATTCTTGTATTCTGATGAACTATTGTAATAAGCAATGAAATGTCCTTATACTAAGTGGGTCGCCCCCGTTAGGGTGTATTGTCACCATCTAGAGAATATTCATATTTGTTACTTCCTTTCGCTTCTGTATTTCCCGGGAATGGTTATGTTTGTAACAACCTGGATTTTTTCTACTGTTTGAGTTCGAATATTTAATTTGGTTTTAAATATTTTATTTGGAATATTTATTGATTTTAATATTGAATTTGTTTATTAAACGGCGATTAAACATTTATATTTATATTAAAACAAACTCGAAACGACGCGGTAGTTCGTAATATTGAATTTTGAACTTCAATTGGATATACAGAATCCGTTCTAAGTCGGATTTCGGTGAAACAAGAAACGTTAGAATCTTCTTGATTATAATTTCCTAATAAAAGAGAAAAATCGAGATTTTGGCTTATATGTTGTGAGATAAGTCCAAATCAGAATTTAAAATAGTCACCGTGGAATCGTTTATAAGCCATAATGATAATGTAAATATAATTAAATATTGGTTTCGAATTTAGACAAGATTCTTTTGAGACATAAGTATAATTTAATTTTTAGAATTTTACTGTAATTTTTATTTCATAAAATAAGCAACTTTTTATTTGGGGTATTTTGCACCCTATATCAATATTTTGGGGTTTTACAATATGAGTTTACCTACCGATATTATTACATTTTTGGGATCATGGCACATCGCTCGACACGATCGTATTTTTATTTTTGTCCGTGGCCGTCTGTATATGAACAAAATTATATGTATCGTAGTACTGTATTAAAATAAAAGCGCACCTACCCTATACCAATAAATTATATATATATACACACACACACATATATATATGTGTATATATATATATATATATATATATATATATATACTTTACCTGTAAGCAAAAATTAAGAGTACATGGCGTTTTCTTTTCACGTGCAACATTATTCCTTTGGACCTAAGCAAACCCCCTGATCAAAAAAAACACCTGCTATCACCGTCATTTCATTTATGCGTGTCTAGCCTTCCTTTAATATATCACCATCATTTCATTTTAGCAGGAAATAAAATGTTGTAGATCAATATATAGATATATCTTACTCCCTCATGTATAAGCAAGGAAAATACAGTACAATGTACAACTTGGAACATCTACCTATTTTCCTTGAGCTTCGCACATGCCTACTGAGCGTCTAAATGCTGATGGTAGGAAATGAAAACACGCTGTGTATTGTACACAGCTACCCTATCTCCCCTTCTTCCCTACACCATCGTTTCCATGGTTTCTTTCTTTCAGCTGATGGTACAACAACATACAAACCTACCGCTACACGAAACCATAGCTAACCTAACGCTAGTTTCAGCTATCCATGTGAAAAATCAAAATCCATGGAATAGTGACTGATACAACTTGTTGACAGGAAAACACACAGATGATACACACATGAAAAATGAAAGAACAACACAGGTTGGCATTTCAAATCCATGAGCTAATGAAAACACAAATTGAGGCTAACCTATTGCTTCTTACATCCTTTCAAATCAACCATTCGAAGTTCAGCATAGTGCCTACCTTGATCTACCCTGCAGACCTATGAATCCATCACCGTGCTGGCCAAGTTTTCAACTAATATATATGGGGATGGGTACGCAGTTCATTTCCAGAGCTCAAGAGAAGAAAAAACATGAAACCAAAACAAAATAGTGCTTAAAACAAAATAAAAACAAAAACTCCCCCTCTCATTCTTAAAACCCACACTCAGTCAAGAAGGAAAGAGCAAAATAGGACTGAAGAGCTGAGTTTGGCCAAAGCAGGTCGGAGATCAGGGCGTTGGACGACGTTACCGGTGGCACTTCAGTGATGCTCAGATGATGGCCACGGTGAGTTTTGAAAAGGGAGTAACTTGCATAAAATGGTTTCATGGGTGGAGTAGTAAACAGTATGAAGGAAGAGATGGTTGTGTGTTTGCATTTAAGAGTGGTTGCGTGAGATTTCTTTTGGGGAAAGAAGGCGAAGACATGATGGGTTCTCAGAATGGTTTCAGGAGAAAGAAAGTGTAGGGGAAGAAGAATACAAGGAGTGGGGAGTTGGGCTGTTACTTACGTGGTGGCAATTGGGACGATGGGCTTTGGGTATTGTTTATAAAAAAATGCGAGAAGAAAATTGGACAAAAGAAGAAGAGGAAAGGAGAACCGAGAGGCCTTAGGAAGATGCGGATTTGTATGTGGAAGGTTAAAGCACACATGAGGGCTTGCGGTTTTAGGGTGGTCTTTGGTCTTCGGCCATATAAGTTCAACACTTGAAATGGAAGAGTCTGCTGATAATTGTTGTATTCAAATGGAGATGATGGGTAGCGAAGTATACGGGTTAGTCAAGAAAATATGGTAAGGCATATTTTAAATTTTAAATAAATTAAATAATTAAGAAATAAGTTGTTATAAATTAAATTATATGCGATACGTATAATATTTTCATATGTGTACAGCATCGGACCATTGTCAACGAAAATAGGGTGCGTCGGAATCGCAAGAAAAAAAGGCGACGTAATGGAACTGATTTGGTCAACACAGAAGATACCAGAATTTTGATAAAATTAAACGTGGGTCTAATTTTTCAATTAATCGACATATCAAATCCAAGGTGAGTTAAACTCACTCAGTTCCCCACTTATATTTTATATAGGTCGGGTTTATTATTTGTATGCCATGGCTGCTAAATATTTGTTGGTTTGATGAGTGTTTGGATGGTTGTTAAATATTGTTATATCGATTATTTAAATTAAACGTTGTTTGATTTAAGTGAAACGACATCGTTATTTTTAACGATGATTTCTAAACAAGGTAACTTACCTTGTCGGTTACGTTTATAATATATAAACGTATTTAAATTAAACTGATGCTTGAATTATAAATACTGGTTGACCACTATTAGTTGAATGGATTATTTACTTGCGTATGATTATTACATGAACTGTTTAACCAATATGGTTGAATTATTGATTTGATCAGAATAAGAATTTAACATTTGTTTGCCATTAACAAATGGGAAATATTGGTTGAAGAATTTACAGCAGATGGATAAAGTATAAACTATTATATAGAGATTTGATTTGCCATCAAACGAGTCGATATAAATGAAGTTATGAAATTTATTTTATAACCAAATATAGATTTCTAAATATATTATTTTAATTGGGTTTATAAAAAGGAAATAAACCAACCATTTATACATTGATTATTTTAACCACAAATCACCATTTTTGGAACTGAAATCTATTCGTGTGCGAAGCACGTGCCTAAGAAAGTCTGACAAGCCAGTGAGCGGATATTAATGTAAAGTTTGATAACTGAAATTAATTGTTTTAACTAACAATTCAAATGAGATTATAATAATTTGATTATAATAATAATCGACTTGAATTATTTAAAATTTGTAATTAATTTAAATGGGAAGATGAAATACAATCTGGTTAACGAATCAATCATACTAGAGCCGACTAAGTCAACGATAGTAACTGAAATGGATTTGTTAAATTAAATCATTTATTTAATGGTTAAGTAAAACATTTTTATAAATGTTGATATTTATTTAATAATAATTGAAGGTGTAAATCATGGGATTTAAAAAGGTATTAATTTAGGTTTATGAATCGTGAAGGCTTAGTCATAGTAAAGTTATATTTTCAAGAAAATCATATTAATGATAATATAAGTTAAGTTTAAATTAGGATTTAAAGCAAATTCTTATTTGAGATTCTATTAACTGGGTTTACGAAATCCAAGATTTTGACGACGTCAAAAATCCGAGTTTAGCGAATATTATTGTAAAAAGTTATTAGAAATGGATTTTTAAACAAAAATCAAATGAAAACCCAAGTTTAAATTAAAGTGGTTAAACGAGTTGAATTATAAAAGATGTAGTTTAAATTAACTACATTCAATAAGAGATGGGGTTTCATCAAAATAGAATTAAAGTGGGATTTGAGTGATATGGGGAATGAATATCGGGTTTTGGAATTACAACTGATATATATCCTGAGATAGGAATGTTGTTGATCAAGGTCTGAGAGGTAATTAAAATACCCCAACTTGAACAACTTCTGGATAATTAAAGGATGATATTATTCGTAATAGTGAAGATGTTAGAATAAATTATTTTCGAAAATAATAGTGTACCATTATTTGGAGATATATATGATGGAATTCCAAAGTAAAAGGGAGTAAAATGGGCTTGAAGATATGAAAGGATATTTCCAAAATAAAGAAAAAGGTCTTTGTGAAAATATAAAGATAATTTCAAAATAAGGAGATGAGATTTAAAAGAAATTTATTCTAAAAAGGAAAGTGACGATAATGTTGTTCTAATGACGAGACAAAGGAAATATCGTTACAATTGGTTTAAAAGGATAAGTCGAATCGATTATGCAATTATTGATAATAAGTAATGTCATAGAGAATGTTTTGAAATGGAAGTAATAGAAAAAATTGATATGGTTTTAAGATATTTTCCAAGTATATTAATAAAATAATTTGTGGATATTAATGTAGTAAAACTGATATATGATTTTTAAATGGCCAAGTGATGCTGTATAATAAACCAATTGATCTGTTTTATTTTTATGTTGTTTATTTTGATAGTTAAATAACCAACTATCAAAATCTGGGCCATCGTTATTGGTACGAAAAGACCGGGATCGAATTTATATTCGAAACCATTCCGACCAATGAATACGAAAACGTTGAAGATGCTGATCGAGATGGAGCAATTGAAGACCTTAAATCTTCATGAATGGAAGGACTATTGTTGGATTTCTCTAGCTGATCCCTAGAGATATTTTGACAATGATTCTATCAAGATTGAAATCTACGGATTGTAAGGACTTCTCGCTACTGATTTATAGGGTGATTCCTAGGATGCGGTAGGAGGGTGCCTTCGGTTCATCCTGTTCCTGGATGACGTGTATGGACGATGTGAACGGTGGACAGATATTCCAAAAGTTGATTATAACCTCAAGTCTCATCAACCAGGAAATGACAAAAATCTGGCAGGCAGCATGTCTATGTGGGTCGCTCCCATTAGGGTGTATAATCACCTATCTAGAGAAAATTCATTTCCTTCTTTGATCTATATCGATGCTGTCCCTTTTCAGGAAATGGTGGTTTGAGCCCAACCGTTGGTGATATACATTTGATACACCCAAGCGAAATGAGTGGTCAGTCATGTGTGGGATGGGTTGCAAGACGTTCTTGTTGAACCCAGTGTATTCGCCTCTAGAGATACACCATCGGCAAGTGGTCCCATACCTTGTCATAGTCGGAATCCAATCTCCAATAAGAGCCCGCGGTTTTATTTGTATACTATATATGTGGAGTGTGAGATGCAAGCATTCTACTAGTTTCTATTTAGTTTTATTTAGACACTATTCTAATATCAGACGAGTATTGATTTTCAAAACTGTTTCGGATTATCATAAGGTAAAAACCGTCCGTATTTATGTGTGGATTTGGTCTTATGATTATCCTTTTCTTTCGAAAAGATTTTGAACTTTAAAATCAAGTTGAATGAGCCCTTTAAACTTAGTGCATTTTACTCACTCTGGTTCACCAGACTGACCCAGTGTTTTGTAAATGCACGGATTAGACCGGGTGTACAGGTTCAGGTTATCGGATGCTGTGAAGTCCAAGACGAGCTGAAGGTGTTCAGGCGTATGATATTATCTAGTATTATTCTGTTATGTGTTGTATATGAGGACAGATTATTATAATTGTCCCAGTGAATTGATGTACTCTGATGATTGTAAGTTTTTATTTCAAAGCTCTCTATAAAGTTTATTTATATATTATATTTTGTTCCGCTGCGATGTGAGACTCTATGTTGTGTTTATTCTTCTTCTATTCTAACCTTCTTTCTTTTTTATCTCAGTATCTAACTTCTTTCTCCTAGATTTTTGGGGTTTTCGGTACTTGAGTTTTGGACACGGGTTGTATTAGTGTCGAAATTCGAGTGTCGAGATTTCCAGGTCGCTACAGTTGGTATCAGAGCAATGGTTTAGGAATAACCTTGGCTCTGTGGTGTAACTCGATAGAGATGGGGTTAATAATACTCTAGATCGAGACTGAGTGTATATACGAGAGCGTATTTGTAAATTTTAATATATGAATGATTTGTATTGTGTTGTTTGATCGGTTGAAGTTGAACTGACAAATTGATACAATATTATTTTGTAAAGAGGGTAAATGAAATAATTTTACCAAAAATATATTTTCATGTATAAAGGAAATAATTTTATCAAATTATTGATATATTTGTATGTTCGCTTGATTTGATTGAATTCAAATGAGATTTTAAATTTGAACGATTCAATATAAATAGAAGAATGCGTAAAGGAGAATTTAAACATGAAATTAAGTAAATCAGAAGTTAACTTAAAAATAAGTTAAAATGGATGATTTGGTTATGTTGATTGTTGATTGGTTGTTTACTGGATGATAGATTGGTTGAATATGAAAATTCATCAAAAAATTGAATATATTGGAAGCTAAGAGAAATAATTCTAGAATAATGAATTAGAATGGAATCAAATATCAATGAAACTGAAATGATTTAACCCTATATATGCTATTGGCATTGGATATTGGATTAAGAACAGATTGGAAAGAGGAAGAGCTGTCAGTTGATTTACTTTGCGAGGGAGTATGGATTGCATGACAAATAGGTAAACCATAATATTTTATTAATCTTAGGTGTTTGATTTTATACCCCTGAGTTAGGTAGCCGCTTGGCTTTCATTTTTCTTTTGATCGATGAGAGGCCCATAGTGGCGAATTGTAGTTGTTTGGATCGAACAGTATAGAGAACGTGCTGGCGAATTTTTCGTAAAGTTTTAAAACTTAGAAATTGTTTTGATGATATTTTAATAATTATTTTGAAAATAATTGGCTCTGGACTTACTTATCAATTTCGAGGATGAAATTTATTTAAGGGGGGAATAATGTAATGACCTGGATTTTTCTGCTATTTGAGTTCGAATATTTAAATTGGTTTTAAATATTTTATTTGGAATATTTATTGATTTTAATATTGAATTCGTTTATTAAACGGCAATTAAACGTTTATATTTATATTTATATTAAAACGAACTCGAAATGACGCGGTAGTTCGTAATATTGAATTTTGAACTTCAATTGGATATACAGAATCCGTTCTAAGTCGGATTTCGGTGAAACAAGAAATGTTAGAATCTTCTTGATTATAATTTCCTGATAAAAGAGAAAAATCGAGATTTTGGCTTATATGTTGTGAGATAAGCCCAAATCAAAATTTAAAATAGTCGTCGCGGAATCGTTTATAAGCCATAGCGATAATGTAAATATAATTAAATATCGGTTTCGAATTTAGACAAGATTCTTTTGAGACGTAAGTATAATTTAATTTTTAGAATTTTACTGTAATTTTTATTTCATAAAATAAGCAACTTTTTATTTGGGGTATTTTGCACCCTATATCAATATTTTGGGGTTTCACAATATGAGTTTACCTGCCGATATTATTACATTTTTGGGATCATGGAACATCGCTCGACACGATCGTATTTTTATTTTTGTCCATGGTCGTCTGTATATGAAAAAAATTCTATGTATCGTAGTACCATATTAAAATAAAAGCGCACCTACCATATAACAATAAATTATATATATATATATACTTCACCTGTAAGAAAAAATTAAAAGTACATGGCGTTTTCTTTTCACGTGCAACATTATTCCTTTGGACCTAAGCAAACCCCCTAATCAAAAAAAGCACCTGCTATCACCGTCATTTCATTTATGCGTGCCTAGCCTTCCTTTATTATATCACCATCATTTCATTTCAGCAGGAAAGAAATGTTGTAGATCAATATATAGATATATCTTACTCCCTCATGTATAAGAATGGAAAATACAGTACAACGTACAACTTGAAAAAACTACCTATTTTCCTTGATCTTCGCACATGCCTACTGACTGTCTAAATGCTGATAGTAGGAAATGAAAACACGCTATGTATTGTACACAGCTACCCTCTTCCCTACACCATCGTTTCCATGGTTTCTTTCTTTCAGCTGATGGTACAACAGCATACAAACCCACCGCTATAGGAAACCACAGCTAACCTAACGCTAGTTTCAGCTATCCATTTGAAAAATCAAAATCCGTTGAACAGTGATTGAAACAACTTGTTGACAGGAAAACACACAGACGATACACATATGAAAAATGAAAGAACAACACATCTTGGCATTTCAAATCCATGAGCTAATGAAAAAAATAATTGAGGGTAACCTATTGCTTCTTACATCCTTCCAAATCAACCATTCGAAGTTCAGTATAGTGCCTACCTTGATCTACCCTGCAGACCTATGAACCCATCACCGTGCATGCCAAGTTTTCAACTAATATATATGGGGATGGGTACGCAGTTCATTTCCAGAACTCAAGAGCAGGAAAAAAAACATGAAACCAAAAGCAAAACAGTGCTTAAAACAAAATAAAAACAAAAACTCTCCCTCTCATACTTAAAACCCACTCTCGGTCAAAAAGGAAAGAGCGAAATAGGACTGAAGAGCTGGGTTTGGGCTAAGCATGTCGGAGGTCAGGGCGTTGGACGGAATTACCGGTGGCACTTCGGTGATGCTCGGATGATGATCGCGGTGAGTTTTGAAAAGGGAGTAACTTGCATAGAATGGTTCCATCGGTGGAGTAGTAAGCAGTATGAAGGAAGAGAAGACTTTGTGTTTACATTTAAGAGTGGTGGCATGAGATTTCTTTTGGGGAAAGAAGGCGAAGACATGGTGGGTTCTCAGAATGGTTTCAGGAGAAAGAAAGCGTAGGGGAAGAAGGATACAAGGAGTGGGGAGTTGGGCTGTTACTTACGTGGTGGCAATTGGGCCGATGGGCTTTGGGTATTATTTATAAAAAAAATGCAAGAAGAAAATTGGACAAAAGAAGAAGAGGACGGGAGAACCGAGAGGCCTTAGGAAGATGCAGATTTGTATGTGGCAGGTTAAAGCACACGTGAGGGCTTGCAGTTTTAGGGTGGTCTTTGGTCTTCGGCCGTATAAGATCAGCACTTGAAATGGAAGAGTCTGCTAATAATTGTTGTATTCAAATGGAGATGATGGGTAGCGAAGTATACGGGTGAGTCAAGAAAATATGGTAAGGCATATTTTAAATTTTAAATAAATTAAGTAATTAAGAAATAAGTTGGTATAAATTATATGCGATACGTATAATATTGTCATATGTGTACAGCATCGGACCGTTGTCGATGAAAATAGGGTGCGTCGGAATCACAGGAACAAAAGGCGACGTAATGGAACTGATTTGGTCAGCACAGAAGACACCGGAATTTTGATAAAATTAAACGTGGATTTAATTTTTCAATTAATCGACATATCAAATCCAAGGTGAGTTAAACTCACTCAGTTCCCCACTTATATTTTATATAGGTCGGGTTTATTATTTGTATGCTATGGCTGCTAAATATTGGTTGGTCTGATGATTGTTTGGATGGTTGTTAAATATTGTTATCTCGATTATTTAAATTAAACGTTGTTTGATTTAAGAGAAACGACATCGTTATTTTTGACGATGATTTCTAAACAAGGTAACTTACCTTGTTGGTTACGTTTATAATATATAAACGTATTTAAATTAAATTGATGCTTGAATTATAAATACTGGTTGACCATTATCAGTTGAATGGATTATTTACTTGTGTATGATTATTACATGAACTGTTTAACCAATATGGTTGAATTATTGATTTGATCATTGATCGTAGAATAAGAATTTAACATTTGTTTGCCATTAACAAATGGGAAATATTGGTCGAAGAATTTACAGCAGATGGCCAAAGTATAAACTATTTCATAAAGATTTGATTTGCCATCAGACGAGTCGATATAAATGAAGTTATGAAATTTATTTTATAAACGAATATAGATTTCTAAATATATTATTTTAATTGGGTTTATAAAAAGGAAATAAACCAACCAACCATTTATACATTGATTACTTTAAACACAAATCACCATTTTTGGTACCAAAATCTTTCCGTGTGCAAAGCACGCGCCTAAGCAAGATTGACAAGCAAGTGAGCGGATATTAATGTAAAGTTTGATAAGTGAAATTAATTGTTTTAAGTAACAATTCAAATGAGACTATAATAATTTGATTATAATAATTTGATTATAATAATAATCGAATTGGATTATTTAAAATTTGTAATTAATTTAAATGGGAAGATGAAATACGATCTGATTAACGAATTAATCATAGTAGAGCTGACTAAGTCAAAGATAGCAACGGAAATGGATTTGTTAAATTAAATTATTTATATAATGGTTAAGTAAAACATTTTTATAAATGTTGATATTTATTTATTAATAATTGAAGGGGTAAATCATGGTATTTAAAAAGGTATTAATTTAGGTTTATGAATCGTGACGGCTTAATCATAGTAAAAATATATTTTCAAGAAAATCATATTAATGATAATATAAGTTAAGTTTAAATTAGGATTTAAAGCAAATTCTTATTTGAGATTCTATTAACTGGGTTTATGAAATCCAAGATTTTGGCGACGTCAGAAATCCGAGTTTAGCGAATATTATTGTAAAAAGTTATTAGAAATGGATTTTGAAACAAAAATCAAACGAAAACCCAAGTTTAAATTAAAGTGGTTAAACGAGTTGAATTATAAAAGATGCAGTTTAAATTCGCTATATTCTATAAGAGATGGGGTTTCATCAAAATAGAATTAAAGTGGGATTTGATCGATATGGGGAATGAATATCAGGTTTTGGAATTACAACTGATATCTATCCTGAGATAGGAATGTTGTTAATCAAGGTCTGAGAGGTAATTAAAATACCCCAACTTGAACAACTTCAGGATTATTAAAGGATGATATTAGTCGTAATGGTGAAGATGTTAAAATAAATTATTTTGGAAAATAATAGTGTACCATTACTTGGAGATATATATGATGGAATTCCGAGGTAAAAGGGAATAAAATGGGCTTGAAGATATGAAAGGATATTTCCAAAATAAAGAAAAATGGATTTGTGAAAATATAAAGATAATTTCAAAATAAGGAGATGAGATTTAAAAGAAATTTATTCTAAAAAGGAAAGTGATGATAATGTTGTTCTAATGAAGAAACAAAGGAAATATTAACAATTGGTTTAAAAGGATAAGTCAAATCGATTATGCAATTATTGATGATAAGTAATGTCATAGAGAATGTTTTGAAATGGAATTAATGGAAAAAATTGATATGGTTTTAAGATATTTTCCAAGTATATTAATAAAATGATTTGCGGATATTAATGTTGTAAAACTGATATATTATTTTTAAATGGCCAAGTGATGCTGTATAATAAACCAATTGATCTGTTTTATTTTTATGGTTGTTTATTTTGATAGTTAAATAACCGACTATCAAAATCTGGGCCATCGTTATTGGTACGGAAAGACCGAGATCGAATTTATATTCGAAAACAATTCCGACCAATGAATATGAAAACGTGGAAGATGCTGATCGAGACGGAGCAATTGAAGACAGTAAATCTTCATGAATGGAAGGACTATCGTTGGATTTCTCTAGCTGATCCCTAGAGATATTTTGACAATGAATCTGTCAGGATTTAAATCTACGGATTTCAAGGACTTCTCGCTACTGATTTATAGAGTGATTCCTAGGATGCGGTAGGAGGGTGCCTTCGGTTCATCCTGTTCCTGGATGACGTGTATGGACGATGTGAACGGTAGACAGATGTTCCAAAAGTCGATTATAAGCTCAAGGCTCATCAACAGGGAAATGACAAAAATCGGGCAGCCAGCATGGCTATGTAGGTCGCTCTCATTAGGGTGTATAATCACATATCTAGAGAAAATTCATTTCCTTCTTTGATCTATATCGATGCTGTCCCTTTTCAGGAAACGGTGGTTTGAGCCCAACCGTTGGTGATATACATTCGATACACTCAAGCGAAATGAGTGGTCCGTCATGTGTGGGCCGGGTTGCAAGACGTTCTTCTTGAACCCAGTTTATTCGCCTCTAGAGATACACCATCGGCAGGTGGTCCCATACCTTGTCATAGTCGGAATCCAATCTCCAATAAGCGCCCGCGGTTTTGTTTGTATACTATATATGTGGAGAGTGAGATGCAAGCGTTCTACTAGTTTCTATTTATTTGTATTTAGACACTAGTATAATATCAAACGAGTATTGATTTTCAAAACTGTTTTGGATTATCGTAAGGTAAAAACCGTCCGTATTTATGTGTGGATTTGGTCTTACGATTATCCTTTTCTTTCGAAAAGATTTTGAACTTTAAAATCAAGTTGAATGAGCCCTTTAAACTTAGTGTGTTTTACTCACTCTGGTTCACTAGACTGACCCGGTGTTTTGTAAATGCTCCGGTTAGACCGGGTGTACAGGTTCAGGTTATCGGATGCTGTGAAGTCCAAGACGAGCTGAAGGTGTTCAGACGTATGATATTATCTAGTATTATTCTATTGTGTGATGTATATGAGGACAAATTATTATAACTGTCCCAGTGAATTGATGTACTCTGATGATTGTAAGTTTTTATTTCAAAGCTCTCTATAAAGTTTATTTATATATTATATTTTGTTCTGCTGCGATGTGAGACTCTATGTTGTGTTTATTCTTCTTCTTATTCTTCTATTCTAACCTTCTTTCTTTCTTATCTCATCCTCTAACTTCTTTCTCCTAGCTTTCTGGGGTTTTCGGTACTTGAGTTTTGGACACGGGTTGTATTAGTGTCGAAATTCGAGTGTCGAAATTTCCGGGTCGCTGCAATGTTGCTAGCAACCGTTGGTGACAATATATTCGATACACTCAAGAGAAATGAGTGGTCGGTCATATGTGGCTGGGTTGTTGAACCCAGTGTATCCGAAACAATCTCATCCACTAACTGTGTTAACAAAAGGATCAAAACGACATTCGTTACATTAATCGTAACTAAACCCATCAATGGTCACATATATCAATACAATCAAATGACATAAACCAATCATAGATGCGTAACATGAAAATTACATGAAATGTGATCTATACATGTCTATTTCCAACTGGTCCTTCTTTACTGAGACCAAAAAGTTTGATATTTGAGCAACCTGAGTGTAAAGAAAATTTTACTATTTTATTTTTGATCATAAAAAGATCATTATATACGTTTATCTGTAACTAAAAAATAGAGCAACGAGTCAGACGATAATACCAAATACAAGCTCTCCATGAACCAAAATATCCTTACATAAAAGTAACATCAATTGAGCTACATGCTCATGAAAGACCATAGGTGATAATCCATTGGTAAGCGGATCCTCCATAATGGAGTTTGTCAAATTAAGCTCTATGAATTACAATATATTTTGCACTATTCTCTTATTGGAAAATAATATGTTCTTTAATGTCACAGTATCACTTGTTTTATTTTTTTCAATTTTTTATCAATAATCGGAGTCTTGTGACAAAATTTCATTATTATTTTCCATAGTTATATGTCTTATAATTAACCATGAACGATATTTCCAAAGTGATGGAAGTTATAAGTGTTTAAATGATATTTTTCCTTATATCGTTTCACCCATAAAATATATTATTGTTGCCTGAGGAGGATCTTTTACGGTAATGACATCCAAAATATTTGGATCGTAATTCTTTATGATGTCCAACCATTCTGATCATTTATCTATGAGCATATAATCTTTTATTTTGTTTCTTAAAGATATCTCATAACCATTTTGGTTACTAATCAGTGATCCACTATCAAAATAAGTAAGATATCTACCAAATAATACACACAAATCCATTTGTGTATATACTTTAGTATACATTAGAATCTATACTGCAAACGCATGTGGAAACTTTTGCATTTCTTTAGTTTCAAGGATAGTAACATTTGTTTCTTTTAGTAAAAGAGAATCAACAGAATCACACTTTGAGTACCAAACCTTCTAATCACTTATTTGTCAATTTCTTTGTGATAATTCAAAATCACACCATGAATAATAATGGTGTGTTTGAATCTCAAATACAAAAGAATAGTCCAAAATTGAGATCTTTAAGTTGTTTCATCGATGCCTTCATTGAGAAACATGACATTAATGTCCATCAAATATTGCTCAAAAGTAGAATAAACAAAAAAAAAACTTCAAAGTGGTTCTGAAGCGTCCTTTACTAAATTTTAAGAGAGTTTCTGTAAAGAAAACAAATTTCCTTTTATGGATATTTTTTTCGATGTAAAGTGCCTTATACAATTCCATATCACCAACCTAATCCCTTTTGGCTTTGAATAGTTATTCATAACTAATGATCTTGTTACTTCAGTTAAAGAAGAAATGTCGAACTTTACTATCCTTATAGATTGAACTATATGTTTATATCTAAGATCCACATTTTAAATTAGCACCTTAAGTGGATCGATGTAAACATATAGAGTAATATTCACCGATCCATTATTCATCTTTATGAAAAAAAACGACATAACCATCTGGAATAATATTTCTGTCTCTACATGTGGATATCCTTAGTGACCTTACACTTTAAGGTTGTTGAGTTTATTTCTTGAAATAGTAAACTTAAAACTTAAGGAAAATTTTCTTTAACATTGTCTTGTTATGTTTACTAATTTACTTCTTGTTAATGAAAGGATACAAATCCAATATACTATCGGAAGAAGTAACTATATTTGAATCAAAGATATTGATTTTCTTTAAAGACAACGATCTTATTTTATTCTCCCTCCAAATTCAACATCCTCAAAAAAAATATTGCATTTCCCATTTTATTTTATTTTTCTTTATTGTAGGGTTCAGAAGAAAAATAATAATAGCTTTTAAGTCACTCAAATTATCAATATAATATTTTCTACCTTTAACATCTCAATGTTGAATTATCTAGTAAGTTGAAACATATAATTTATAACGACCCAAGCTTCCCCGTAAAGGAAAGAACGGATTGAGTTGAGAACACGACCAATCAGAACATAAACAGAAGAACATTTCATTGCTTATTACAACAATTTACATCAGAGTACAAGAATGTAACAGAGTTTACATAAATATTATGCATTTGATAAATATCAGAGATTACAATACATTACATAGCAGCGGAAAAATAATACAAACACAACTGAAAGAGATAAATGGATACAGAGCTTTCCGAATATCGTTCCAACTGTAAACCAAGATCCTGTGAATATAAATCTGCAAAACCAAAACTACTAGCTGCTCGTGCGGAAAATAGGGGCACCTAGAGTTTAGGTTAAAACAATAAACTCCAGGTCAGTCATGTGACTGGTATGAGAACTAAAAGAGTTATTAAATCTTTACTTTAAAAATAAAGTAAATCAAGGGACCACGCCTTATAGCACGGTATGGGTTTCCTCCCAAGAATACCAGTGCATAAAACAAACAGCGCAATGCTTTTTGGAAAAATGACTCTATTATAAGACCCAAGTCCCATCACACAATGCAACGCAAGCCGAAGGATAGGCTTTTACTTTATAATAACCAAACATGCTCGGTACGTTTAAAACAAATCATTTTGATACTATTACAGTGTAAAGTGTATGAAAACAACTTCAAATATAAATGTATCAATCATAGGCGGCATGGGTACCATATATCATGTCGCCAATACTAGGCTCTACAATCAAAACCGAAATTTCACGTATTGGAAATTGGATTTCTGTCATGAGTAGAGGCAAGGGATCATCCTCGTCGGCTTCGAGACACTCTAGCAAATGCCTCAGGGTTCGAATGCTGGCGAACCCTTGGATCTTCAGGGCCGGTCCACACACAGTGGATTGGTTATACCTGAACACACATTTCCCGGTCCTGTCGGACCTATCCATCGGCTTCGCAGAGAACCATATATCCGAGGCGCCTCACATTCCAACAACCACACAGGTAAAAATAATATAAATATCAAGGCTTGTAAAATGCTGACACCACCCATAGCTAGAAAGAAACGTCGTGCACTCCCTGCAGTCACGATCCCATTTTTGACTCATACCGAGGTGTGAGGCTCGCGAATTAACTCTATACACAAAGTTATGCTACTTAAGGTTGTGCTTTGATCATTAACCATAAGGCTCTGCTTTTCGACAGGAGCCTTGATCATTTGCCACTTAGGCATGCCACATAGGCAATTCACTTCATGCTACTGATGTCTATCGATATACAACATCTGAGCTCGTACGTCTCAGAGAAGGGAGTAAAGCAGGAGAATAAATTCTCTGCCGCCAAACAGATGCATATTTAATAGAGATCCATCAACACCGAATAAAATCTAGTGTCAGACACACAGTCCATTTACAAGTTCGTTCTGGGTTTGAACGAATCTGGAGGCTCCTTATTCCTCGTCCCATATGTCCAATACAGGAGAGAGGCCCTCACATATCCATCGATCTCCAAGTACGTCTGGACGATCACCACTTATTACCTTGTCTTGGGTGTACTGCCCAATCAAGACATCAGTAATCATCCAAACGATGTGAAGACCTCCGGTCTTCAACCACCGTCTTCATCATCAAATAGATTATTCAGAATGGGTATAAACCCGGCCTTTCCAAATAACCCACGTATATAATAAACAAGTGTTACACAAACACAACATACGCCTCATTCCAATTCAGAATATTCTTTTATTCAAATATTCACATACTTAGGGAATAGGTTCCCATTAATTTTATCAAAGATAAATTCTATCAAATTTATTCTTTAATCTTCCTTTGGATATCAAACCATATTAAGGTTTTCCAAACTAGTTGGGATTAACGCACCTTATCAAAGTAATCATTTATTTAATTTCCCAATCCCAACCAATTCATCCCATGGAGCAAAACTGGTAATGCTCCATATCTAACACCACGGTGTTATCGATAAAATTAATTATCGTTTCACGTTCAAATTAATTAAAGATTTAACTATCGCCAGGAGCAAAACTAGCGATACACCGTTCTCGATCATTTCAGAAATTTGATAATTCAAATTATCACATTCCCTTTTTCAATATATTTAAAGATCCATTAAAACTCCACTTTGTTTTAATCTTCCCAAAAATCAATATTAATGATTACTTATCTTTGGAAACACAAACATGTCGCATCGACAATCTACACCGTACTATTGATTTCTGCCGATATATAACCTCTAAGCTCGTACGTCTCAAAGAAGGGTGTTAAAGCAAGAGAATAAATTCTCCGCTACCAAACAGATATATATATATAGTAGAGATCAACCATACAGTTTGAAATACAATGACAGACATGTAATCCTGCCTTTAACTGGGTTAAAAAACTAATGTCATTTAAAACACAGTTCATGATAAACCCAAATCACATTCCATTGATAATGGAATCTTCACGGAAAAAAAAAAATCAATATATAATCGATATCAATTTCTGTATCCGACTAATAATATAAATGGAATAATGGCAAAGCCTTTTAAATACCATAAGTATTAACAGTCTTCCTCCACAGAAGTTCACTTCAATTATTATCAATCGAATTCCATTCAATTCCAATTTAATATATTAAGTTGGAAAACGTTACTTTGGAAAATTCCCATTAAATCTTAATAAAAAGATTTATAAATTCCAAATCACATTTCACTGTAAATCGGGTTAAAGAACGAACATTGTTAAAAACATAGTTCACAACAAACCTAAAATCCCATCAGTCTCTAACTGTAAATTAGTAAGAGAACAATTCCCTAAGTACTAACCCCGAAGGCCGAAACCAACATCGGATCAATACACAGGAAACAATTCGACTTAGCTAATCTCCAGTCAGTTTCTAATTTTCTTAACTCCATTGGGTAGTATTATTAAAGATACCATTCACGACAAACCCAAAATCCAATTTGATATTAAATACAAGGCTTTGAATAGATAATATATTGGCTTATATTCAACATCGAATTCTGAAACCAACAAATATCGTATTGGAATAACGATATATATATCTTCCAAATTCCTCCACAACAACCATATAATCACGAAATCCAATATCGAAATATTCCTAAGATAATTTCGATTCCGATCCATTCCAATTCATATATTGGAAATTCTGGTTATTTTTAAAACCATTTCATATCCAATTTATTTATTTAAAAAATATTGGATTACAATTCTAGTTCAACTAGTTCATTTCGATAAAAATATATATTTGTCTTTTCAAATATGGAATTTTTCAACCCAATTCTTTCCAAATCATTTATTATGATTTTACACAAATTATTGATATTTTTAATAATTTATCAAGGCCTGTGCAGTCGATTTCCATAAACGATCATCGAACTACACTTACAGTGACCTTTTCCAAATTTAATTTGGACATAATTCCAAATCCAACCGTTAGATTTCAAATTCCATATTTTCATTGGAAATCTCTTTTCGATACGAACCCAACGGTTCCTGTTTTAGGAGAATTCGACGATCGGATCTCTCGTAACGTCAATTTGAAGTCAATGGTCGAAATTCGCGAATTGCCACGGCGCAGCGCGTTCTGGCCATTAAACATATAATATATATATTATATATATTTTGTCGATTACCATTTAAAACGTATTTTATAAATCGTTTTAAATTTGTTTTCAAAACGATTTTAGCTTATATTCAATTTCAAATCAAAATTGAATATTCCATATCATCGATATATATATAAATGATAATGTTTTCAAATATTATATTTTGAAATCATTTCCGTTTTGATATTCATTATAAAAATGAATAAAATAGATATGAATATCGTTCGCGTCAAAATGGCGCATATCTAATCAACAAGACTTTTATTCGACACATGAATATTTTTAACGGTTTATACATTCAATAAAAATGATATTTTTATTGTTTAAAAACTTTATTCAATACATGAATATTCATTTTATTCAACACATGAATATTTATAATCCTTTTCTGAATATTATTTTAAAATATTCTTTATTTTCCAAATTGGAATGAGACCCAATCAATTACCATATAATGTTAATTATATGGATTCCATACAACACATGTATGTCATAACAAAGATAAACAATCATCCATCATCCAAAGTGCATTTCACAACTATATATGCATTAAATATAAATAATTGACGCTTACACCAGCCTGTCAGCTCATTGATTGACATACAACTAAAAATTGGGATTAATGTATGTTCAATATCATCCCAATACCCATGTGAGATTTTCAAACAGCAAATACTGATTATTATTTGTGCGGTTGGGCGATGTGTAAAATTTATCGGCCCAATCGATATCAGTCAAATGGGTGTACATAAACAAATCGTCTGATTTGTAAATGAATATTCATTTAATTCATATACACGTTAAAAATTATATTTTTAACTACAAAATATTTTATTCCATTCCACATCACACAATCAATTTTCACAACACAATCAAACAAACAAACAAGTCATCCATGGTTTGTGGACGACGGGTGTCGGGTGCTGCTAAGCACCGTCTGCATCCTAGTATATATTTTAACTAGAAAATAAAATTAAAGTGAGAAGTTCTCACCTTTGGGATCCGCTCCTCCAATCTTTATTTCTGAACGATTCGGATTTGCCTGAAATTCCAACTCAAACTTTTCCACGCCGTTCATAGTAAAAATCGCATTTTTAATATATAAAGATCGTATTTTTATATCTCTACTACATATGTAAAGATCATATTTTTGTTCTACAATTATTTCTATAAAAATCATATTTTTATTTTGTTAAAAATCATATCCTTACCGTGTCTACTCATAGATAAAAATCATATTTCTATTTAGCTACATATATATAGAAATCATATATTTTTCAACATTATATTTCAAAATCAATTCTATTTTATTTTTAAAAACAACAATTTTAATCTTTGCTTACAAATTAAAAATCATATATATATAAACTATTATACATTAAAAAAATATGATTTTTAAACCTCTCTCTCTCTATATATATATACTAACATTAACATTTTTATTTAAAACAATGTTAGTTTTTCTTTCTTTAAACCAATTACATAATTATTACCTTATCCTTTTTGAATCTTTCTTCCCGCAAGCTCTAGGCCCCTTCATCGCTATAGACTGATGACCATCGAAACCCTTCATCGCTGGCGCACTCCGTTCGAGGCAATAGCCAGCCGATCCGACACAACCCCATCGAAGCCCCATGCGTCACCTCTCTGTACCCGCGGTTCAGGCGAGCTCGTAGCCACCAGGCGATCTAAAAACGCTGCCGAATTTTGGGTTCTAATGAGTTTTAGGGTCTTCTGTTGGGTAGAGGAAAGAGAAAGCAGCAGCGTGGGGAGGTGCTGGGGACAGAGGGAGGCGACGTGGTATCACAGCGGTGGGGTGGCGCAGCATCTCGCGCTGGCAGTGAGGCATCGCGGTTTTCCGCGATTGAGTCTCTTTTTTTATTCGGTTGATCGATTGAGCGATGGGAGGAGAGGGTATAGGGGGCGATGGGTTTGACCTGGTTGACCACTGTGGAGGGTTGTTTAGGGTTTTACCAATTATAGAAGGGTATATGAAGCGACCCGAACTTCCCCGATCTCCGAAGAGAAGAGAAAGAACGAATTACTGCGAGGACAAGACCAATCAGAACGCAAATAGAAGAAAATTTCATTGGTTATTACAACCATTCCATCAGAATACAAGAATATACAGAGTATGAATAAATATTACACATTTGATAATTATCAGAGATTTAAATTACATTTAAATACAGTACTACAACGGAAATATAATACTAAACATAACTGAAAGAAATACACGGATACAGAGCTTTCCGAATATCACTTCAACTATAAAACAGGATCCTTTGAATATAAATCTGCAAAACCAAAACTACTAGCTACCCGTGTGGAAATTAGGGGCACCCAGAGTCTAGGTTAAAACAATAAACTCCAGCTCAGTCATGTGACTGGTGTGAGAACTAAAACAGTTTTAATCTTTATTTTTGAAGTTAGGTAAATCAAGGGACCACGCCGTATAACACGGAATGGGTTTCCTTCCAAGAATACCAGTGCATAAAACAAACAGCGCAATGCTAAATAAAGAAAAATGAAGCTATTATAAGACCCAGGTCCCATCACACAATGCAACGCAAAGCGGAGGATAGGGTTTTACCTTATAATAGCCAAAGAACGCTTGATACGTTTAAAAACAGATTATTTTGATATTACTATAAGTGTATAGTGTTAAAACAATATCAGTCATAAGTATCAATCATAGACGGCATAAGTGTCCCATACCACTATGTCGCCAATACTAGGCTCTACAAGCAAAACCGAAATATCACGTATTGGAAATTGGACTCCATAATGAGTCGAGGCAAGGGGCAAGCTCCTCTCCATTCGAGACATTATAGAAAATGTCTAAGGACCACACACAGCGATCCTTGGAACCAGTTGGGCCGGTCCTCACTTACTTTTGAGGATTGGCAATTCCTGAACACATGTTTCCCGGTACTATCGGACCTATATAATGGTCTGTACGTCGGCTCACATAGTGCTAGTTATCGACCATATATTCGAGGCGCCTCGCATTTCAACAACCACACAGGTAAAAAATATATAAATGTCAGGGCTGGTAGGTCATTGACATCACCCATAGCTAGAAAGAAACGTCGTGTTCTCCCAACGGTCTGTATCCCGTTTTTGACTCATACCGAGGTGTGAGGCACGCGAATTCACGTTATACACAAAGCTATGCCACACAGGCCGTGCTTTGATCATCAACCACAAGACTTTGCTTTTCAACAGAAGCCTTGATCATTTGCCACTTAGGCATGCCACACGGGCAATTCACTCCATGCGACTGATGTCCATCGATATACAACCTCTGAGCTCGTACTTCTTAGAGAACGGCGTTAAGCAAGAGAATAAATTCTCCATCGCCAAACAAATATATATTTAATAGAGATCAATCAACACAGAATAAAATCCAACGTCAGACACACAGTCCATTTACAAGTTCGTTCTGGGTCAGAACGAAACCGGAGGCACTTTCCTCGTATATCCATCGATCTCAAAGTACGTCTAGACGATCACCGACTGATTCCCTCCTCTTGGGTGTACAACCCAATTAAGATCATCAATAATCATCTAAACGATGTGAAGACTTCCGGTCTTCAACCACCGTCTTCATATTTGACTTATCGTCGAATCGGTTATTCAGAATGGGTATAAACCCGGCCTTTCTGAATAACCCGTGTATAAAATAAACAAGTGTTACACAAACATAACATACACCTCATTCCAATTCAGAATATTCTTCTATTCAAATATTCACATTCTTAGGGAAAGGTTCCCATTAATTTTATCAAAGATAAATTCTTCTAAATTTATTCTTTAATCTTCCTTAGGATATCTTTTCAAACCATGTTATGGTTTTCCAAACTAGTCGGGATTAGCGAACCACACCGAAGTAATTATTTATTTTATTTCCCAATCCCAACCTATTCATCCCAGGGAGCAAAACTGGTAATACTCCATATCTAACACCACTGTGTTATCGGTAAAATTAATTACCATTTCATGTTCAAATCTAATTAAAGATTTAACTATTGCTCTGGAGCAAAACTAGTGATACTCCATGTTCGATCATTTCAATCTAATTAAAGATTCATTAAAACCCCACTTAGTTTTAATCTTCTCAAAAATCAATATCCTGTCTTTAACTGGGTTAAAGAACCAATGTGACCTAAAACACAATTCACGATAAACCCAGAATCACTTTCTATTATTAATCGGGTTAAAGAACAGGTGTTATTCAAAACACCGCTCAGGATAAACCCCAAAAACCAATTCAAATTCAATTCCAATTAAATACTAATTAACTGGACAATTTCACTAAATCTTAATTAAAAGATTTATTCTTTTCTAAACTGGGTTCAAGAACAGTGTTATTTAAGACACCATTCACGACGAACCCAAAATCCCATTTGATATTAAATACAAGGCTCTGAATAGAAAATATACCGGCTTATATTCAATATCAAATTCTGAAACCAACAAATATCGTATTGGAAATAACGATATCAAATATATCTTTCAAATTTCCACAACCATAAAAGTATAATCACGAAATCCAACATCGAAATATTCCGAAGATAATTTCGGTTCAAATCCAATCCAATTCAAGTATTGGAAATTCTGATTATTTTCAAAACCATTTCAAATCTAGTTCAAAACTAGTTCATTTTGATAAAAATATATTTTTATCCTCTCAAATGTGGAATTTTTCATCCCAGTTCTTCACAAATCATTTCTTATGATTTTAGACAAATTATTACTATTTTTAATAATTTTATCAAGGCCCGTACAGTTGATTTCCATCAACGGCCATCGAACTGCACTTACATCGACCTTTTCCAAATTTGATTTGGACATAATTCCAAATCCAACCGTTAGATTTCAAATCTCTAATATTTGTTAGAAAGATCTTTTCGATACGAACCCACCGGTTCCGGTTTTAGGAGAATCTGATGCTCGGATCTCCTATAATGTCCATTCGAAGTCAATGGTCGAAATTCACGAACAGCCGCAGCGCGGCGCGTTCTATTCAGGCCGTTATATATAATATATATATATATTATATTATATATTTCATCGATTTCCTTTTAAAACATATTTTATAAATCGTTTTAAATTCGTTTTCGAAACGATTTCAACTTCATATTCAATTTCGAATCAAAATTGAATATTCCACATCATCGATACACAAATGATAATATTTTCAAAACGTTATATTTTGAAATCACTCCCTTTTCTACATTCATTATAAAAACGAATATAATCGATATAAATATCGTTCGCGTCAAAATGGCGCATCTCTAATCAACACGGCTTTATATATTTCAATAACTTCGTTATTCTATTCAACAAAAGAATATTTTCTTCAACACATGAATATATACTTTATTCAACACATGAATATTTATTCATTCTCACTTACAATAAAAATGCGTATTCTATTGTATAAAATATTTCGTTCAACACATGAATATTCTCAACACATGAATATATATTTTATTCAACACATGAATCTTTATTTTATAATATTCTTTATTTTCCCAATTGGAATGAGGCCCAATCAATTACCATATAATGTTAATTATATGGATTCCATACAACACATGTATATAATAGCAACGATAAATAATCAACCATCATCCAAAGTGCACCACACAACTGCATAAGCATTAAATATAAATAATTAATGCTCGTACAGTCTGTCAATCAAACGATCGACATACCACTAAACAATTGGGATTAGTGTACATCAAATATCATCCCAACACCCGTGTGGGGTTTCAAATCAACAAACACCGAATATTATCAGCGCAGTTGGGCGTTGTGTAAAATTTATCGTCCCAATCAATATCCTTCAAATAGGTGTGCATAAACAAACCGTCCGGTTTGTAAATGAATATTTATTTATTCACATTCACGTTAAAAATTATATTTTTAACGATAATTAATTTATTTCAACACATGAATGTTTTTTATCCATTTCACATCAACATCACAAACAAACTTCACAACACATCAAACAAGCATACAAGTCGTCCAATGTCTGTGGACGACGGGTGTCGGGTGCTGTTAAGCACCTTCTGCATCCAATTACATATTTTAACTAGAAAACAAGATTTAAAGTGAGAAGTTCTCACCAAGAAGCTAAACCAAACGCCGCGACTCTTCATATGTAGGAAATCTTCGTCGTACTTCTAACGAGATCTGTTACACGCGGTTCACATTAAAAATCACATTTTTAATTCGCTTCACGTATAAAAATCTACTTTTATCAAAGTAAAAGATCATATTTTTACTTCACTAGTATATATATATATATATATAAATCAATCTTTTGATATATAACTAAAAATTATATTTTTACTCTTCTAAAAATCAAAACTTTATACTGTTAAAAATCAAATCTTTCTTCGCTACGTATATACATAAAAATCGAATTCTTATCTCAAAGTAGCTTATATAAATTTCATTTTCAAACCATGATAATATATAAAAATCTAATCTTTCTTATTAAAAAAAACATATTTTTAAAACTAACTTCTTAAATTAAAAACCATATTTCTATAAACAAAAATCATATCTTTATATAGATAAAAATCTCACCTTTGTAATAAATAATTTAAAACCCCAATTTTTATTCCTATCAACTAATTACTTTTAAATAAAAGTAAACAACTAACTAAAAAAAAGTAAATAAAATAAATAAGAAAATATAAAGCTTACAATACAGAGAATAGGGGGTTTAAGCAGTCGTCGGAGGATGGCCGTTGGCGTTCGTCGGTGGGGGCAGGGTGGTTGGGGGCTGCTCTGGTGTTGCTAGGGTATGGGGTTGGGTTCGGGGAATGGAGGGAGGGGTTAGAGAAGACGAGGGGCACCTGGTGCGAGGGGGACGGGGAGGAGGATCAGCGGAAGAAGAGGGGGGTCCGGCGCCTTCGACGACGGCGCGTTGGCCTGGAGGGCGACGTCGATCGCTGCTTTTTTTTCTTTTTTTATTTAATTATTTGATTTCAGAAAGCTACTTTTAATTTCGACCTCGAAATCGAACCCACCGACCGTCGTTCATAGCTAATTACCCTCATTCCGAACACAATGAGATATGTAACGCAGGCTGATTCGGTTGTTTCGATCAGTTTTCGTCAAAATCAAAATATAACTCTATATATTGAATTTGAATGCACATTTCAATTTACGATACAGTCCTAACAAAACTAATTTCGTCGAATTTGAAGATCGTTTGAAAAATGACCATTTTCCAGTCGATTAAAATTAACTGAAAATGGTCAAACGCGTTTTCCTTTGCCACGCTCAAATATTGATTCAAAAAATTACGAATTTTGGAATCTACCAATAACTTGACATCTCGGATCCAACAAAAGTGGTTTCGTCGAAAACCGAGGTCGTTTGCAAAATTTCCATTTTTAAGGGCCCGAATTCCATAGTATTCTGAATTTTCAACTGGGCTTAACTTTTGATTCCCGCTATGAAATTTTGATTTTTCGGATTCGCTAGAAAGATATTCTCAATTAGATTCTAATATTTTTGGTTTCGCAAAAATCCGGTTTATTTTGAATCCTATACATTCATTTGAAGTTCGAAATCGAAATTTCGAACTACCACGCCATTTTCAATACCTTTTATAATTATAAATAAATATTTATATTCTAACGACGATCTAAATAAATATATACATTCTAATTCTATTCAAAATAAATTTCTCATCATTATTATTTAAAATAATTCATTTTAAATATTCAAAATTCATCAAAATTGCCAAAATAAAATTTTCAAACTAGCTCAGAATTTATGGGTTATTACAATCTCCCCCACTTAAAACTTTTCGTCCCCGAAAAGGAACAAGCCGAAAGTTGTTTAACAAACCAACCCAACTTCCATTATTTTCTTTATGGCTTAAGTTCTTCAACTTTTCAGTTTCTAAGAACTTTTCAAATTTTTCAAAAACTTGGCTAACACCCTAAATTTTCGAAAAATTTGGCCATAACCTCCACTGCACCGGGGACTTCAGGATATTTCAAATAGCCTCCCATGGCCCTCATCAATCCAAAAAGAAAAAGAAATAGCAAAGCGGCTAGTCAATCGGCTCATAAATTCATCAAATCCCAATAAATTTGTAAACATGTACCTATTTGTCGGGCAAACAATTTTATTCCTCTTCTCTAACTTCCTTGCTATGACCTGTTCAATGTGAGTACATGTATATGCATGGAATTTCAAACAATTTTCAATACAATTCACTTTTTGGTACAATTTGGCATAATGGTTCAACGTTTAATTAATCAACCAATAATCAAACAACACAATCAGCAATCAATTAGTTGATTATCATTTCAAATTCATAATTTTGATATATATACAGAAATCATGTTTTAGGTGCCAAATCACAACAATAAACCGATCTAGTTTTGGTTCTCACACTAGTCTAATGGAAATATATAGAAATCCCACCTTCGAAACTCGAACACAAATACTGATGATGTTGCAATCAACATCAGAATTGTCCCCGGGCGACTAGAGTGTGATTCTATATCTATCCAGTATATTAAAACTTCGAATATACGTTCATGACGCATATATACAAAATCTTTATATACTCGATTGTCCAAATTCAATATAAATAAAATATTCAATTACGTACAATATGGTTTAAATTTTCAAAACAAAACTTGTTTTCAATTTTATTTTAAAAATATACTCTTCACACTCGTTCTAGGATAATACTGATCCTATCTCTAACGAGTCATTCTAATTGGATATTACTAATCCAATCTCTGATGAATTATTTCATTTGGTTCTAACGTGTCTTGTTCTCGAGCTCTGAAACCAAAGCTCTGATACCAAATGAAGCGACCTGAACTTCCCCGGTCTCTGAAGAGAAGAGAAAGAATGAATTACTGTGAGGACAAGACCAATCAGAACGCAAACAGAAGAACATTTCATTGTTTATTACAACCATTCCATCAAAATACAAGGATATATAGAGTATGAATAAATATTACACATTTGATAATTATCAGAGATTTAAATTTACATTTAAATACATTACTACAACGGAAAAATAATACAAAACATAACTGAAAAAAATACACGGATACAAAGCTTTCCGAATATCACTTCAGTTATAAACCAGGATCCTGTGAATATAAATTTGCAAAACCAAAATTACTAGCTGCTCGTGTGGAAATTAGGGGCACCCAGAGTTTAGGTTAAAACAATAAACTCCAGGTCATTCATGTGACTGGTATGAGAACTAAAACAGTTTTAATCTTTATTTTTAAAGTTAGGTAAATCAAGGGACCACGCCGTATAACACGGAACGAGTTTCCTCCTAAGAATACCAGTGCATAAAACAAACAGCGCAATGCTAAATAAAGAAAAATGAAGCTATTATAAGACCCAGGTCCCATAACACAATGCAACGCAAGCCAGAGGATAGGGTTTTACCTTATAATAGCCAAAGAATGCTTGATACGTTTAAAAACAGATTATTTTGATATTACTATAAGTGTATAGTGTCAAAACAATTTCAATCATAACTATCAATCATAGACGACATAAGTGTCCCATACCACTATGTCGCCAATACTAGGCTCTACAAATAAAACCGAAATATCACGAGTTGGAAGTTGGATTCCATCATGAGTCGAGGCAAGGAGCAAGCTCCTCTCCGTTCGAGACACTCTAGCAAATGTCTCAGGACCACACACAGCGATACTTGGAATCGGTTGGGCCGGTCCTCTCTTACTTTTGAGGATTGGCAATTCCTAAACACACGTTTCCCTGTCCTATCGGACCTATATAATGGTCTGTACGTTGGCTCACATAGTGCCAGTTATCGACCATATATTCGAGGCGCCTCGCATTCCAACAACCACACAGGTAAAAAGTATATAAATGTCAGGGCTGGTAGGTCACTGACATCACCCATAGCTAGAAAGAAATGTCGTGTTCTCCCAACGGTCCGTATCCCATTTTTGACTCATACCGAGGTGTGAGGCTCGTGAATTCATGTTATACACAAAGCTATGCCACACAGGCCGTGCTTTGATCATTTACCACAAGACTTTTCTTTTCAACAGAAGCCTTGATCATTTGCCACTTAGGCATGCCACACAGGCAATTCACTCCATGGGACTGATGTTCATCGATATACAACGTCTGAGCTCGTACGTCTAAGAGAAGGGCATTAAGCAAGAGAATAAATTCTCTGCCACCAAACAGATGTATATTTAATAGAGATCAATCAACACAGAATAAAATCCAATGTCAGACACACAGTCCATTTACAAGTTCACTCTGGGTCTGAATGAAACCGGAGGCACTTTCCTCGCATATCCATCGATCTCCATGTACGTCTGAACGATCACCGACTGACTCCCTCCTCTTGGGTGTACACCCCAATCAAGATCATCAATAATCATCTAAACGATGTGAAGACTTCCGGTCTTCAACCACCGTCTTCATCTTCGACTTATCGTCGAATCGATTATTTAGAATGGGTATAAACCCCGCCTTTCCGAATAACCCGCATATAAAATAAACAAGTGTTACACAGACATAACATATGCCTCATTCCAATTCAGAATATTCTTCTATTCAAATATTCACATTCTTAGGGAAAGGTTCCCATTAATTTTATTAAAGATAAATTCTTCTAAATTTATTCTTTAATCTTCCTTTGGATATCTTTTCAAACCAGGTTATGGTTTTCCAAACTAGTCGGGATTAGCGAACCACAACGAAGTAATTATTTATTTTATTTCCCAATCCCAACCTATTCATCCCAGGGAGAAAAACTGGTAATACTCCATATCTAACACCACGGTGTTATCGGTAAAATTAATTACCATTTCACGTTCAAATCTAATTAAAGATTTAACTATCGCTCTAGAGCAAGACTGGTGATACTCCATGTTCGATCATTTCAATCTAATTAAAGATTCATTAAAACCCCACTTAGTTTTAATCTTCTCAAAAATCAATATCCTGTCTTTAACTAGGTTAAAGAACCAATGTGACCTAAAACACGATTCACGATAAACCCAAAATCACTTTCTATTGTTAATCGGGTTAAAGAATAGGTGTTATTCAAAACACTGCTCACGATAAACCCCAAAAACAATTCAAATTCAATTCCAATTAAATATTAATTAACTGGACAATTTCACTAAATCTTAATTAAAAGATTTATTCTTTTCTAAACTGGGTTCAAGAATAGTGTTATTTAAGACACCATTCACGATGAACCCAAAATCCCATTGGATATTAAATACAAGGCTCTGAATAGAAAATATACCGGCTTATATTCAATATCAAATTCTGAAACCAACAAATATCGTATTGGAAATAACGATATCAAATATATATTTCAAATTTCCATAACCATATATCTCTAATCATGAAATCCAACATCTAAATATTCCGAAGGTAATTTCCATTCAAATCCATTCCAATTCACGTATTGGAAATTCTGATTATTTTCAAAACCATTTCAAATCTAGTTCAAAACTAGTTCATTTCGACAAAAATATATTTTTATCCTTTCAAATGTGGAATTTTTCATTTTAGTTCTTCACAAATCATTTCTTATGATTCTACACAAATTATTACTATTTTTAACAATTTTATCAAGGCCCGTACAGTCGATTTATATCAACGGCCATCGAACTACACTGACAACGACCTTTTCCAAATTTTATTTGGACATAATTCCAAATCTAACCATTAGATTTCAAATCTCTAATATTCGTTAGAAATCTCTTTTCGATACGAACCCATAATTCCGGTTTTAGGAGAATCCGACGGTCAAATCTCCCGTAATGCCCATTCGAAGTCAATGGTCGAAATTCACGAACTGCCACAGCGCGGTGCGTTCTATTCAAGCCATTATATATACAATATACATATATATATTTCGTCGATTTCCTTTTAAAACGTATTTTATAAATCATTTTAAATTCGTTTCCGAAACGATTTCAACTTCGTATTCTATTTCGAATCAAAATTGAATATTCCACATCATCGATATACAAATGATAATATTTTCAAAATGTTATATTTTGAAATCACTTCCTTTTCTACATTCATTATAAAAACGAATATAATCGAATATCGTTTGCGTCAAAATGGCGCATCTCTAATCAACACGGCTTTATATATTTCAATAACTTCGTTATTCTATTCAACAAATGAATATTTTCTTCAACACATGAATATATACTTTATTCAACACATGAATATTTATTAATTCTCACTTGCAATAAAAATGTGTATTCTATTGTATAAAATATTTCGTTCAACACATGAATCATTTCAACACATGAATATTCTCAACACACGAATATATATTTTATTCAACACATGAATTTTTATTTTATAATATTCTTTATTTTCCCAATTGGAATGAGGCCCAATCAGTTACCATATAATGTTAATTATATGGATTCCATACAACACATGTATATAATAGCAACGATAAGTAATCAACCATCATCCAAAGTGCACCACACAACTGCATAAGCATTAAATATAAATAATTAACGCTCATACAGTCTGTCAATCAAACGATCGACATACCACTAAACAATTGGGATTAGTGTACGTCTAATATCATCCCAACACCCATGTGGGGTTTCAAATCAACAAACACTGAATATTATCTGTGCAGTTGGGCGATGTGTAAAATTTATCGTCCCAATCAATATCCTTCAAATAGGTGTACACAAACAAACCGTCCGGTTTGTAAATGAATATTTATTTATTCACATTCACGTTAAAAATTATATTTTTAACGATAATTAATTAATTTACACATGAATGTTTTATTATCCATTTCACATCAACATCACAAACAAACTTCACAACACATCAAACAAGCATACAAGTCGTCCATGGTCTGTGGACGATGGGTGTCTGGTGCTGCTAAGCACCGTCTGTATCCTAGTATATATTTTAACTAGAAAACAAGATTTAAACTGAGAAATTCTCACCAAGAAGCTAAACCAAATGTCGCGACTCTTCATATGTAGGAAATCTCGCCGTGCTTCTAACGAGATCTGTTACACGCGGTTCACATTAAAAATCACATTTTTAATTCGCTTCACGTATAAAATTCTATTTTTATCGAAGTAAAAATCATATTTTTAATTCACTAGTACATATATAAAAATCAATCTTTCGATATATAAATAAAAATTATATTTTTACTCTTCTAAAAATCAAATCTTTATACTGTTAAAAATCAAATCTTTCTTCGCTACGTATATACATAAAAATCGAATTCTTATCTCAAAGTATCTTATATAAATTTCATTTTCAAACGATGATAATATATAAAAATTTAATCTTTCTTATGAAAAAAACATATTTTTAAAACTAACTTCTTAAATTAAAAACCATATTTCTATAAATAAAAATCATATCTTTATATAGATAAAAATCTCACCTTTGTAATAAATAATACAAAAAACCCCAATTTTTATTCCTATCAACTAATTACTTTTAAATAAAAGTAAACAACTAACTAAAAAAAGTAAATAAAATAAATAAGAAAATATAAAGCTTACAGTACAAAGAGGAGGGAGTTTCAGCAGTCGTCGGAGGATGGACGTTGGCGTTCGGCGGTGGGGGCAGGGTGGTTGGCGGCTGCTCTGGTGATGCTAGGGCATGGGGTTGGGTTCGGGGAACGGAGAGAGGGGTTAGTGAAGAGGAGGGGCGCCTGGTGCGAGGGGGACGGGGAGGAGGATCGGCGGAAGAAGAGGGGGGTCCGGCGCCTTCGACAGCGGCGCGTTGGCCTGGAGGGTGACATCGATCGCTGCTTTTTTTCTTTTATTTATTTAATTATTTGATTTCAAAAAGCAACTTTTAATATCGACTTCGAAATCGAACCCCACTGACTGTCGTTCATAGCTAATTATCCCCATTCCGAATACAATGGGATATGTATCGCAAGCTGATTCGATCGTTTCGATCAGTTTTCGTCAAAATCAAAATATAACTCTATATATTGAATTTGAACGCACATTTCAATTTACCGGGGCTACATAATAACTAGAAAAATTCCCGAAAACAAAAAAAAAATCGTTGAATTGGAAGATCGTTTGAGAAATGACCATTTTCCAGTCGATTAAAATCAACTAAAACTGGTCAAACGCGTTTTCTTTGCCACGCTCACATATTGATTCGAAAAATTACGAATTTTGGAATCTAGCAATAACTTGACATCACAGATCCAAAAAAGTGGTTTCGTCAAAAACCGAGGTCGTTTGCAAAATTTCCATTTTTAAGGGCCAGAATTCCATAGCGACTATTCCGAATTTTCAACTGGGCATAACTTTTGATTCCCGCTATAAAATTTTGATTTTTCGGATTCGCTGGAAAAATATTCTCAATTAGATTCTAATATTTTTGGTTTCGCTAAAATCCGGCTTATTTTGAATCCTGTACATTCATTTGAACTTCGAAATCGAAATTTCGAACTACCGCGCCATTTTCAATTCCTTTTATAATTATAAATAAATATTTATATTCTAACGACGATCTAAATAAATATGTACGTTCTAGTTCTATTCAAAATAAATTTCTCGTCGTTATTATTTAAAATAATTCATTTTAAATATTCAAAATTCATCAAAATTGCCAAAATAAAAATTTCAAACTGGCTCAGAATTTCCGAGTTATTACAGTATATATATTATATAATATTTAATATTTTAATTCACTAATTTATTCGTTTCATGTTCAAACTCTATTCGAACTCCAACGACTGTCCCACCTAGCTAATTACCCCCATTTCGAACACAATGGGATTTGTCGGATAAGCCAATTCTATCATTTCGATCAGTTTTCGTTGAAACTAAAATATAAATCTATATATGTTGAATTTAAACGTACATTTTAAAATACCGAGACCACATACTGATTCTAAAAATTCCAAAAAAAATATTTCTAGCTTCGTATGGACGATACTATCCTAAAAAACTAATTTCATCAAATTTGAAGACCGTTTGAAAAATGGTCATTCTGTAGTCGATCCAAATTGACTAAAACGGTTAAAACACGTTTTCTTGTGCCACGCTCACATATTATTCCCAAAAATTAGGAGTTTTGGAATCTAGCAATAATTTGACATCCCGGATCCAACAAAAGTGTTTTCATCGAAAATGGAGGTCGTCAGCAAAATGGCTATTTTTAAGGGCTATATTTCCATAGCGACTATTCTGAATTTTCAACAGGGCATAACTTTTTATCCTCGCTATGAAATCTGGATTTTTCAGATTTGTTGGAAAGATATTTTCAAATAGATTCTAATATTTTTGGTTTGCTAAAATTCGGTTTGTTTTGAATCCTGTACATTCATTTGAAATTTGAAATTGAATTTTCAAACTACCGCACGATTTTCATTTCCTTTTATGATTAAAATAAATATTTATATTCTAATTTCGATTCAAACAAATATATACATTCTAATTCTATTCAAAATGAATTTCTTGTCATTATCATTTAAAATAAATCATTTTAAATATTCGAAATTCGTTAAAATTGCCAAAATAAAAATTTTAAATTGGTTCTGATTTTCCGGGTTGTTACATAATTATGTTAATCACCAAATCCAAAATGAGATTTCTTCATTAAAGGTATTCAGCATAACTAGATATAAACAAAATTTTAAACCTTAGGAGATTTAAATTCAAAAAATATTTGACTTTACTCTTAAATCAACCATATTATTTTTTAATGAACATTAATACCATTATTCGCTCAAATTAGAAATAAAAACTTAAATTTATCCAAATGTCAGCATAAAAAAAATATATCGAATAAATCCAAACAGTTTGATTTAAATCTCAATAATAACTTTAAAATATCAAGTATATTTTAATTTATATATATTATATCTCATTAAAGAACCAACAATAAATATATCTGTATATTATTTCTTTTCTTCTAGATCCTCAACGCAACGACTTCTTAATCCTTATCCGTACATTTATTTACAATGTATATCTAATGAGTACTTTCAATCTTATAAGCTTCAATCTCTCTTACAATTACCATAGCGGTAAATTAGCCCAAAAAGATGGCATTTTATTCTTAAAATAATATTAATCTTAAATGACTGTACTGGAAATAGCACCAAAAATTAGCAATAAATTGAGTGTCTTTAATTTTTAAAGCAATATTTTTCATATAGTACTCATTCATTTTTATTTTTCTTTGACTTTATGGAATCAAGCACCACAAAGAGTGCTTTTTTCCCCTTATTGTTTCCACAAAATCATTTTCATTCTCAGTAGATAACTTATCAAAAAATTATCGTTACATATAGCACGTCGTTGAAAACTTTTTAAATATTTACTAAATGATCCTTTAACCTTTGACTTTTGAATTATACCACCTTTCAGTATTCTTCGTAACATTATAAGAATATATAACCGTAGTAGCGCTAGCTTCAACCATCCTAATTGCAGGAGTTGGATCCGGGAACTCAAGGATAAACAGTATGCTCTCTTACGAATATTTATATTTAGTCTTAAACAAGATATGAATATTTTAAAAATTGGCAAATATGTTAATCAAATTACCTGAAAAATGAACAAAAATAAAATAAGGATTGACTGCAGATGCTCATAGCCAAAAAATCAACCGTAGTAAATTCAAATAATTGGTAAGTCTCTTCTTAAGATACTTAGTACACATTAATATCAAATATTTGGACAATAATATTTACTGTAACTAATAATCTTGTTATAATGATCAAACACTGACAATAAATTCAAGTCAAATAATAATATTCCTTTGGGTCGATTGATTATTCACTCGTAAAACTTCATAATTATCACTTATTTATTATCACATGTGTAAGTGGTTCGGCCAAATATTAGTCTTCCTTTGGGCCAGCTAATACTCGCATTATTAACTACACGCAAATATCAAGCATTTTCATGAACTACCAAAATAAGAGATGTCATTTTGATGACATGTTATTTCAGTTAGTTCATTATGAATGTAGGATATTTACAATTGCAAAGAGACACCAAAAAATATTTGAGTTTATTTCTTAGTATATGTACAATATATTCCAGGAGTCGTTAAACACTCCCTGAAAAAAAAATAGGTCCATATAATAGATTAAACTCAAAATTAAAACTGTGACATAACATGGTTTACTCAAAAGTTGTTAAACATGTGGCTCTATTCATGGCATTCCCTAACTAAATATGATACTATGTATCATAAATAAAACACTTAACAAATGTCATAAATGAACATCAAAACTAAATGTCATATAAGTTTATATATCCATGACATATTAGATGTCACATGAATGAACATGCTTGTTATAATATACATCTAAACCAAAAATATAACTATACAAAAATGTCACTATGTCAGCTTATCTAATCTTATAGAGCATGTAATTGACCCTATTTGGAATAAATGAACTTGATTCATCTATAATCCATATATATATATATGTATGTGTGTGTGTGTATGTAACTAAAGTATCCAGATTGCAAATTGATTGAAATTCGTAATTTTGTTTAATACGTCATACATCTTGCTATATATTAAACTTACGATCAATGGATGAATCTGCTTATCTAATCTTGTAGAGCATGTAATTGACCCTATTGGAATAGATGAACTTGATTCATCTAAAATCCAAATATATATATATATATATGTGTGTGTGTGTGTGTGTGTGTGTGTGTGTGTGTTTGTGTTTGTGTGTGTGTATGTGTGTGTTGTGTGTATGTAACTAAAGTATTCGGATTGCAAATTGATTGAAATCCATAATTTTGTTTAATACGTCATACATCTTGCTATATATTAAACTTACCATCAATGGATGAATCCATATGACTAATCCTTACTTTATGCTATCTTTTTTTTAATAACAGATCATATACACTAACACTAATGACAAATCCATCTAAATATTTGACAAATAAAAGCCACTTTCAGGTTGAAAAGTCAACTTATAATATACTTTAAACATTGAGTGAACTATTCTACTTAGTTCACATGTAATAATCCTATGCAGTAATCCTAGAGAAGTGTATAATGGTATAGAACATGCAAAATTTAATGTTTATTGTTTAAATTTAGAAATGAGTTCATATATATATACACACACACACACACACACACGCATATAGGACCATACCAGGACACCTCTCTTTTATAGGACCCCTTTTGCACCTCAATGTGAGCCACATATTAATAGTAAAATAAGTTAGTGGAGGGAGAGATGGTTAGTGGAAGGAGAGAGAAATCAGAATATGTGGTGGAAATCTCTATATGTATATATGTATATGCGTATATATACATATGTATATGCATATATGTACACACATATGTATATTCTTTTAAATAACATGATTAATAATTAAGACTGAGAGCGAATTACATTTGATAAAGTAAAGAGAAAATAAACATATTTTAATCTCATAAAATTGATGGTTGTTGGTTCGAATATTTGACTTGGTTTCATACATGACTTTAATTTAAATGACTTTCGGACTTGGATGGTCTAGGTCACTCAAGATTGATCCGAACTTGAATAGAATCATAAAACCACCAGATTAAATAATTATAAAGTGATATTTTTGTTCGAATAACTTTGGTTCAAAGCAGCGGTTCCGTACATGAAATTGGATGATTTGTTTATGCATGGAAGCTTGTAGCTTTATTATTATTGATGCATTTCTAGAAAGCATGCAAGCAAATGATTCCAGTGACATGTGAAGATATGCCCCAAACATCGAGATAGGTTCAGTAGTACCCTAGAATGAGTTGAGCATGTGTGTGTGCGCACACGCGCGCGTGTGTGTGTGTATATGAGAGCACGTATTTGTTATTTGATATTAAAAATTTATTTTATATTGTGTTAGCTAGTATGTTGAGTAGCTTATAAATTCTAATCGATTTGTGGGACGCCACGATATCGATAGGAATTACTAAACAGTTGAACATGATTAACTAATATAATATGTTTTTAAAAAAGGGTAAATGAATTAATTTTACCCAAAATTCTATTTTCGATATAAAAAGGAATAAGTTTATGAAATTATTGAAATATATGAACGAGTTGGTTGTTTATTATAGTCAAATGAGATTATAAAATTTGAATGTTTATATATAACCAAAATATAATTTGTATATGAATAAAATATACAAATAAGATGAACTAAAGTTGGGTTTAAATCAGAATTAAGAATTTAAAATCTTGGGTGTTTGAAAAAATATTTTCCTAAATGAATATAAAGTAATATTGCATTACTTTGACGAATTTGAATGAAAATCATTTTTGAATGGATTTTGAAAGTGATAAAGCACTGAACTCACTTCAGTCACTGGAAAATAATTCTGATGATGACTGCAGCATCATCAGTGTTCATTTTCGAGTTTCTAAGTGATAGATTGCTACCTTAGAAAAGTTTCTGGTGGAAATTTGTTTGAAAGAAAACAAGTTGGTTTGAAAATTCAAATGTTTTTCTTTTGAGATGGAAATAAATATATGTAGATATTTATATGATTTCTAAAGGATTTAAAATGAAAACCCGAGAATTTGAATTTTGGAATTTAAATTTAACTTAAGCAAGTTAAATGAATAGAAGTAAATAAATTGATTAGAATCATTTTGAATGAATTTAAATGCATATGAATGGAATATGAATTGGATGTGAATGTATAGGTTTAAAATGATTCAGATTAAATGAATATTAGCATATATGGTGTGCAATATGAATGAAAACTGAAGGTTTGTAGGAACTAAAATTTGTTGAAATATGAAGAGTTGAGTTTCAAGAATGGTGAGTTTTTGAAAAAAATAAAAGGTTGTAGCATTTTTCTACCCTAGCAATTTCGAGGATGAAATTTTTTTAAGGAGGGGAGAATCTAATGACCCAAATATTTGATCGATTAATTTTAAACATTTAAATTTATTTTAAATGTTGGTTTGATAATATAGATGAAATTTCATATCAAGTTTATCGATCTAATAATGGAATACGATTTAATTTCGAGTATATTGAATAATCGTAATATGAAAACGAATATAATTATATGTGAAGTTAAACTGAATCGAAACGATTCAGATGACCAATATAAAATTTTATTTGAATTAGAACAATCATAATAATTTATTTTTTGAAGTGTCAATTGTTTTGAATTTAAATTATATCGATTCAATATGGAACGTAAAAAATAATCAATTTTCAGACGATTTTGGAATTCATCGAAACCACCTTCATCGGATCCGTAATAGTGTATTATTACCGGATTTCGAATTTTGTAACATTTAGATTTATCAGTTGAACGTACGATCAAAAAACGCCTAGGAATAATTAAATCGAATTTAATTTTGAATCATCAATTTAAATTGATATATTCTCTACACGATCAAATAAGGCTTCGAAAAATGTTCCAGTTTGTTAAGAATATTGGTATAACTGTAACGACCCAGAGATTTTCGGCCCGAAAATCGACATAAATATCCTTACCATAACTTATGCCGACCTTCCAAACACCGAAAACACTGGAACGTTTATAGAAAGAATTCAGAGGGTGAGATAAGAAAGAAAGTTAGAGTAGAAGAAGAAGAACCAACACAACACAGAATCTCACATCGCAGAGGAACAAAATATAATTCAGAAATAAATCTTTATTGAGAGCTTTTGAAAAATACTTACAATATCAGAGTACATCAACATCTCTGGACAGTTATAATAATCTATCCTCATATGTAATCGCACAGCGGAATAAAGACTAGATATCATTCGTCTGAACACCTCCAGCTCGTCTGTGGACTTCGCAGTATCTGCTAACCTGAACCTGTACACCCCGGGCTAACCTGAGCATTTACAAAATACTGGGTCATTCTGGTGAACCAGAGTGAGAAAAACTCGCATAGTATTAAGGGTATCACACAACTTGATTTTTAAGTTAAAATCATTTCGAAAGAAAAGGACAATCGTAAGACCAAATCCACACATAAATACGGACGGCTTTTACCTTACGATAACCCAAAGAATTTTTGAAACCAATATCTTATCTGATATTATAATAGTGTCTAATTACAAGTAAATATCAATCTAGTGGAATGCTTGCATCTCACGTTCCATATATATATATATACATACAAACAAAACCGTGGGCACTTATTGGAGATTGGATTCCAACCGTGACAAGGTATGGGACCACCTGCTGATGGTGTATCTCTAGAGGAGAATACACTGGGTTCAACAAGAACATCTTGCAACCCGGCCCTCACATGACCAACCACTCATTTCGCTTGAGTGTATCGAATGTATATCACCAACGGTTGGGCTTAGACCACCGTTTTCCGATAAGGGACAGCATCGAAATAAAACAAAGAGTGAAATGGATTTTCTCTAGATAGGTGATTATACACCCTAATGGGAGCAACCCACATAGCCATGCTGCCTGCCCGATTTCTGTCATTCCCTGGTTGATGAGCCTTGAAGTCAGAACACATCTGGTCATCATACACTTCGAATGCCACATTGTCAGATCCGCCAAATCACTAGTTGATGTCCACAAAAATATTCTGGTCGTTAAGCTAGAGAGGTGTCCCCCTCCGCCACTAGCAGAGATACGTTTGTAAAAATCAACGTACGTGACCCTTAAGAAATACTCTGTCAGACATCCGTCCATACAAGTTATCCAGGAATAGGATGAACCGAAGGTACTCTCCTACTGCATCCAATATAGGAATCACCCCATGGATCAGTAGCGAGTAGTCCTTGCAATCCACAGATTCCAACCACAACAAAACCCCAGTATATCTCTAGGTCGAATCTGAGATTGTAAGTGGTTCTTCCGCTTTACGAAGATCTATGGTCTTCACATGCTCCATCTCGATCGATGCCTGATATCTTCTATATATATCATATTTGTTGGTCGTAATGGTCTTCGAATATACATTTGATCCCGGTCTTTTCAACCAACAATCATAAAGGTCAGACTTGATAGTTTGTTATTTAACTATCAAGTAAACATCCATGCAATCACAAAAATAGATTCACTGGTCTGGTACTCAGCATCACTTGGCTTCTTTAATTAAAATTAATAAAACTTGAATTTTCCAATATTGGGAAAAACATTTCACTCATTTCTTTATTATACTGATATTCGCAAACCATTTTATTTTGAAAGAATATATATATGATATCCAATACTCCATTCGACAATTATTTTCAAAACATTTACTATAACCTTTCCTTTATTATAACTGAGAGATCATTTCAACTTATTATTCGACGTTAGGCCAACTCATTTGTTTACGTCACTTGGAAAACATATCAAATCCTTATTCTTATAGAATAACCCTTTTTATATCTCACTCCCTTACGCTTCGAATTATCGCCCAATCTCCTTTTAATTCCACTACTAGGGAAAATATCATCTCATTTTATTTCCATTACCTTGGAAATATTATCACACATTCTTACCATTACCAACTAGTATCATCATTGGGTAGTCCTGAAGTCGTTCAAGTTAGGGTATTTTAATTACCTCTCAGACCTTGATCAACAACGTTCTTATCTTCAGATAAATATGAGTTGTGACTCAAGAATCAATATTTAATCAACACATCCCACTAGTTAAAATATAGCTTTACAGTACTTCTTATCTTATGGAAATTTATCTTTAAATATAATTAATATCGCTTAATTTGTTATTTAAATAATTCCTTACTAAACATCACTTTATTTACTCTCAGACTCATTCAAATGACTTTGTTTCACAAACTGAATTACAAATCCTATTTCCAACCTTGTTTACCAAGCTCAAAACAAACCCCTTTTTCAATCCCCTTTTTCTTTCAGGCAATCCCCTTTCGAATCCATTGATTCAACTTAATACCATTATCATGTATTTCCAATTTAAAACAACGTTTTAGACTCATATTCCATTTATAAACCTTGTTTATAAATTTCAAGTCTAGTATAAACCCTCTTTATATCTCCATCTCTCTTTACTTAATTCAAACGTCAGGTTGACCTTTCATTTGAGCTATGTATTTGCTTAAATCTTTTTATTGCTTCACTATAAAACTCAGCTCAAATAATAATCCTCATCCCTAGCTTCTTTCCAAAACTTGAGTACATTTCATTTCAAACTGGGTTACCTAAAATATATTTAATTAGTGATTACCATAACAACTCATTTATTTCAACATTAATCATTTCAAATCAATTAACTCCTTTATTTACTAGAATTAGTGATAGATTTCCTTTTTAAAATCTTACTAGGATTAACCAATTATTCATTTAATTATTTCACTAACTAAAAGTCTAATTTAGTTAAAACAGTCGTCTCGGTCAACTCAAAACACGATTACTCTTCTAACCAATCCCAGTTAATTCTTCCTTTAAATTAATTAAAATAAAATTAATTTAATTGTTCACTTAACGTGATTAATGAAATACTTAACCCCTAGGTTATTTCTTCCCATTTGCTTATAATTCTTATTAACATAAGAATTTGGTTTTATAAAACAATTTCATAATTCCTTATAAACTTTAAATAAATAAATAATGAAATATTTATTTCCTTTTAAATAACTCTTACTCAAAGTAATATCTTTAAAAACTATCTCAGTTATAAAATATATTTATAACTTCAATATTGTCGATTCCTCATTGATAAAATCCATATTTAAAAAAAATCGATTGATTTCTAGACCACGTGATGCCAATTACCCAACCCATACCATCCATTGGTTAACATCAGCATAAAGTTTGAAATATGTTTCAACGATTAACAATAACCAATCATTTCTTTTTATTTGACTGATAATTTCTATAACGATCATCAATCAATCAACAACCAATTCAAACAATTCAAACAATTTTAAACACGTTTATAAACATGACCAATCAAGGGAAATTACTTTATTTCGGTCAAATCATAACGATTGGTGTTTGACTGAAATTAAACGACCGTTTAATTTCATTTATTGAATCAACAATAAATATAAATAACTAATAAACAGTCAACCACTAACAATCAGAACACGGAAAATAAAAACACAATTTATAAAAATATAAATGGGAAGAGCTGAGTGAGTTTAACTCACCTTGATTTTAATTCGTCGATAAACAGTTCATTTTAGTCAAATTAAACTGACATTCAATTCGAATAAAATTTCCAGTTGCTTCTGATCTGGACTGGACCTGCTCCATCTCGAAGTTCTCGTGTCCACGGTCCCAACGCAACTGACCGTGCGTAAATCTGATGTCGTATGCGTGAGAAATCGTATAAACTAATTTATAAAAGAAATTTAATTTTAAAACATGTTTTGATTATAAAATTGAAATGGGCTTTTTACCTTAACCTTTTGCCCAACACTTCTCAACCTGTTCCCCTTTATACCCTTACATACGATTTCTCCCTCATTTGTTCAACCGCCTCCACAATTTTCCTAAACCCTAATCCCCTTTCGATTTCAGCAACCGAGAATAATGTCGTCGCCCCCTCTTCCGTCCTTTAGGGGAAAATCACATCGTCAGGGTCTCCATTTACCTCTTCGATTGCCACCACCTTCGATCGGCTGGTCACTATCAACAACGCCTTCGACAACCCCTACCGAATCACGATGAACCCCAAACCTCCAGAATTGAAGCGGCCTCCTTCATATTAAGCTAAGTTTTTACTCGACTTTTCTGTTACTGTATTCTTTTTTTGTTTTTGGATTTTTTTTTATCTAGTTTCGAATTGTTCTTGAATTGGATGCAAACTTGTTGAGTGAGTGTGTGTATTTATAGTAGTTGGAAACTTAGATAAGATCGTTGTATTTCAATAGCTAGCCGTAGGTAGTCTAGCTTAGGCCATACGTTGTCATCTCCTTTGTTGTATGGTTTGATGGTGCGTGATATTGATCTATTCGAAATGGATCCTGATAGCATTAGTGTAGATGTATAGCTTAGGTGATGAATTATCTATTCAATTCAAAGATTTCGAGTGCATGTTTTGTAGATCTCTTTTCAGATTTCCACGAACTGTTGATGACCCTTTGATGGCTTTGTGATGTTGATATGTTTGAAATGGGACATTCTGTTCGCACTGGTATAAGTTAGGTGACAGTGAAGCTATGAATTTTCAATTCAAATCAGAGATTTTTGAAACTGTATTGTTAGATTTTATGTACCATTTTTAGATACATAGCACAGTGAATTTGCATCAGAGATTTACTGTATGCATGTGAATTTACTATTTATGCTAGCAGTTCGATATATATGTATTGTATATAAAAAATATATACATATAATCAGTATCCTTCTAGCTATATCTTTAGTTGTTATATATTAGCTCAGCTGTTCAGATTTTGATGTATGAGAGAATTCTTTGTGCTGTCTATTCTTAGTTGTTTTATTATATATATATATATATATATATATATATATATATATATATATATTATTTTATACAGTTCATAGCTGTCATGAAATCATCCTTATGGGTTTTCTCTTTTTTCGGTAGGCGCATAGAAAGTGCTTTGGAGGATAACCATTGAAGTTATGGTACTTCAGTTACCAGTATTTGTTAGTACTTCTGTGCAGTGTCCATGTTTTTAGTTGTCTTCTTTAGTTGTAAAAATGTACAAATATATTGTTGTACAAGTTTGATGTTGTAAATATATATATTCATTGGATTTTATTTATTCAGCCATTCATGATGTGAAAATATCGATGTACGAATATGTTTATTGTTTTCCTAAAAGAACAATGTGTGCTGAGTTCTGAAATTCTAAAATGAGTTGTATTTTCCTTTCTTGGGTTTGCATACATACAGACCCTTATGTAAATGATTTCCTTTATATTGGTATTTTCCAGCTTTTAGTTTTTCTTATTTATGTAGCAGCTTATATTTTAAGTATGATGTATGTTTGCTTTTTATATTCGTTTCACCAAACCGAGCGGGAACATAAATAAACATATACATATATATTAAATTCAAGAAAACTAAATTTAACGAAAATAAATAAAATATCATTGTATTTACTAAATTAACAACTTCAAATTTCATTCAGTATGGCATTCAACTCGACATAAAATTCTAGTTTTAAATAATATTTCATTTACATAAAAATCTTTTAATATAAATAAATAAATCGTTATAATTTAAAAACGAATTCCATAGCGACTATTTAGAAATTTGAATCGGACGTAACTTGAAATCTGTAAGTTGAAATCTCGATTTTTCTCTTTCATTAGAAAAATATAATCGAACTGGTCCCAACGTGTCTTGTTTCACAGAAATCCGACTTATATCGGATCCTGTATATTCAGTTAAAGTTCAAATCGAAAATTTCGAACTACTGCGACGTTTCGAGCTCATTTTTAATTAATTTATAAATATATATATTCGAACTTCATTCTAAATAAATAAATTCTATTAAAATCTATTATAATTTCAATATAATATATAAACTGATTTAAATATTATATTTTAAATGGTCGAAAAATCTGGGACGTTACATTCTTTCCCCCTTAAAATAATTTCGTCCTCGAAATTGCAAAGTAAGAAGAATATTCCGAACCAATTTGTTTTTAAAATCATTACCTTTGCATTAATTTCAAAATAAATTCGAACTTTAAAATTTTCTAAAATTTTGCCAGCACCTCCTCTGCAAGGCTCGATCGGTACGACTACAACTGCCACTCTGGCATCAATTTCTTCGAAAAGAAAAATCAAAATCCAAATGGCTACCCACTCAGGGTATAAAATTAATCGCTTAACCCATAATATTAAGGATTACCTAATTGTGGAGCATTCGAACTCAAATTCCAATTTCCGAAGCGTATCAAGTAGCGGTTCATCTTCTGCATTTGCAGTCTGTATAACCAAATCACCTCCACAGCCTTCAGAATTCCGCACTTATTCCATTTTTAATGCAGATAATAATCTGGGTTAGAAAATTCTGTTTCCACTTCACAACCGATCTTATTTCCAATTCACTACGCCGGGATTTTTCCATCCATACAATTCCTTATTAACTAAACTGATTAAATTCGATTAATGTTCAATATCTGGTTCGTATCTGCTTTGGTTTCACATCCATTAATATCGATCGATTAGTATCAAATTAATCCCCATTATTAATCCATTTAAATTTTCAAATCCCATTTTATTCAAGTTTATTTGAATTCATTCTTAACAGATTTTACTTAAGCAGATTCAGTTTTGCTTTCATATTTGATTCAATTTGACGTATTGATTTTATAATCAGTTCAACTTTATTTCAAAATTCAAATTTGATTTCAAATCAAATCAATCAAAACAACAAATCAACCCACATTAGTATAATATAGAAAATTATTACCCTTTTTGTAATAACCCGGAAATGCAAGCCAATTTAAAATTTTTATTTTGGCAATTTTAGCGAATTTTGAATATTTGAAATGGATTATTTTAAATAATATCGACGACAAATTTATTTTGAATAGAATTAGAATGTATATATTTATATAGATCGACGTTAGAATATAAATATTTTATTTCAATTATGAAAGGAATTGAAAATGGCGCGGTAGTTCGATAATTCGATTTCAAATTTCAAATGAATGTACCAGGTGCAAAATAAACCGGATTTTGGCGAAACCAAAAATATTGGAATCTAATTGAGAATATCTTTCCAACGAATCGGAAAAATTGGAATTTCATAGCGGGAACCAAAAGATACATCCAGTTGAAAATTCAGAATAGTCGCTATGGAATTCTGGCCTTTAAAAATGGCCATTTTGCAAATGACCTCGGTTTTCGACGAAACCACTTTTGTTGGAACCGGGATGTCAAATTATTGCTAGGTTTCAAAATTCGTAATTTTTCGAATCAATATGTGAGCGTGGCAAAGGAAATCGCGTTTGACTAGTTTCAGTTGATTTTAACCGACTGGAAAATGGCCATTTTTCAAACGGTCTCAGAATTTGACGAAATTAGTTTTGTTAGGACCGTATCCTCGATACGAAGCTAGAAAATAGTCTTTTGGGAATTTTTCTAGTTAGTATGTGGCCCCGGTAAACTGAAATGCGCGTTCAAATTCAATATTAAGAGTTATATGTTGATTTTCACAAAAACTGATCGAAATGATCGAATCAGCTTACGATACATATCCCATTGTATTCGAAATGGGGGTAATTAGCTCGGGGCGACAGTCGGGGGAATTGATTTCGAGTTCATATGAGAAGTCAACTTTAAAGGAGAATTAAATTAAATTAAATAATTAAATTATATTTTCCCTTATACTAAGCCCCCTCTCTCTCCTCTTTCATTATTCAACGAACAGAAAAATAAAAAATAAAAATAAAAAAAGTAAGGGAGGAGCCGCCGTCGCTACACCCATTGGAGCGCCACTGCGCCATCAGGCGCGCCGCCTCAGGCGTTGGCCACCAGAGCCCCCTCCCGTCCTTCTTCCTCCGTTCTTCTCTCCACTTCCTCCTACCAAATCGTAGCCCCCCCAATACCTCCGCCGTGAAACCCTATTCGCCAGACCGCACCCCTAGCCCGCCGCCAGCCACCCACCAGAGGCAGCGCGCCCCTCCCCTTCGTCAACCTCCGCAGCAAACACCCCCCTCCCACCGCGAAACCCCACAGTCTGCCACGGATGGTCAGAGCGCCTCCCTGGGCCACACCCCACCAAACCGCACTGCACAGATCACCCACGAAACCCCCCCTTTAGCTCAGATCGACGTTTACAGTGAGTGTTTCTATATTTATTTATTTATTTATTTATCTTTTATTTTTAATCTTCAAACATTGGTTAATTTCTGATCTATAAAATAAATAACCTTGAAAATAAAAATATGAATTTTATTTTAAATAAAGTTATGATTTTTAATGGTATAAAAATTCGTTTTTTATTATATGTATAGCGAGATAAAGGTTTGATATATATATATATATGTAGCGTATAACATTACAATTTTTACATATATGGGTAGAGAGTAAAGATTTGATTTTTAGAAATGATAAAGGTGGGATTTTTATACGAATGAAAACATTCTAGAAAGCGAGATTTTTAATGATAGAAAGACGAGATTTTTAATGATAGAAAGACGAGATTTTTAATGATAGAAAGACGAGATTTTTAATGATAGAAAGACGAGATTTTTAGTTAATAGAAAGATTAAAAATTTGATTTTTATATAATAGAGAATATAAAAATATTATCTTTATATATGTAGCGAAATAAAAATCTGTTTTTTATTATATACATGTTGAAATAAAAATGTGATTTTTATAGCAATGATATAAAAATTCGATCTTTATAAATGGAGTAGAAATATAAAATATAATTTTTATATAGAAAGAAGCGTTGTAAAAAAATATAAAGAAGAAATAATTTTTTTTTTTTTATGTATTGGAATGAAGCAATAAAAATATAATTTTTATTATGAACAGCGGGGCAAGGACTGCATTGGAATTTCAAACAAATCCAGACGGTTCAGCAGTTCAAAAGCAAAGCACGGAGGAGTGGAACCCTCTGTGAGAACTTCTCACTTCAAATCTTGTTTTTCTAGTTAGAAATATATACTAGGATACAGACGGTGTTTAGTAGCACCCGACACCCGTCGTCCACATACCATGGATGGCTTGTATGTTTGATTGTTTGTTGTGATGAAAATTGATTGTGTGATGTGAAATAAAATAAAATATTTATATAGTTAAAAATATTTTATCGTTAAAAATATAATTTTTAACGTGAATGTGAACAAATAAATATTCATTTACAACCAGACGGTTTGTTTATGAACACCTATTTGAAGGACATTGATTGGGACGATAAATTTTACACGTCGCCCAACTGCACAAATAAAATTCAGTGTTTGTGGATTGAAATCCCACACGGGTGTTGGGATGATATTTGTCGTACACTAATCCCAATTATTTAGTTGTATGTTGATCGATTGGTCGACAGACTGTGTAAGCGTTAATTATTTATATTTAATGCTTATGCAGTTGAGTGGTTCACTTTGGATGATGGTTGATTATTTATCGTTGCTTTTATATACATGTGTTGTATGGAATCCATATAATTAACATTATATGGTAATTGATTGGGCCTAATTCCAATTTGGAAAATAAAGAATATTATGAAATAAAGATTCACGTGTTGACAGTACTCATGTGTTGAGATTAGTCATGTGTTGAAAGAAATATAGATTCATATGTTGAGTAAAATATTTTAACAATAAAATTTACATCTTTATCATATATAAAATTAGAAACTAACTGGAAAATAGATAAGATGAGCGGTCTCCTGGGTATTGATCTGATGTTGGTTTCGGCCTTCGGGGTTAATATTTAGGGAATTGCTCTCTTTCTAATTTACGGTTAGAGTTTGATTAAAAACTAAATGATAGAAATCATAATTTTATAAAATATATTAAATAACAAAAATAGTCACGTGTTGACAGTACTCATTTGTTGAGATTAGTCATGTGTTGAAAGAAATATAGATTCATGTGTTGAATAGAATAAATATTCATTTGTTGAATAGAATAACGAAGTTATTGAAAAATATAAAGCCGTGTTGATTAGAGATGCGCTATTTTGACGCGAATGATATTTATATCGATTATATTCGTTTTTATAATGAATATTGAAAAGAGATTTAAAATTTGAATATAAAACGAATTCAAATTGAATTGAATATAAAACGAATTCGAATTGAATTGAATATAAAACGAATTCTAATTGAATTGAATATAAAATGAATTCGAATTGAAATGAATTCAAATCGAATTGAAAACGAACTGAAATTGAATTGAAATCAAATAGAAATGAATGTAAAAAGAATCTATAATGGAAAATTCAATTTTGATTTGAATTTGAAATGAAAGTTGAAATTGTTTTTGAAATTTTTTGAAATGATTTATAAAATTCGTTTTAAAAGGAAATCGATGAAGTATATATATATATATATATATATATATATATATATATATATATATAATGGCCTGAATAGAATGCGCCGCGCCGCGGTAGTTCGTGAATTTCGACCATTGACTTCGAACGGACATTACGGGAGATCCGACCGTCGGATTCTCCTAAAACTGGAACCATTGGGTTCGTATCGAAAAGAGATTTCTAACGAATACAAGATATTTGAAATCTGACGGTTTGATTTGGAGATATGTCCAAATCAATTTCAGAAAAGGTCGTTGTAAGTGCAGTTCGATGGCCGTTATTGGAAATCGACTGTACGGGCCTTGATAAAATTATTAAAAATATTAATAATTAGTGTAAAATCATAAGAAATGATTTGGAAAGAATTGGGCTGAAAAAATCCCATATTTGAAAAGATAAAAATAGTTTTTTATCGAAATGAACTAGTTATTAACTAGAATAATAATTTATTTATTTAAAAAAAATAAATTGGATTTGAAATGGGTTTTGAATAACCAGGATTTCCAATATATTTAATTGGAATGGATTTGAATCGAAATTGTTTTTGGAATATTTCGATATTAGATTCTGCGATTATACAGATATTTTGGAGGAAATTTGGAATGTATATTTTATATCGTTATTTCCAAAGCGATATTTGTGGGTTTCCGAATTTGATATTGAATATAAACCGATATATTTTCTATTCAGAGCCTTGTATTTAATATCAAATGGGATTTGGGTTTGTCGTGAATGGTGTCTTCATCAACACTGTTCTTAAACCCCATTGAGAAAAGATTAAATCTTTTTATTTAGATATAACGAAGTATACTAATTAATTAATATATTTAATTGGAATTGAATTAGACTTGATTTGTGGGTTTATCGTGAGCGGTGTTTTAAATAACACTTGTTCTTTAACCCGATAATAAATAGAATGTTATTTGGGTTTATCGTGAACCGTGTTTTAAATGACATTAGTTCTTTAACCCAGTAAAAGGAGTTTTAATGAATTTGTAATTAGATTGAAATGTGAATTGATAATTTAAATTACCAAATTTGGAAAGTGAGCGAGAATGGAGTATCACCAGTTCTTGTTGCTGGTCCTGAGCAGGCTGGGTACGCATGATAGGGGTTCTCGCTTCGCGGTTTGGTGGCGAACGGGAGACTCTTACCCCTACATGTCCCTGTTGAGGGTTGGTTAGGCAATGGCCGGGAGGCTCGAGAGGGTCGCTGTAAAACAAGTGAACTGGGGGACCATGTAGGAGCCACGGTGGGTATTACCTGCTGCTTGGAGGATGAAGGGATGGTTGCAAAGCCTACCGGATTTCGTCGGCTATCATACAGTTTGGTATCAGAGCTTTGGTTTACAGAGCTCGAGAACAAGACACATTAGAACCATACGAAAGAATTCATAAGAGATTGGATTAGTAATATCCAATTAGAATGACTCGTTAGAGATAGGATCAGTAGTATCCTAGAACGAGTGTGAAGAGTATATTTTTCAAATGAAAACAATTTTGTTTTGAAATTTAAATCGGTTTATACGTATTTGAATATTTTATTTATATTGATTTTGGACAATCGAGTACATAAAGGTTTTGCATATACGCGTCATGAACGTATATTCGAAGTTTTAATATACTGGATAGATATAGAATCATACTCTAGTTGCCCGAAGATGATTCTACTGATGACTATATAGCATCAGTAGTGTATTTTCGTGTTTCGAAGGTGTGATATCTATATATTTCCATTAGGCTAGCGTGAGAACCAAAACTAGATAGGTTTATTGTTGTGATTTGGCATCAAAAACATGATTTTCTATATGTATATATCAAAAATTATGAATTTGAAACGATAATCCACTAATTGATTTCTGGTTGTGTTGTTTGATTGTTGGTTTCATTTATTTGAAATTTTGAACCGTCATGCCAAATTGAGCCGAATATTGAATTGTATTGAAAAATGATTACAATTGCATGCATATACATGTATATCCATTGAACAGGTCATTGCAAGGAGGCTAGAGAAGATGAATAAAATTGTTTGCCCGACAAATAGGTACATGTTTACTAATTTCTTGGGTTTTGGATGATTTTATGAGCCGACTGGCTAGCCGCTCAGCTTTTTCTTTTTCTTTTTCTTTTGGATTGAAGAAGGTCATGGGAGGCTATATGAAATATCCCGAAGTCCCCGGTGCAGGGGAGGTTATGGCGAAATTTTTCGAAAATTTAGGGTGTTAGCCAAATTTTTGAAAAATTTGAAAAGTTCTTAGAAACTGAAAAGTTGAAGAACTTAAGCCGTAATCAAAATAATGAAAGTTGAGTTGATTAGTAAAACAACTTTCGGCTTCGTTCCTTTTCGGGGACGAAAATTTTTAAGTGGGGGAGATTGTAATAACCCGAAAACGCGAGCCAATTTAAATTTTTTATTTTGGCAATTTTAGCGAATTTTGAATATTTAAAACGGATTATTTTAAATAATATCGACGAGAAATTTATTTTGAATAGAACTAGAACGTATATATTTATATAGATCGACGTTAGAATATAAATATTTTATTTTAATTATGAAAGGAATTGAAAATGGCACGGTAGTTCGATAATTCAATTTCAAATTTCAAATGAATGTACCGGGTGCAAAATAAACCGGATTTTGGCGAAACCAAAAATATTGGAATCTAATTGAGAATATCTTTCCAACGAATCCGAAAAATTGGAATTTCATTGCGGGAACCAAAAGATACGTCCAGCTGAAAATTCAGAATAGTCGCTATGGAATTCTGGCCCTTAAAAATGGCCATTTTGCAAACGACCTCGGTTTTCGACGAAACCGATCCGAGATGTCAAATTATTGCTAAGTTTCAAAATTCATAATTTTTCGAATCAATATGTGAGCGTGGCAAAGGAAAACGCGTTTGACCAGTTTCAGTTGACTTTAATCGACTGGAAAATGGCCATTTTTCAAACGGTCTCAGAATTTAACGAAATTAGTTTTGTTAGGACCGTATCGTCGATACGAAGCTAGAAAATAGTTTTTGGGAATTTTTCTAGTTAGTATGTGGCCCCAGTAAATTGAAACGCGTGTTCAAATTCAATATATAGAGTTATATATTGATTTTGACGAAAACTGATCGAATCAGCTTATGATGCATATCTCATTGTGTTCGGAATGGGGGTAATTAGCTAGGGGCGACAGTCGGTGGACCTGATTTTGAGTTCGTATGAGAAGTCAACTTTAAAGGAGAATTAAATTAAATAATTAAATTACATTTTCTCTTATACTAAGCTCCCTCTCTCTCTTCTTTCATTATTCAACGAACAGAAAAATAAAAAAATAAAAAAAACAAAAAAAAAACGTAAGGGAGGAGCCGCCGTCGCTCCACCCATCGGAGCGCCACCGCGCCACCAGGCAAGCCGCCTCAGGCGCTGGCCACCAGAGCCCCTTCCCCTCCTTCTTCCTCCGTTTTTCTCTCCCCTTCATCCTCCCAAATCAAAACCCCCCAATACATCCGCCGTGAAACCCTAGTCGCCAGACCGCACCCCTAGCCCGCCGCCAGTCACCCACCGGAGGCAGCGCGCCCCTCCCATTCGTCAATCTCCGCAGCAAGCACCCCCCTCCACTGCGAAACCCCACAGTCCGCCAAAAATGGTCAGAGCGCCTCCCTGGGCCATACCCCGCCAAACCGCACTGCCCAGATCACCCACGAACCCCCCTCTAGCTCAGATCGACGTTTACAGTGAGTGTTTCTATTTTTATTTATTTATTTATTTATCTTTTATTTTTAATCCTCAAACATTAGTTAATTTCTGATCTATAAAATAAATAACCTTGAAAACGGAAATATGAATTTTATTTTAAACAAAGTTATGATTTTTAATGGTATAAAAATTCGATTTTTGTTATATGTATAGCGAGATAAAGGTTTGATTTTTATATATATATGTAGCGTATAACATTACGATTTTTACATATATAGGTAGAGAGTAAAGATTTGATTTTTAGAAATGATAAAGGTGGGATTTTTATACGAATGAAAACATTCTAGAAAGACGAGGTTTTTAATGATAGAAAGACGAGATTTATAATGATAGAAAGACAAGATTTTTAGTTAATAAAAAGATTAAAAATATGATTTTTATATAATAGAATATAAAAATATTATCTTTATATATGTAGCGAAATAAAAAACTGATTTTTATTATATACATGTTGAAATAAAAATGTGATTTTTATAGCAGTGATATAAAAATTCGATCTTCATATATGGAGTAGAAATATAAAATATAATTTTTATATAGAAAGAAGCGTTGTAAAAATATATAAAGAAGAAATAAAAATATGATTTTTTATGTATTGGAATGAAGCAATAAAAATATAATTTTTATTATGAACAGCGGGGCAAGGACAGCATTGGAATTTCAAACAAATCTAGACGGTTCAGCAGTTCAAAAGCAAAGCACGGCGGAGTGGAACCCTCTGTGAGAACTTCTCACTTTAAATCTTGTTTTTCTAGTTAGAAATATATATTAGGATACAGACGGTGTTTAGTAGCACCCGACACCCGTCGTCCACATACCATGGATGGCTTGTATGTTTGATTGTTTGTTGTGATGAAAATTGATTGTGTGTTGTGAAATAAAATAAAATATTTATATAGTTAAAAATATTTTATCGTTAGAAATATAATTTTTAACGTGAATGTGAATAAATAAATATTCATTTACAACCAGACGGTTTGTTTATGAACACCTATTTGAAGGACATTGATTGGGACGATAAATTTTACACGTCGCCCAACTGCACAAATAAAATTCAGTGTTTGTGGATTGAAATCCCACACGGGTGTTGGGATGATATTTGTCGTACACTAATCCCAATTATTTAGTTGTATGTTGATCGATTGGTCGATAGACTGCGTAAGCGTTAATTATTTATATTTAATGCTTATGTAGTTGAGTGGTGCACTTTGGATGATGGTTGATTATTTATCGTTGCTTTTATATACATGTGTTGTATGGAATCCATATAACTAACGGTATATGGTAATTGATTGGGCCTCATTCCAATTTGGAAAATAAAGAATATTATGAAATAAAGATTCACGTGTTGACAGTACTCATGCGTTGAGATTAGTCATGTGTTGAAATAAATATAGATTCATATGTTGAGTAAAATATTTTAACAATAAAATTTACATCTTTATCATATATAAAATTAGAAACTAACTGGAAAATAGATAAAATAAGCGGTCTCCTGGGTATTGATCTGATGTTGGTTTCGGCCTTTTAATATTTAGGAATTGCTCTCTTGCTAATTTACGGTTAGAGTTTGATTAAAATTAAACGATAGAAATCATAATTTTATAAAATATATTAAATAACAAAAATAGTCACGTGTTGACAGTACTCATTTGTTGAGATTAGTCATGTGTTGAAAGAAATATAGATTCATGTGTCGAATAGAATAAATATTCATTTGTTAAATACAATAACGAAGTTATTGACAAATATAAAGCCGTGTTGATTAGAGATGCGCTATTTTGAAGCGAACGATATTTATATCGATTATATTCGTTTTTATAATGAATATTGAAAAGAGATTTAAAAATTGAATATAAAACGAATTCGAATTGAATTGAATATAAAACGAATTCTAATTGAATTGAATATAAAATGAATTCGAATTGAAATGAATTCTAATCGAATTGAAAACGAACTTAAATTGAATTGAAATTGATTTGAATTGAAATCAAATAGAAATGAATGTAAAAAAGAATAGATAACGGAAAATTCAATTTTGATTTGAATTTGAAATGAAAGTTGAAATTGTTTTTGAAACAAATTTGAAACGATTTATAAAATTTGTTTTAAAAGGAAATCAACGAAGTATATATAATATATATATAATGGCCTGAATAGAATGCGCCGCGCCGCGGTAGTTCGTGAATTTTGACCATTGACTTCGAACGGACATTACGGGAGATCCAACCGTCAGATTCTCCTAAAACCGGAACCATTGGGTTCGTATCGAAAAGAGATTTCTAACGAATACAAGAGATTTGAAATCTGACGGTTGGATTTGGAGATATGTCCAAATCAATTTCAGAAAAGGTCGCTATAACTGCAGTTCGGTGGCCGTTATTGGAAATCTACTGTACGGGCCTTGATAAAATTATTAAAAATATTAATAATTAGTGTAAAATCGTAAGAAATGATTTGGAAGGAATTGGGCTGAAAAATCCCATATTTGAAAAGATAAAAATAAATTTTTATTGAAATGAACTAGTTTGTAACTAGAGTAATAATTTAGTTATTTTTAAATAAATAAATTGGATTTGAAATGGGTTTTAAATAACCAGGATTTCCAATATATTTAATTGGAATGGATTTGAATCGAAATTGTCTTTGGAATATTTCGATATTAGATTCTGCGATTTTACAGATATTTTGGAGGAAATTTGGAAGATATATTTTATATCGTTATTTACAAAGAGATATTTGTGGGTTTCAGAATTTGATATTGAATATAAGCCGATATATTTTCTATTCAGAGCCTTGTATTTAATATCAAATGGGATTTTGGTTTGTCGTGAATGGTGTCTTCATCAACACTGTTCTTAAACCCCGTTGAGAAAAGATTAAATCTTTTTGTTTAGATTTAATGAAGTATACCAATTAATTAATATATTTAATTGGAATTGAATTAGAATTGATTTGTGGGTTTATCGTGAGCGGTGTTTTAAATAACACTTCTTCTTTAACCCGATAATAAATAGAATGTGATTTGCGTTTATCGTGAATTGTGTTTTAAATGACATTAGATTCTTTAACCTAGTAAAAGGAGTTTTAATGAATCTGTAATTAGATTGAAATGTGAATTGATAATTTAAATTATCAAATTTGGAAAGTGAGCGAGAATGGAGTATCACCAGTTTTGCTCCAAAGCGATAGTTAAATCTTTAATTAGATTTGAACGTGAAATGTTAATTAATTTTACCGATAACATCGTGGTGTTAGATATGGAGTATTACTAGTTTTGGTTCATGGGATGAATAGGTTGGGATTGAGAAATAAAATAAATAATTACTTCGGTGTGATTCGCTAATCCCGACTAGTTTGGAAAACCTTAACATGGTTTGAGATGACATCCAAAGGAAGATTAAAGAATAAATTTAAAAGAATTTATCTTTGATAAAATTAATGGAAACCTTTCCCTAAGAATGTGAAATTTAGAAACTAATTGTAGGTTAGCTAAGAAGAATGGTTTCCTGGGTATTGATCTGTTGTTGGTTTCGGCCTTCGGGGTTGATATTTGGGGAATTGTTCTCTTGCTAATTTACGGTTAGTGACCGATGAATTGGAATGAGGCGTATCTTGTGTTTGTGTAACATTTGTTTATTACATATGCGGGTCATTCAGAAAGGCCGGGTTTATACCCATTCTGAATAACCGATTTGACAATATGTCGAAGAGAAAGACGATGGTCGAAGACCCGAGGTCTTCACATCGTTTCGATAATTACTGATGATCTTGATTGGAATGTACACCCAAGAAGATGGAAATAGTTAGTGATCGTCCAGACGTATTTGGAGATCAATGGATATGCGAGGTATAAAGTGCCTCCAGTTTCGTTCAGACCCAGAACGGACGTGTAAATGGATTGTGTCTCTGACATTGGATTTTGTTATGTGTTGACTGATTTCTGTTGAACATATATATGTTTGACGGCGGAGAATTTATTCTCTTGTTTAACGCCCTTCTCTGAGACGTACGAGCTCAGAGGTTATATATCGATTGATATCAGTCGCATGGCATGAACTGCTGTGTGGCACACTGAGATGCAGTGACCAAGGCTTCTGTTGAAAAGCAGAGTCTTGTGGTTGATGATCAAAGCTCGGCTTTAATACAGCGTATGTGACGGCCCGCCCTGCACCAGCCTGCATTTCCTCCGAAAGTGCGCTGTACACATGCCCAACTAGCACGGGACGGTCTCAGAAGAAAGGAAAGAAGAGAATGAGCTAATCAAGGAACCTGTAGAATGTCTCACAGCGCATGGAATAAAATATAATAATAACATACTTGACATAAAACAGGTGAGACAGTGCATAAGCTGATAACTAATAATCAATGTCAACATCAGAGCAGCGGAAATCCAAATACAGCTTATTACAACTTTCCAAATTTACTGTCTCTAACAAAGGAAAACTAAAGTAGAAGATACACCAACAATTCCCAAGCGGTGATCTTCAGCAACACAGGGAGAATATTATGTATATAGTACGTGGAAGCCTCCTGCTCGTCTCCGGATCATCTACCCGTGCATCACCAGCTAACCTGTCTCTAGTCTGCTCGTGTGAGCACCCAGAGTAATAAGAGGAGACATAAAACTCTGGGTCAGACATAAAGCCTGGTATGAGCGATAAGCATCTAAACAGAATAATAACAGGTATACTAAACCATACCTGAACCTGGACCTGCAACCAAAGAGTTAGTACCACATACCATACAGTACTCCAAGGTGCCATAATAAATAGTGTAAGAATACGGGGGTGGGGTGTGCATGTCACAATGATAGCAAACAAATCATCCATAGCAACCATCCTCACATCTCTCACTCAGTGCGTAAAGCGTACGACATCTACCACTTTGGAACACTAGACAAACTGAGGTAACGACGAATCCCGACTTGTAGAAACCCTGCTGTGACCAAGCCAAACACTTGGAGTCATGACCAAACATTTCAATGACCCACTTCATTGGTCGTAGCCCTTGGTTCTACTGATGCCATAATGGCCCTGAATCCGCCTTCGTACCTCCTACCATAGTGGTCCAAAGCTATAGACGTCGATAACTCCTTGGCGCAGGTCCCGCAGCAAAGCCCAACCATGAAGCGAACTCGTTGATTCCCATCTGAATCCTGAGCTCTAACTTCTCATTTGGACTTCCTTTGCATCTCGGGTTTGGTCGAATTGGAGTGGGTATTCAGAAGAGTCATCACGGAGTAGTAAAAGTACACGTCCGGTTCGGTCCGGTCACCCATGCTCGGTTCGGTTCGGATACGTACCCCGATTCGGTTCGGAGTGCCACCATCCTCTGGGTTCGGGTCCTTCTCCCTCATGCGGTTCGGTTCGGTGCTCTCCCTCGCGCGGTTCGGTTCGGTGATTCTGAAGCGGTTCGGTTCATGTATTGCCCTCGGTTCGGTTCGGAATATGGTATCCATGCCCCTCTTTCTTCCAATTCAGTCCTTCTTGTTCCTTCCGATCCCACGCTACGCCCCTCCGATCCGACCAGGCCTTCCTTATTGCCTCTTCATGTCATGCTCCAGGAAGTACCACGCCCCGGTCTGGTTCGGATATGTCCGATCCGATCCCCTACCCGATCCGATCCGGATCCCTGCAGTATTCCCTACAACTTTTCTAGCTAGCTTTCTACGCCATTCGACGACATTTTCGACCAATTTAACTATTCTAATCAATCATGAAACATACCATAGAGTCATAGCAACATAGAAAACTAACCACAAACACCAAAACAATGAATTCATATGTCAAAATGGATCAAATGTGCCCAAAACCCCTTATTTTCCCTTAAGCATGTTAAGTAAAACTAATCATAGCGTTAACAAAACTTAATCAAATCGAACCAAATTTCTAACAGAGGCATAAAATGTTATTTACGAATTTCTAAACATTTTTCCAGAATTTATTAGTGTATAAATTCGCTAATCCTCACTAATTACCCTTAATTAACCGTAATTAGTGTCAAAATGATGCTATCACTCACCTTGGCCACAACTAAAACCCCAAAACTGAAATATTCTCTGATTTGTTGCTGTTCCCAATCTTACACAGCAGCTCTACCTCGGTTCTCATGCCAATACTCCTTGATTTGATGTTTGCTAAGCCTAATCTTCAATTAGAAAGTGATTTTTGGGTGTTTTAGAGAGATTTAGAGAGTGGAGGCCATGACTAGGTTAAGAGGAATGAAAGTGGCGGCTGGAAAATGTCTAAAGAAATGTTTTCTAACCCTAATCAGCCCCTATATACCCCTAAACCCGAAATTCCCCTTGGGCCTAGCTGCTAATCACCCGCTTAAGCCCAATTAAGCTGTTTTTCACCATCTGAAACTTGTTTCAGCCATATCTCCCAAACGGTGAGTCCGTTTGGCTAATGTGACCACTCTGCGGAAAGAGAAACCATCATCCGGAGCCAATGGAAGTGGTTTCAGGTCAAAATTCCTTTCCAGTCAAAAGTTATGGCCAAAACAGTGATAACTAGGGGTAAAATGGTCATTTAAAAATCGGGAAAAATCATGAACATGGGAAATGACCCCAATAGTCGTCCCCCAAAGTTACATGACCATACGACTTCGTACGTAACAGAAATAAATATTCTACGATTCTATGATGCGTAGAATGCGGGTCGTTACACTCTCCCCCCCCTAAGAAATTTCGCCCCCGAATTTCCTTAACCCAAAACATACAAAAGATCCCGCATGCCTAACAACCACATACAACAATCAATCATGCAAAACAAGCGAACAAGCCTATCCTAGCATGCGGAAAACTAAATCGAAGTTAAAATCTTACCAGGCAAAGAGTTCTGGATACTTCTTCCTTATGTCCTCCTCTGTTTCCCAAGTACAATCACTCTCGTCCTCGCTCCACTGTACCTTGACTAGCTTCACCGCCTTCCTTCGAAGTTGCTTCATGTCGTGCTCGACAATACGGGCCGGCTTGCGGTTCCCAACCGCCTCGGGTTCTACTTCGAAGTCCTCTAACTGATCAGGTGAAATAGTCATATCTGAGTCGTGAACGAACTTCCTTAGTTGGGAAACATGAAATACGTTATGAACTCCCGCCATCTTCTCCGGTAAGTCAATTCTATATGCCAAATTCCCGACTAGTTCAAGAACAGGGAATGGGCCAACAAACCTTGGTGCCAACTTGCCTCTCCTGCCAAATCGTATTACGCTCTTCAACGGAGAAATCTTGACAAACACCAAGTCTCCAACGGAGAATTTTAAGTCTCTTCTCCTTTTATCGGCATAACTCTTCTGCCTATCTTGGGCAGCCTTCATTCGTTGTTGAATGGTCTTGATTTTATCTGAAGTTTCCCTCACCACATCTGGTCCAAGCATAAACTTCTCGCCAGTCTCTATCCAACATGATGGTGAGTTGCATGGTCTTCCGTACAAAGCTTCAAACGGAGCCATACCGATACTGGATTGGTAGCTATTATTATATGCAAACTCTACTAGATGCAAATGGTCATCCCATGATCCACCAAAATCCAATATACATGCTCTCAAGAGATCTTCCAAAATACGGTTCACCCTCTCCGTCTGACCGTCGGTCTGAGGATGATATGCGGTACTGAGATGTAACTCTGACCCTAGAGCCTCTTGTAAGCTCTTCCAAAACCCACTAGTGAACAACGGGTCTCGGTCGCTCACAATGCTTTTGGGTACTCCATGAAATCTCACTACCCACTTCATATACAATTCTGCTAACTTAGCTGGCGTTCTGGTCGATTTGACTGGTATAAACCTTGCACTTTTAGTCAGTCGGTCTACAATCACCCAAATGCTATCATATCCCGATCTAGTCCTTGGTAAACCATCGATGAAATCCATCGAGACTTGCTCCCATTTCCATTCGGGAATTTCTAAGGGCTGTAACAAACCACTAGGCTTCTTTTGCTCGGCTTTAACTAGCTGGCAATTCATGCATTTGGATAAAAACTTCCCAACGTCTCTTTTCATTCCTTCCCAGTAGTAAGTCTGCTTCATATCTCGATACATCTTGTTACCACCGGGGTGTATAGTCAACTTTGAGTGATGACATTCTCTAAGCACTTCATCCCTCAATCCATTGACATCGGGTACAACAAGCTTTCCATTCTTTCTAAGCCATCCATCTCCATCAAGCCCATACTTGTTCATCTCCTCATCGATATCCATCTTTAAGTTGGAGATGATTTCCAATAGGTTAGGATCGTCCCTCTGACTAGAGCCGATCCGCTCAATCAAAGTGGGTCTGATCGTCAAACTTGCTAACATTTCTGGATCTAATTCGAACTTTGGTCTGAAATCAAACCCCGCGATAAACTCCAGTTGCTTCCATTCAAGGAACATAGCCCCTAAGCTGGCATGTCTTCTACTCAATGCATCAGCCACCGCATTGCCCTTTCCTGGTGTGTATGCGATGTCAAAATCATAGGAAGCTAAGAACTCTAACCATCTCTGCTGACGGAGATTCAGATCTTTCTGAGAGAAGAGATACTTTAACGACTTATGATCTGTAAACAGCTCAAATCTTTCTCCCAAGAGATAGTGTCTCCACATCTTTAACGCGAACACGATTGCTGCCAATTCTAAATCATGGGTAGGGTATCTTCTCTCGTGCGGTTTCAATTGTCGACTTGCGTAAGCTACAACCCTACCGCCTTGCATCAATACAGCACCCAGTCCGGTACCACAAGCATCCGTGTATACCGTCATCTCTTCATCCCCCTTAGGAATGACTAACACTGGTGCGCTTGTCAACTTGTCCTTTAGACTTTTAAATGCATTCTCGCACCTTTCATCCCAAACAAAAGCTTGATTCTTCTTGGTCAACTGGGTCAATGGTGCTGCTATCTTGGAAAAACCTTGGATAAACTTACGATAATATCCAGCTAATCCCAAGAAACTTCTTACATCTATTGCATTCTTGGGCGTAGGCCAATCTTTTACCGTAGCCACCTTTGCTGGGTCCACGGCAATACCACTCTCTGATACAACATGGCCCAAGAACCTCACTTCCCTCTTCCAGAAGTGACACTTAGAAAACTTTGCTTTCAATTGGTGTTTTCTCAACACCTCCATCGCTACTCTTAAATGTTCCTTGTGTTCTTCCTCTGTCCTCGAATAGACCAAAATATCATCAACGAACACAAGGACAGACTTGTTCAACTGATCTCTGAATACCCTATTCATAAGATCCACAAAATATGCTGGGGCATTGGTCAGCCCGAATGGCATGACCAACCACTCATAAAATCCAGACGGCGTCCGAAATGTCGTTTTAGCTATACTCTCAGCTTCAACTCTAAGCTGATGAAAACCTGTCGCGGGATCCAACTGAGAAAATATTATCGCGCCACTCAACTGATCAAACAAATCATCTATCCGCGGTAGAGGATACTTGTTCTTCCTCGTCACTTTATTCAACTCGCGGTAGTCTACACACAAACGAAGGGAACCATCTGCCTTGGTAGCAAACACAACTGGTGCTCCCCATTCAGAAACACTCCTTCTGATAAATCCCTTCTTCAAAAGATCGCTGACTTGCACCTCGAGCTCTCGCTGCTCTCTTGGTGCCATACGACGAAGTGGCATCACTATAGGCCTGGCATCTTTTACCAAATCAATGCGAAACTCAATCTCTCGGTGTGGTGGAAGTCCGGTCACTTCTTCGAAAACATCCGGATACTGGCCAACCACGGGCAAACCTGACAACTCACTATGCGGAATGTCGAGGGAGTTTAGAAAACTAGCCAATACCCCCTCACTGGGTAGACCACCAAACACTATCCTCCGCCCATCATCCGCTCTAGCTGTCACCAACAAGCCCTCACAGTCTACCACCACCCCGTATCTTTGGAGCCAATCTACTCCCAAAATAATGCCAAACCCAGTAAAGCCCAAAACAAAGCAATAACAAACAAACATGCATCCATGACTCGATAAGACCACATTACGACAAATCATGCTAAGGCTAGTCGAACCACCAATCGGGTTCGTCACCACTAAAGGTCTATCGACAATCTCGGGCTCCAATCCCAACCTATCTACCAGGTCACTAGATATGAAAGAACTGGAAGCTCCGGTATCAAACAAAACTCTAACAGGAACATCATAAACAGAAAGCATACCTTGAATGACGACATTCTTTCCCTTCTCCGCCGCAGTTGGGGCATTCGACGAAGAAGGAATAGCATTAAGGGCGTATGCTTTCACCATTTGCTTTTCTTTAGGGGGCTGCGGACACTTGTCCCTGTGATGTCCCATTTGGCCACAGTTGAAGCACTTCCTATCCGCTGGCTTGGCCCGACAATTACTAGCATAATGGCCCTTCTTACCACAGCTGAAGCACTCCACATCTTGCTTATTCTTTTTCTTCTGGCCATCCTTAGTCTGATTCTGCTTTCTCTTATTCTGGGATCCACCCTTGCCTCCACCACTTGCTTGTGGCTTTGGCTCATCTGCGGATGCAACCTCAGTCTTCGTCTTAGGGTAGAGACTCTCTGATCTTAATGCTTTCCCCACAATCGACTCAAACGTCTCATCGATGTGGTTAATAAGCCTTTCCCCTAAGTACTGATCTAACCCAGTTATGAATTTCTCATTCTTCTTCTCGGCAGTATCAATAAGAGATAACCCATACTTTGACAAAGTGTCAAATTCAGCAATGTACTCCGATACAGCTCTGCCATTCTGCTTGAGCTCCAAGAATTTCTTAAACAACACTGACTTCTGAGCAGCTGGAATGAACTTCTCGCTAAAGCGAGCTTTAAACTGCTCCCAAGTAATCTGATCTTCGGGAGTGGCTGCCTTTATAGCATTCCACCAATTCATTGCCCGCCCTTGCAGCTGACGGGATGCTAGTTTTCTTTTCATCGCATCCTCGATACCCAAATACTCGAAGATACGTTCGCAACTATCCAACCAATCCTGAACATCCGTGGCCGACTCTGTTCCGTGGAACGGCTTCCCACCAAGGCTAGTATAATCCTTATTCAGCTTGGCGAAGTCGACTCTTGGCGCCTGCACTATTGGACCACCACCATTTCCACCATTGGGAGCTGCCCTCTGCACATCTCTAAGCATCTCTCTCATGAGGTCAGTAAACATCGCCCTCACGTCAGCAGCATTCCCATTATTGGCTCCTCTACCAGCACCTCTAACATATCGGCTCATCGTCAATCTGAAAAAGGAAACGATTAACGACTCCATAGTGGTGCTAGTGCAGTACGACCTCATCCTTATACTACTAATAGTATATATATATATAGCTTTTAAAAACCAAAGTAATCACAAATACGCTCTCTCGTATACGTATTTTATCTCTCCCTGATAACTTCCCTAGGTTAACTACGCAACCTAGAGCTCTGATACCAAGTGTGACGGCCCGCCCTGCACCAGCCTGCATTTCCTCCGAAAGTGCGCTGTACACATGCCCGACTAGCACGGGACGGTCTCAGAAGAAAGGAAAGAAGAGAATGAGCTAATCAAGGAACCTGTAGAATGTCTCACAGCGCATGGAATAAAATATAATAATAACATACTTGACATAAAACAGGTGAGACAGTGCATAAGCTGATAACTAATAATCAATGTCAACATCAGAGCAGCGGAAATCCAAATACAGCTTATTACAACTTTCCAAATTTACTGTCTCTAACAAAGGAAAACTAAAGTAGAAGATACACCAACAATGCCCAAGCGGTGATCTTCAGCAACACAGGGAGAATATTATGTATATAGTACGTGGAAGCCTCCTGCTCGTCTCCGGATCATCTACCCGTGCATCACCAGCTAACCTGTCTCTAGTCTGCTCGTGTGAGCACCCAGAGTAATAAGAGGAGACATAAAACTCTGGGTCAGACATAAAGCCTGGTATGAGCGATAAGCATCTAAACAGAATAATAACAGGTATACTAAACCATACCTGAACCTGGACCTGCAACCAAAGAGTTAGTACCACATACCGTACAGTACTCCAAGGTGCCATAATAAATAGTGTAAGAATACGGGGGTGGGGTGTGCATGTCACAATGATAGCAAACAAATCATCCATAGCAACCATCCTCACATCTCTCACTCAGTGCGTAAAGCGTACGACATCTACCACTTTGGAACACTAGACAAACTGAGGTAACGACGAATCCCGACTTGTAGAAACCCTGCTGTGACCAAGCCAAACACTTGGAGTCATGACCAAACATTTCAATGACCCACTTCATTGGTCGTAGCCCTTGGTTCTACCGATGCCATATTGGCCCTGAATCCGCCTTCGTACCTCCTACCATAGTGGTCCAAAGCTATAGACGTCGATAACTCCTTGGCACACGTCCCGCAGCAAAGCCCAACCATGAAGCGAACTCGTTGATTCCCATCTGAATCCTGAGCTCTAACTTCTCATTTGGACTTCCTTTGCATCTCGGGTTTGGTCGAATTGGAGTGGGTCTTCAGAAGAGTCATCACGGAGTAGTAAAAGTACACGTCCGGTTCGGTCCGGTCACCCATGCTCGGTTCGGTTCGGATACGTACCCCGGTTCGGTTCGGAGTGCCACCATCCTCTGGGTTCGGGTCCTTCTCCCTCATGCGGTTCGGTTCGGTGCTCTCCCACGCGCGGTTCGGTTCGGTGATTCTGAAGCGGTTCGGTTCGTGTATTGCTCTCGGTTCGGTTCGGAATATGGTATCCATGCCCCTCTTTCTTCCACTTCAGTCCTCCTTGTTCCTTCCGATCCCACGCTACGCCCCTTCGATCCGACCAGGCCTTCCTTATTGCCTCTTCACGTCATGCTCCAGGAAGTACCAAGCCCCGGTCCGGTTCGGATATGTCCGATCCGATCCCCTACCCGATCCGATCCGGATCCCTGCAGTATTCCCTGCAACTTTTCTAGCTAGCTTTCTACGCCATTCGACGACGTTTTCGACCAGTTTAACTATTCTAATCAATCATGAAACATATCATAGAGTCATAGCAACATAGCAAACTAACCACAAACACCAAAACAATGAATTCATATGTCAAAATGGATCAAATGTGCCCAAAACCCCTTATTTTCCCTTAAGCATGTTAAGTAAAACTAATCATAGCGTTAACAAAACTTAATCAAATCGAACCAAAATTCTAACAGAGGCATAAAATGTTATTTATGAATTTCTAAACATTTTTCCAGAATTTATTAGTGTATAAATTCGCTAATCCTCACTAATTACCCTTAATTAACCGTAATTAGTGTCAAAATGATGCTATCACTCACCTTGGCCACAACTAAAAGCCCAAAACTGAAATATTCTCTGATTTGGTGCTGTTCCCAATCTTACACAGCGGCTCTACCTCGGTTCTCGTGCCAATACTCCTTGATTTGATGTTTGCTAAGCCTAATCTTCAATTAGAAAGTGATTTTTGGGTGTTTTAGAGAGATTTAGAGAGTGGAGGCCATGACTAGGTTAAGAGGAATGAAAGTGGCGGCTGGAAAATGTCTAAAGAAATGTTTTCTAACCCTAATCAGCCCCTATATACCCCTAAACCCGAAATTCCCCTTGGGCCTAGCTGCTAATCACCCGCTTAAGCCCAATTAAGCTGTTTTTCACCATCTGAAACTTGTTTCAGCCATATCTCCCAAACGGTGAGTCCGTTTGGCTATTGTGACCACTCTACGGAAAGAGAAACCATCATCCGGAGCCAATGGAAGTGGTTTCAGGTCAAAATTCCTTTCCAGTCAAAAGTTATGGCCAAAACAGTGATAACTAGGGGTAAAATGGTCATTTAAAAATCGGGAAAAATCATGAACATGGGAAATGACCTCAATAGTCGTCCCCCAAAGTTACATGACCATACGACTTCGTACGTAACAGAAATAAATATTTTACGATTCTATGATGCGTAGAATGCGGGTCGTTACAGCGTAGCTTTGTGTATAGCATGAATTCGTGAGCCTCACACCTCGGTATGAGTTAAAAACGAGATACGGACTACTGGGAGAACACGACGTTTCTTTCTAGTTATGGGTGGTGTCAGCGTTTTACTAGCCCTGACATCGTTGATTATTATACCTATGTGGATGTTGGATTGCGAGGAGCCTCGATTATAGGTCTGTAAGGACCGGGAAACGTGTGTTCAGGAATTGCCAATCCTTAAACGTAAGAGAGGACCGGCCCAGCCGATTCCAAGGGTTACCCAGAGTGTGTAGTCCTGGGGCATTTACTAGATTGTCTCGAAGCGGAGAGGAGCTTGCCCCTTGCCTCGACTCATGACAGAAATCCAATTTCCAATACGAGATATTTCGGTTTTATTTGTAGAACCTAGTATGGAGACATAGTAGATGGTAGCTATGCCGCCTATGATTGATATTTATGATTGTATACAAAATCAGAAACTAACTGGAAACGAGCTAAGATGGGTGGTTTCCTGGATATTGGTCTGATGTTGGTTTCGGCCTTCGGGGTTAATACTTAGGGAATCGTTCTCTTACTAATTTACGGCTGGGGTCTGGTTAAGAATCAAAAGATAAAATTTCGCGTATCAAGCATTCTTTGGCTGTTATAAGGTAAAACCCTATCCTCCGGCTTGTGTTGCATTGTGTGATGGGACCTGGGGTCTTATAACAGCTTCATTTTTCTTTACTTAGCATTGCGGTCTTTGTTTTATGCACTGGTATTCTTGGGAGGAAACCCATTCCGTGTTATACGGCGTGGTCCCTTGATTTACCGAACTTTAAAAACCAATATTAATAACTGTTTTAGTTCTCACACCAGTCACATGACTGACCTGGAGTTTATTGTTTTAACCTAAACTCTGGGTGCCCTTATTTTCGACACGGGCAGCTAGTAGTTTTGGTTTTGCAGATTTATATTCACAGGATCCTGATTTACAACCGGAACGATGCTCGGAAAGCTCTGTATCTGTCTATCACTTTCAGTTGTGTTTTGTCTATTTTTCCGCTGCTATGTAATTTATTGTAATCTCTGATATTTATCGAATGTGTAATATTTATTCATACTCTATATATTCTTGTATTCTGATGGAATTGTTGTAATAAACAATGAAATGTTCTTCTGTTTGCATTCCGACGTGTGTTGTCCTCAATTCTATTTGTGCTTTCCTTAAGTTCGGGTCGTCTCACTTTTCAATATAAAAATATACCTTAGGTAAAAATTATTTCATTTACCCTTTTTATAAAACAATATTGTATCCATTCACTAGTTCAAAGCTTCTCAACACTTGAACCAGTCATAATACAAAACATTTGTATATAAAATCTTACAAATACGCTCTCATATATATACATTAAACTCAATCTAGGGTGTTACTAACCCCATCTCTATTGAGTTACGCCACAGAGCCAAGGTTACTACTCAACCAATAGCTCAGATACCGCTGTAACGACCCAGAGATTTTCGGCCCGAAAATCGACATAATTATCCTTACCATAACTTATGCCAATCTTCCAAACACTAAAAACACTGGAACGTTTATAGAAAGAATTTAGAGGGTGAGATAAGAAAGAAAGAAAGTTAGAGTAGAAGAAGAAGAAGAACCAACACAACACAAAATCTCACATCGCAACGGAACAAAATATAATTCAGAAATAAATCTTTATTGAGAGCTTTTGAAAAATACTTACAATATCAGAGTACATCAACATCTCTGGAAAGTTATAATAATATGTCCTTATATGTGATCATACAGCGAAATAAAGACTAGATATCATTCGTCTGAACACCTCTAGCTCGTCTTTGGACTTCGCAGTATCTGCTAACATGAATCTGTACACCCCGGGCTAACCCAAGCATTTACAAAATACCGGGTTAGTCTGGTGAACCATAGTGAGAAAAACTCGCACCGTATTAAGGGTATCACACAACTTGATTTTTAAGTTAAAATCATTTCGAAAGAAAAGGATAATCATAAGACCAAATCCATACATAAATACGGACGGTTTTAACCTTACGACAACCCAAAACATTTTTGAAACCAATATCTTATCTAATATTATAATAGTGTCTAAATGCAAGAAAATATCAATCTAGTGGAACGCTTGCATCTCACGTTCCAAGTGTATATATATATATATATATATATATATATATATATACAAACAAAACCGTGGGCACTTACTGGAGATTGGATTCCAACTGTGACAAGGTATGGGACCACCTGCCGATGGTGTATCTCTAGAGGCGAATACACTGGGTTCAACAAGAACGTCTTGCAACCCGGCCCTCACATGACCGACCACTCATTTCGCTTGAGTGTATCGAATGTATATCACCAACGGTTGGGCCCAAACCACCGTTTCCCAATAAGGGACAAAATCGAAATAGATTAAAGAATAAAATGGATTTTCTCTAGATAGGTGATTATACACCCTAATGGGAGCGAACCACATAGCCATGCTGCCTGCCCGATTTCTGTCATTTCCTGGTTAATGAGGCTTGAAGTCAGAACACATCTGGTCATCATACACTTTGAATGCCACATTGTTAGATCCGCCAAATCACTAATTGACGTCCACAAAAATATTTTGGTCGTTAAGCTAGAGAGGTGCCCCCCTCCGCCACTAACAGAGATACGTTTGTAAAAATCAACATAAGTGACCCTTAAGAAATACTCTGTCAGACATCCGTCCATACAAGTCATCCAGGAACAGGATGAACCGAAGGTACTCTCCTACTACATCCAATATAGGAATCACCCCATGGATCAGTAGCGAGTAGTCCTTGCAATCCACAGATTCCAACCATGACAGAACCCCAGTATATCTTCAGGTCGAATCAGAGATTGTAAGTGGTTCTTCCGCTTTACGAAGATATATGGTCTTCACATGCTCCATCTCGATCGTCTCCTGATATCTTCTATATATATCGTATTTGTTGGTCGGAATGGTCTTCGAATATACATTCGATCCCGGTCTTTCCAACCAACAATCGTAAAGGTCAGACTTGATAGTTTGTTATTTAACTATCAAGTAAATATCCAAGCAATCACAAAAATCACTACAACAGATTTACCTTTTAATAGCACGTGAAAAATGCTATAATATGTTATCATAGCATTAGTGACGACGCTATATAACGACATGCAATAATAGCCCTGTTATATCTTATAGCTCAAATCTAAACGCTATAGTATTATACATTTTATAGCGCATGTCCATCAGCATGAAATGTTTTACATAGCGTTCAAACCTTGCAATTATATTTGCTTACTAAAATCTCAGCTTATTTTTTATAGCGTTATCTATAATTTCATAGCACATATTCATTACTATGAAAAATGTTTTCCATTTTGTTTTTTAAAATAAATACGCTATTATTGAATGACCCATTGATATATAACGTTCAGACCTTGCTACATTAAATACTCGCTTTTTTTTATAGCATTATCGCTGTTTTCATAGCTCATATTCAATCATATGAAAAGTTTTTCACATGATTTACATTTTATATAGCATTTCACATTTTGATTCCATAAGAGGAGTTTTTCGCTATGAATATTTATTATAGTATATATAGCGTTTCCAGTGTTATCGTAGCACACATTCAATGATATGAAAAGGTTTTCCACACTATTTAATTTTTTACATAGCATTCCACCTTTTATTTCCATAAGTGCAATTTTCCGCTATTAATATTTTTAATGTATAACACATAATTCAGCTATGATCTTTATATAGCAAATCTTTTATTTAATTTGTGCACAATTCAAATAATTAAATAGTAATTCACAGGACAAAACTGTTAATAACAAAAAACCAATACCAAAAGCATATTTGATTTTAATCACAAAGTCATAGTTAATAAATCTACTAATAAATATAGAAATAAGTCAACATACATGTTGTTCAAACATCGTTTCAAAACAAAATTACATGAAAAATCACTTAGTCTTCAGCTTGTAAACTCGTCCAACTTCTAAAACCTGCAATTCACAAACACAAGTTACAGTCTTATAACAAAGAAAAATGCAAAAACACAAGCAAAATACAAGAAACACAAGCAAAATACATATCCCAGTTATAATAAAAACCGTTCCATTTTATTAGTCTTTTTTTTGTTCTCGTCCCCTTTTGTTTTTACAGTTTTTGTTTCTTTGCATGCCCCGTTCAGGCCTAAAGCTAAATGTACGTACACATTAAATTCATAGGAATTGCAAATTTCAAGGTAGCACTAAACTCCAACCATTTCTATTTACTGTTCTTCTATTGTCATTCATTTTTCAACCACTTTCCTTCCTTTCAAACAGCAGCCACCTCCAACCAGCATACTTTCACCAACCCACCTTTGAAACATAAGAAAGGAACTATCCTTATGACTGGATTTGAGGTGGCCAGGTTAGTGGCTGCTGCTGCTGTCACCAACCCCTTTTCAGCAGTAGCTGCTGCTGTTGTCCGCAGCAGCATGCTGCAACTAGACTGATGTCTAATATTGCTTGAATCGCTGGAAAAGGAAACAAATGGCCTGAGACCTTAATTTTCTTTTATTCCATAAAACAGTTATAACACAATAATTTGTTTATACAACACAGAATATGTACATGCATATGTATTTCCTGAGGCCTGATTCTGTTATTGTGTTTCATATTCTCATTTCTAAAGCAAGTTACATGAAAGATAGCAACTAGATAAATAACAAATTAGGCTATAGGTAGTTGAATCATCAAGCAAACCTAGTAACTATAAGCGTAGTGAATTACAGGCTACTGAAAAACCATAATATATGTGTAATGAATTATAGTTTCATTTTTAACTCAAATTTTCACAAGTTTAGTTTTTTCTGTCAAATAGCATTCACTAGCTAGTGAGCATAAGTATAGTCGAACACATACACAAGTTCTCACTCAAATGTACATTGTAACACACGTACTGACGTATACATGCCTTACAGTTCTCCTTCAGATTTTTATATTTATGTTTGAGCATAAGTATAGTCGAACACAAACACACACAAGTGCTTACTCAAATGTACATTGAAACACACATACTGATGTATACATGCCTTACAGTTCTCCTTCAAGTTTTTATATTTATGTTTGAATATGCAGTAGCTTCTCCACACAACAGGAATTTTTATATTCACTATTTCGTCAAACTGAAGTTGTATTGCTTGCACACGTAAGTTTTGGCATACTAGTAAAACCCCAATGCAACACACAAAAATTGGGTTGCTAAAAAATGTAGCATATTAAATGAACATGAATGTCATAATTCTTTCTAACAGTTGCAGCTATTTTAGCAAAATGTTAAAAATTGTACATGTACATAAAAGTATTATAACATCAAGGACTACTTTTCAATGCGAAATTTTTATTTGGTCATTCATTAACCCTGGAAAGGCTGTTTTCATCATTGCATATTATATTAGTTCTAACCATCCAAAACTGACAAAATGCATGTGCAGAAAGACAATACAAAGCACTTAAAAACCTTTTGCCTGAAGAAAAAAGGCTTTTTGCTTTGTTCCACGAATTTTGAACACCTATTCAAATAACAAACGAAAACTATCAAAATGTAATAATTTTTGACCCTGATAACTCCATTAAAAATAAAACTATGTTGAGAAAACCACCAAGAATAAATTTTATTTTTCATTTTAAATCTGTTATTGAACCTAGGATCAATCACACTCTCAAAAAACATGCTATAATTCTTAGAAAACAACTTCGTTCATGTTAAATCACTATCTACTACCTTGGAAAAAGTCTAGTTTACCCATGCTAGCTGACAACCCCATCGAAATAGATTAGTTCATGCATTACAATCATTTCTGTGTATAAGAAAGTGGTATCATTAGGATAACTTTTTTTTGCATAAAATGATAATCATTGTTAAAGGTAATTTCCATATCAAATTATATTTCATCAAGGTTTTAGCTTATTAGTAATTTCATAGATCATATGCCATTAGCTTGCTTCAGGACATTTAATATTGAACTCCACTTTTAATAACTATGTACCTAAAAAAACATATTTAAAAGATATACATAACTATGTGCCTAGCAAGTAAATAAAGCATCCTCGATAACATTTATCATTTGTTATAGTAAGTGCTTATGCTAACATGAGAACATGCAAAACACAAAAATATTTTAGTAATGGAACATGCAAAACACAAAATCATTTTGATGATGCACATCTTTTATGATACTTGCCTTGCATAAAGCATGTGAACACAATTCAAGCTGATATTAAATTACCATGTATCGCTACTGAAAGTAATTTTTTTTAGAAGGTGAAATTCGGCTCCTCAAATCCGGATTTTAGGTTGATATACCTGTTCTAAATATACATTTGAAAACAAAGAGATGGGCTAATATATCGTGTTGTAAATACATTTAAACACAAAGAGATGTACAATCATGTAGGAACTAAATTAAAATGTTACCACAATGTCTTCTTTCTCTTTTTCTATCGTACGTACGATTACTCTATCAGCTGACCATGCTACTATCATTACCTTCTCCAAAACGTGTCATTGTAGCCGCGGTCCTCAACAAATAAGCATCTGTTACCTTAGGAAATTTTATCAAAATATTCATAGCATTCGGTCCTAAAGGAACTTGAAATCATACCTAATTGTGGTGGATCTATTACATAAAAAGTGTCAGCACAAATTTTGAATGTAGTATAATGTAGGAAAGGTGGCGTTCAAAAATATTAGTAATGACTTGGCTGCAACTCAAAGAGGCTACCTGACAAAATAAATGGTTAACAGACCTGAAGTAGTTGGTGAGTGCAACAAGATGACAAGAGATAGTATGTAGAAGATCTCAATATTCCCTCTTAAGAAACTGAATGAACTGGTGAACATATTGTTTCCTGCAAATTTGTACGTTGACGCATTTATTAGCTTTAGCAAACCAGAGTTACATAATTTTGGCCCAACACAAAAGAAGTCACTGTTCAAATCGGAGAAAGGAACAAAAGCTCTCCGTAAAATTCCGAACTACCAATATATTGCAGTGGTACTTTCCTATGTAAGCAGCTGCTATTTTCTCAGTCAAAACTAATCACTTATTTAGCCATGTACAGTTACTGAATAGGCAACAGAAATGAACTTTTAAGGTAGAAAATTGCAAAAACGCAGGTACTAACAGTTATGAATTAACAACAAAAATGTACTTCATTTTAGGTAGAAACAAGCATGAGGCGGGAAGATGACATTTACGATCGCATGATTTGTAATATTTACACATATCACAAATGTAATCTCAAATGGTATGCAATAAAAACAACAATAACTATTAGTATGATTGAGAATTGCCTTAACAATTGACTCAATGATGCAATTATTTTGATACATGTTGGACATACTAGTATTGTTTCTGACTCCCAGTGATTGAATGTCTCCTGCCATCTTAGGATATATTATGGGATCGAGCTACCAATTGTGTGTGTACATGCACAACATAATTATGTTCAACCTTAACAAATAATTTATAAACATATAACTTAATATTTTATAACACATAGTATTTGCTGCTCTGCTGCCCATATTCTCGTGAATTTTCGATCGATGCTTATCATATAAAGGAGCAACAGAAGTAGAAGTCTAAGGATCCAAATCTCAGCCATGCTTATTGGCCTTATTATTTTTTTATGATAATAATAATGATGATAGGATGATTGCTACTACGATATCTGTTAGGTGATTATTCCCATAGCAGTCTCAAAGAACCATTGCAAGTATCAAAAGAAATGGTTGACACCGGTTGACTAAAAAAAACTTCAGTTAAAACAATTTTATGTACCTCTTTAACAAGTAGTTGTAGAATTTCCAAAATTTCGTAGAAGTCTGGCCTGTCAGACGGATCTCACTGCCAGCATTTCTCAAGTAGTTTAGTAAGCTTAGGATGTGTCTGTTTCAGAGTAATTGGTCTTAGATCCTATATATACAGAAAACCAACATTAATAACCTCGAGAAAATGATAAAACCACCTTTCCAGTTAGCAATTTCCACAGGATGACGCCAAAGCTGAAAACATCAGTCTTGTTATCATAAGGGTTGTGTTTTATTACCTGAAATTCAAAAGCACATTTATTATCATCAATTCTCAGGCAACTTAGGTGTACCAAATTAACTTTTTTGGACAAACAAAATCAACTGAAATATATTTTTGAAATAGACAACATATTGTTGATTGATAATATTTAACTATTATCAAATGAAGGGTACACAGACTATATATTCAGTAAGCTTAGGATGCCTCTAGTTTTGTCAACGGAACAAGTAAGCAATGAACAAAAGGAATTAGACTAAATCCAAAGCTCAGAACTGCATCTCGAAATGCATTGAAGTGTCAACCCTAATGCGCTCAGGCAAAATGAACCTCCAATTTTGAAGACTACAAAATGCGGCGCATATTCATTCATTGGGTTCAATCTATGAATGTTCAATCTATCAAACAAATTCATTAAAAGAGTCACAATCAAAAATATGAGCTGCACATCAACATGTAGATAAATCAAAAATATGTTCTAATAGAACTAGACTGATCAATGTAAACAAAGACATTTGATGATCAATCACCGTATCTGTACAGTCTCCATGGTATAAATGCATGAATGAAGTTCAAATGATGTTAAAAAAACATTAGATAACCAAAGGGATACGTACTGTACTATGAATCTAGTAAACATGACAAATCAAAAAATGGCATCAAGCAGAGCCAGTTTAAGTGCATTCTACGATAGCTTTTTTGTTTCTTCTGTCTATAATGAACAATTTTGCTACTTGATTTCCAGTTTCCATTGGGCTTTTAGAGAATACACCGGGTTCATTGTTCACCACATAAGGTACATTAGCAACTTCCTATATGTTATAACATAGCTCCTTACTCAGTAAGGCAGAAGAAATTTTCTCCATGTAGTGATTGACTACTACCAGTCTAGGGAACGCTGACAATAATTGGCAGACCTCTTATTAAAGCTTCAACTATTGTACCTAGCCCTGCCTATAAAACAAGTTGAACATAGTAACGCATATACAATATAGAAAAAAATGTACACATTTACTATGTATACACGGTTTAGTGTTACCTTTGTTATGATGTAGTCACAAGCTCCCATCCACTTCCCCATTTGTGTTTCAGATCCTCGAATCTATAGGTAGAAAATAAATATATGTTATGATATTGTAGTAATAGGTAATCTTTTTTTCGTGGACCGATTAGCTTTATAGGAATCTTCCAATCGTTAGCGGCCAGAGTAAAGCTTAGCTTTCTACATTTATTGAACATAGATAGCCTATGTATGTAGTAACCATTTCATAGTTTGGAGATTAATAAAGCATGTAACGAATGGAAACAACATTATTAAAATCAATGTAAACTAAAAAGGATGTGCAACATCAGTATTTGTAGTAGCCAGGTGGAACAATTTACTGCAATAGTTACAATCAGGTAACACTATTATTCCATATATCTGCTAATCACAACTAAGGCTTTAAAATGGTATCATTATAATTTTACGTGGAATAGCTGTCAAGTGCTAAACTCAATACCGTAAACACATTCACTTGCCACATGCAGAATGCATCAATAAATGTATTAACTCATTCAACTCATAAAACATGTTTAAAAAGAATTACATGCTCTAGAGAATTGTATTAATAATTTGACATGCGATAGTAAAACACATTATGAGAAGCGGCAGTGTTCAAAATGTAAGCTTTATTTTGAAAACCCATGTTTTGCACACGGATCCACCGCTAAAATCGGTATAGTACCATCACGTAAAGGTAGCAGCAACAGAGAGTCCATAACAACAGCTGATTTGTAAAAGTAATATTTTTACTTATTCAATATTTAGGAATCCAGGCTTGCAAGTGTAATGTCCCAGATTTTTCGGCCAGGTAAATTAGAATATTTAAATCAGTTTATATATTATATTTGAAATATAATGAATTTTTAATCGAATTTATTTATTTAAATTAAAGAATTTTTATATAAATGAAATATTATTTAAAACTAGGTTTTTAATGTTGAGATTGAGTTATAAACTATTTGAAGTTGAAGCTGTTATTTTGATGATATTAATTTACTATCGTTAATTTAATTAGTTGAGTTTAATTTATAATGTATCGAGATTATGCGAGATTAAGAATAATAACCCAATCTAGAGCTTGTACAACATAAATACAGTTTCTTTTTATTAGAAATAGAAGAAAACCATTGGCTAATTTATAGTTCACTGAGATAATGGCATATGCATTTTGATTACTTCAGTTGGTTATGCTGTAGGTGGTTTGTTAGCATAAATAGTAACTATGTGATTTTATAGCTGATAAATTATATTATTATTTAAAAGCGTTCTCTTCAACAAAAGAAGGAAACCACCATGCACGATCAACAGTTGATTACTTAACATTTGTCGTCCAATCAACCCTCTAGATTCAACATACTGGACAGTGATGAGATAAACCTTGGATTCATTGCTAAATCTGAAATAACTTATAAATTTAAAACAAAACATTTTATATCATAACATCATCAACAGTAAATCGCAAGACATATAATTTACCATCCAAATAGTTACCAACCGAAATGGTCCATCCAAGGAGAATAGGAACTGAAACATGCCTCATACAATCTCATATTATAACTTTTGAACTTTCGAAAATTCTAATAGCAATAAGAAATGATGATGTACATATTCACTAAAACATTCAAGTTACAAATTTTGTATATGAACAAACGGACATAAACAAGTTGCAGTCGTCACACTCATATACATAAGGAATTGGTAATTTGCACATTAAGGTTTCATTTAAAAGTAAAACCCAATGGACATGACCATTTATCATAAAATTTCGCCTGCATGTCTTGTTCCCGTCTTGTCCCTTTTCCTGAAACGGTAAAACAGTAAACCTATCAGAAAAAAATGTATATATTATATCTGTACATACAAAATCGAATAGCTACTATATAATCATATATACAGTGAAATTCATTGTTCATACATGGTAAAACCCAACAGAAAACCTACAATGCAGGATTCATATCTCTGATCAAATAAACTGGTACCTAGCTAAATCTATGCATACAGTGAATCATCAAATAGCAACAGCTAAAGTAAATAGCTAAAATTGATACATCTAGTCTAGTGTGAACAGCTAAGAAAATTAGAGTACAAACAGCTAAAAGAAATAGACAATACATAGCTAAGGAGAGAGGGTATGGACAGCTAAGAAAAATTAAATATACTCATATTTTTTTTTACTTCAAATCTGTACAAATGGATAGATATAAATATATTCACACATACATCTATATAGGATCAAGTCAGCTAAATGAAATAGCAACACAGCTATACTATCAAAATATTCATTCATTAATTCCTAGTACAAAGAACAGTTAAGTGAAATCAAAATCCAATGCGTGTATATATTTATACCATTAAAATTTCAGTCAAATCGAAATAGATGATTTATACATGACTGAATGAACAAGTCATAACCAAATCCCACCTAATCTCTACAGGATCCATCACGGTTTCATGTCAACCAGACCGGTAGACATTGAAAATACAATACGAATCCATCCTAATCTTTGTGAAAATCCATCACACAGTTCCATCACATGTACACTAATCTGAAAAGGTAAGAAAGGCATATGGCCTAATTGAACTACCTATGTAAAGCTACTGATGGACAATGATCTTATCTAAACCCAACCGCAACTATAAATACACGCAAAAGTGTTCATCAACCAAGTCGCCAACACAGTAAACCAAAGGGAAAATCCCATTCGAAAGGAACCAGAAATCAAATCTAAATGAAAATAGAGAAAGAAAAACTTAGCTTTCGTTTTTGGTGAGGCCATCGACTTGATTCGGGTTGCTCGTGTGGTTCTGGGAGGCTCGGGTGGTTCGTGGTTCGTCTGCGATGGCCAGGGGTTATCAAGGGGTTGCTAAGGGGTTTGTTGAGTTGTAAGAAGGAGGAGGGCGAGGAAGTGGTGGAGTACGGAGGGGCGGCGACGCCATGTATCTCGAGATGGCAGAAAACAAAGGGGATTAGGTTTTCTATTTCATTTTGGGATTTAAAATTGGGAGAGGTGGCTACTGAATGAGAAAAGGAACGGGTGGGTAGGGTTTTGATTAAGGGAAAGCGGGCCGGGTTGTTTTGGGCCGATGATTAGAGGTAAAGGCCTTAAATAAAAAAATATAAACCATGTTTTAAATTCTAATTTGGTTTATAAGATTCGAAATACGATTTCTCACTCATCCGTTATCAGATTCAAGCGCGGTCAGTCTCGTTGAGACTGTGGAGATGAGTACATCGAGATGGAGCAAGTATAGTCCGGATCTGAAGTGATTGGAATTTTTATTCGAATTAAACGTTAGTTTAATTTGATTAAAACAGACTGTTGATCAACAGATTCAAACCAAGGTGAGTTAAACTCACTCAGCTCTTCCCATTTATATTTTATAAATTGGGTTTTTATTCTGTGTGTTTTGATTGTTAGTGATTGACTGTTTGCTAGTGATATATATTTATCGTTGGTTTATTTTCTGAAATTAAACGGTTGATTAATTTCAGTAAAACACCAATCATTCTGATTTGACCCGAATGAAGTAAATTCCCCTGATTGGTCACACTTATAAACGTGTTAAAATTGTTTGAATGGTTTGAATTGGGTGTTGATTGATTGACGACCGATATAGAAATTATCGGTCAAAATGAAAAGAAATAATTGGTCATTGTCAATAGTTGAAATATATTGCAGCATTTACGCTGATGTTAACCAATGGATGGTGGGTTGGGTAGTTGGCATCACATGGCTTAGGAATTAATCGATTTTTAAGATATGGGTTTTTCGATGGTGAATCGACGATATTAAAGTTATAAATATATTTATAACTAAAAATAGGTTTTCAAAAATATTACTTTAAGTGAGAGTTTTTTTAAAAGAAAATAAATAGAAATTATTTATTTATTTAGAGTTTATAAGGAATTATGAAATTTGTTTTTATAAAATGAATTCTTATGTCGATAAGGATTATAAGAAAAAGCAGGAATTAACCTAGCAGTTGATTGTTTGATTAATCATGAGCGATTAAATAAAATTAATTAATGAATCATATTTTAATTTATAAAGGAGGAATTACTGAAATTGGTTAAAAGGATAATCATGTTTGGTGTCGACTATTTAACCAAGTTAGACTTTGAAATTTGTGAAATAACTTGGAAATTGATTAATACTAGTAAGGAAACTTATTATTCATTTTAGTAAATAAAGGAGATGATTGGTGTGAGTGATGGCAGTTGAAATTGATGAGTTAATATAATGATTACCAATGTAATGCCTTTAAGTAATCAAATTTGAAAAAAATGGTCGAGTGTTGGAAAGAGGTTAACGATGAGTTTTAGTATTTGAACTTGAGTTTAAAATGGAGCAAATAATAGGTTTAAACAAATTTATAACTTAAATGAAAGGTTTTACTTAACATTTGAGTTAAGGGAGGTGGAAGTGTTATATTAAATTTATAAACAAAGTTTATAAATGGCATATGAGTTGAAAGTCGTTTTTGAATTTGAAATACTTAATAAGGGAAATAAGTTAGACCAAAAGAATTGGAAAAAGATTTAGCAAGGAAGAGATTTAAAAGTAAGCTTGGTAAAACAAGAATTGGAAATAATATTTGTAATATTATAGGGTGTTTTGAATTACGACTCGTATTTATCTGAGGATAAGAACGTGGTTGATCAAGGTATAAGAGGAATTAAAATACCCCAACTGGAACGACTTCAGGACTATCCAAGGATGATACTAGTTGGTAAGGGCAAGAGTGTATAATAAGAGTTCCAAAGTAAAGGAACTGATATGAGATGATATTTTCCCTATTAGCGGAATTTAAAAGAAAATTGGGCGATAAATTGTAAAGGCCAAGTGATGTTGAGTACTAGACCAGGGGATCTATTTTTATTTTCATGGATGTTAACTTGATAGTTAAATAACCGACTATCAAGTCTGGCCTTTACGATTGTTGGTATGGAAAGACCGAGATCGAATACATATTCGGAAAACCATTCCGACCAACAAATACGAATATATAGGAGATCAGACGATGATCGAGATGGAGCATGTGAAGACCATAGTTTTCATAAAGCGGAAGAACCACTTACAATCTCTGATTCGACCCAGAGATATACTGGGGTTCCGTCGTGGTTGAATCTGTGGAGTGCAAGGACAATCGCTACTGATCCATGGGGTGATTCCTGTATTGGATGCAGTAGGAGAGTACCTTCGGTTCATCCTGTTCCTGGATGACTTGTATGGACGAGTGTCTGACATAGTATTTCCAATGGGCCACGTACGTTGATTTCTTCAAACGTGTCATAGTTGGGTCGCTCCCAACTAGGGTATTTTTGTGGACGTCAATTAGTGATATCCAGCGGATCTGACGATGTGGCATTCAAATTATATGATAATCAGATGTGTTCTGACCTCAAGCCTCATCAACCGGGAGATGACAAAAATCGGGCAGGCAGCATGGCTATGTGGGTCGCTCCCATTAGGGTGTATAATCACCTATCTAGAGAAATTCCTTTTGTTTCTTATTCTATCGATTCTGCCCATTCGGGGACGGTGGTTTGAGTCCAACCGTTGGTGATATACATTCGATACACTCAAGCGAAATGAGTGGTCGGTCATGTGAGGGCCGGGTTGCAAGACGTTCTTGTTGAACCCAGTGTATTCGCCTCTAGAGATACACGAGCGGAAGGTGGTCCCATACCTTGTCAAGTTGGAAATCCAATATCCAATAAGCGCCCGCGGTTTTCGATTGTATACTATATACGGGGAGCGTGAGATGCAAGCGTTCCTCTAGATTTGTTAATTATTTGTATCTAGACATTATCATAATATCAGATCAAGATATATGATTTCAAAAGATGTTTTGGGTTATCGTAAGGTAAAAACCGTCCGTGTTTATGTGTGGATCGGTCTTACGATTATCTTTTTCTTTCGAAGGGATTTTAACTTTAAAATCAAGTTGTGTGATACCTAAATGTTGTGCGAGTTTTTCTCACTCTGGTCCACCAGACTGACCCAGTGTTTTGTAAATGCTCGGGTTAGGCCGAGGTGTACAGGTTCAGGTTATCAGGTACTGAGAAGTCCAGAGACGAGCTGAAGATGTTCAGATGAATTATATTCCGCTGTGTGATTATATATATGAGGACAGAGTATCAAAAACTGTTCAGATATGTGTTGTACTCTGATATTGTAAGTATTTTCAAAAGCTCTCAACAAAGATTATTTCTGTATTATATTTTGTTCCGCTGCGATGTGAGACTCTGTGTAGGTTCTTCTTCTTCTTCTATTCTAATATTTCTATCTGTCTTATCTCACCCTCTAATTTCTTTCTATAAACGTCCAGTGTTTTCGGTGTAGAGGGTCGGCATAAGTACGGTAAAGGGTATTTATGTCGATTTTCGAGCCCGAAAACCCTGGATCGTTACAGCAAGCTACTTTGATGTTAAAAAACAAATTCAGTGACATAAAATTAATCACTTGTGAACCCAAAGCCACAAATGTCGAGTAATTCAAAATAATGATTTCTATTCATACAGACAACTCAACTAAAATTAGTTAAAAATTTAGACATTTATTTGAAAACAACAAATATTCCAGAAAGAACTATGAAATCAAGGAAAACTGCCTAGTATCAATCACTAAAACACAAAATGGGTTAACCGTTATCCCACTATTAAATAGGAAATATAAAAGTCTCGGTTACAAACAAATCGCATGTTCGATAATTATTATAATAATTAAAGCATGGTGGAATCAAAATAAAACAAAAATATTTGAATTTATGAAAGAAATTTTTGAGTTTCTCATTATCAGGACGGTGAAATTTGGACAAAATTGAAGCAATGAATGGAATGTCCTCATGTCGAAAAGAAAACAATTAGTTATCAGGAAGAAAACAGAGGAGCAACATTAGCCAATAATCCAAGCTTAATTTGCATTTAATATTCTTTTACTTTTCATGAGCAAATAGCCACAAATCCACACTCTCCTATCTATTTGTTGTCTTCGTCCTACTCCGGCATATGATTTCAGGCAAAGGTGCTTACAACGGTAGTAATATTGGATGGTGCAGGCAAAAAGTAAAAATTATGTAAGAGCAGCAGGCATGTTGTAAGTTCCAATAGGTTCAGAAACCATTGAATCAGAAATTAGATGAAAATAGAAACAAATTTTGCATTACCTTCCAACTTTATAAATGACCCACCAAAGAAGGTTGAGACATTGATTTCCTTTATTAGATCCATTCCAACCACTTAAGGAAAGAAATAATGAGAACAGCAAATAAATTTGTATGTTTATGTAATAAAAAAACATCCAACTAGAGTATTTAATATTACTAGAATAAGTAAAAGAGGCTAGATTATCTCACCATGTAGTTCCTATCTAGCTTACTTGACTATCTTTGTATCGATGCATTGGCTAATGGCGCCTACAGACTACAGTTTTTAATCTAAAGAAGGATTTGATATGCCTAAAAAGTCTTAAACTGTAAACACAGAAAATGAAGGAAACAGGCAAATATTTTATAAGATTGTTAGATTTTTATAGTCGTTCTTTTATAGGGAAAAAATACTTATTTTTAGTGGGACATGATACCTAATTGGGTAGTAGAATCCAAAAGGACCATTATTATCGATAAGTCAATTGAACATCGATAAAAATATCAAAGTTGTACAATTATTTAGATCCATAAGTGCATAAAGCAGTTTTTTTTAGAATGACAGTAGTGCTAACTGAAGTTAAAATATATGTATATTCTTTAAAACAACAGTAGCACTAGCTGAAGATCAAATATATATTTTATTTTCTTTGAAATGATAGCAGCGCGAATAGAAGATAGAATACATTTATTTTCCTTAAAATAACAACATCACTAAACAAAAGGAAGAAATGTACAGATTAAGTGTTCCTTCTAGTTGTATAATTGTTCAACCACCTTTTTAGCTATTAAACATGATTATATGATTTATTTTTGTAATGCATGATACTTGGTGATGTGGACTGCCTGCAATAAAGTATATATGCTAAATATGAATCATGTATGGTAGGTACAATTTTTGCACATAGAAAATGAATAGAATATGAAATAAAATAACCAAGGGAAGGATTTTTGATCTCTATTTATTGATAAGTTAATTTACTTCATTTGTGTTTTATTGATGTTGATTACTAACCCCGTTTAGAATCTACTTCGTGTGTTTAAATATAATAGAAAAAAAAATTAAGCTTGCTAAGTTAGTGTCATTAGCAACTATGTAGCATTTAGCATGTTTTTCATACAGTAATAAATAATAATTTTGAGTGTTTTCTGGCTTTTTTTTCATATGCGCATATATTGCATCTAATGAATAATGAATTCAACAGTGACCTACTGTATGTGTTAAACATGTCAAACACTATGAGATGCCATTAATGAGTTTCACTGTGTAGAAAATATAGTGCTACCATAGCTTGAATAAAACTGAACGATGTTTGTACATAGTTAGGAAATACATTAACACTATAAATGCTTTATATGGAAGGTAAGAATGCCCTGTAATACAATAGCAACATAAGCTGAAGCATAACCTCAAGGGACTAATACCATGTTCTGGAGGTAGAATCCTCCAGATATCATCCAAGATTCCATGATTTTTAGCTCCAGTGCTAACAAACAGAAGAATCCATACCTGTTTTTGGGTACAAATGAAAAAATAATAAGCATCCCTTGTACTGGTATGCAATTGTTGGAAAACAAAAGCATCAACAGAGGCAGAAAGTAATTATAATCAGTCAAAAGTTGCCAATAAATTCCTGGACTCTTTGGAAATACCAGTATGAGACTGTTTTGTTAGATTAATTGACTAAAATTTTCTATAAATTTTCAGTATTCCAAAAATCAGATGGTCTTACAATGAAAGAAAAAAAGTCTATTAACTCCCGTCCCTGATTTTAAAATCTACTAAATTTAATTTTATTCTATCTTAAGGTGTGCAAGAAGTACAAAATTGTCTTGGGTAAGGATGGAACTCATAACTTAATCGTAAACATAATAAGTTGTTTTGGGTAGACAACGCATAATCATAATGACAGTTATGATGAGTAACAAAAATAAAACTTTATACAATTGTTATTTATTCTAGCATGCCTGCAATTAAGTTGGTTGGATGATAATAGAAATTTATTGAGTCAAAATCATTCATTATCCAAATTAGCTTAACCAAAATGTATCACCCAAAAGCAAGGTATAACAACCATGCTTTTTCAATACACATACCATGTTGAAGATATCATCATGTTCGACAATATTCATCTTATATAGCTAATATCAAAATTTTAATATCTCATGCTGAATGAGAAATGCCATTAAGATATGCCTTCGGTCACATTCTTTCCTAATGCATTTCTTTCCAGGTCATAACATCACAGTCTAATGTGGGTTTCTAGAAAAATGCCATTAAGTTCAAAATATTTAACTACATGCTTAGGAATTGTTCTAGGAAAAAAGTTTTTCAATAATACCTATTTATTTCTCTAGATCAACAAGAAAATATAAATATGACGGCTTAATATATATATGTTTTTACTACTGATATACTCAAATAATCAGTACATAATACATTTGTATAGATATCACCTAATTAAAGCTCTTACAAATATAGTAATTAAATTAAGTTTATATTATATAAATGTTACAGGTATGGGATTGGTGGTATAAGCTATCAATATTCAGAAATTTTAAAACTAAATAATAGGCAGTTGGATATGCAAACAGTATTTGTTATGGGGCCATTGTGGGATATTTAAGGGATGATCTTACTTCTTAATTTACATTACCATAAAGCTCGTCCTATAAAGTATACAATTTAATCTCAGATTTATATTGCAGAGGTATAACCTAATTGTCAGTTATGGAGGTAATGACCCAAAAGAACTTATCTTGAAGATAAGGAGATCCTAAGTTGGCCATCTAGCAAGTATTTAATGGAAGTAAAGTTAATTTCAAAAAAGAAATTAGGGTAACACCATTCTCCAACCTCGTTTAGGCTTTGTCCAACGAAATGTTTCCCATCTAAACGCCGCAGTTGTACAATTTTGCTACCTAGAATATGAGCTATTCATTTTATCTAATTCTTGCAGTTAATCACAGGGTAATAGCAACATAAATATTACCTGGAATTGTTCAAGTATGGAAATGACCTAGGTATCTCCATTCTATAGAGTGCTTACACTAACGAATGCATGGCGTAATCTTGGTAGCAAATACAATTTTGTATATTATTCTTTTCACCTTGAATATATATATATATATATATATACATATATATATATATATAGCTATTGTCAAACTGGTATTTGCTGCCTTGCTTCTTGTTATCATAAAGTAGTAAGATAAATTGCCTAGTTGTAAGAACTGTCAACTAACTACTTTTCACACTAAAGAATAAGAGGCAACTTCATATCATATATGTAAAATTATCACATAAATCAAATGAAAATAAAAGTATAGAGTTGAAGTACGTAGATGAAATCAAGGAAAACAATTTAAGCAGCACTAATAATTGACATGGAAATCAGTTGAAATGACCACAGCAGGGATTGCCTCGATTATTTAATATTTTCATTTCAAAAGCCTGAAACTAAAAAAACAAACAAAGCAGAAATTCAATGACAGGCAAGAGAAATTAAAGTCTGGAGAACCTAATTGGAACATGTAAAGAAGAGGGGTTTTATCCTCTTGCAATCGGTGCAGGTTTTGAATTTATTTTAATTGAATCCAGAGACGAATTTGAATCAAGGGCATCGTGATAAGATCCTATTTTAGACGATTCTGTCGTTGATTAGGACAAATACAATGTAGATTTGCAATTTAGCTTAATCAACAATGGTTGATTTCAGGATGCTCGAGTGAAATGATTTACCGGTGTATTGAATCGAAGATTGTCGCCTCACGGGATGCTGGAGAGAATGCCGATTTACTAGGGTTCCTGGAGTTTTTGAAGTGAATTGAAAATTTTAGGGATTTGAGGAGAAGTTCGTGGAAGTGATAAAGTAAAATTTCATTTTCGCGGCCATCTGTTTTCACTTGGCTCTACGCTTCTTTTCGCTCCTGCCTTGTTAATACACAGCACTAATACAGTGGAATATGTTTATAAATAGCACAATTTATACCTTATTTCCTTTATTCTAATTATATAGCACAATTTACTTGTTATTTTCTTTTCATTTATTATTTTTCCATAGCTCTTTAATGTAACGCTATAACACAATGCAATGTATATCATATTTTCTTGTAGTGAATAGATTCACTGGTCTGGTACTCAGCATCACTCGGCTTCTTTAATTAAAATTAATAAAACTTGAATATTCCAATATTGGGAAAAATATTTCACTCATTTCTTTAATATACTGATATTCGCAAACCATTTTATTTTGAAAGAATATATATATATATATATATATATATATATATATATGATATCCAATACTCCATTCGACTATTATTTTCAAAACATTTACTATAACTTTACTTTATTATAACTGATAGATCATTTCCACTTATTATTCGACGTTAGGCCAACTCATTTGTTTACGTCACTTGGAAAACATATCAAATCCTTATTCTTATAGAATAACCCTTTTTATATCTCATTCTCTTATGCTTCGAATTATCGCCCAATCTCCCTTTAATTCCATTACTAGGGAAAATATCATCTCATTTTATTTCCGTTACCTTGGCAATCTTATCATACATTCTTGCCATTACAAACTAGTATCATCATTGGATGTCCCCAAGTCGTTCAAGTTGGGGTATTTTAATTAACTCTCAGACCTTGATCAACAACGTTCTTATCTTCAGATAAATACGAGTTGTAATTCAAGAATCAATATTTAATCAACACATCCCACTAGTTAAAATATATCTTTACAGTACTTCTTATCTTTTGGAAATTTCTCTTTAAATATAATTAATATCGCTTAATTTGTTATTTAAATAATTCCTTACTAAACATCACTTTATTTACTCTCGACTCATTCTAATGACTTTGTTTCACAAACTGAATTACAAATCCTATATCCAACCTTGTTTACCAAGCTCAAAACAAACACCTTTTTCAATCCCCTTTTTCTTTCAGGCAATCCCCTTTCAAATCCATTGATTCAACTTAATACCATTATTATGTATTTCCAATTTAAAACAACGTTTTAGACTCATATTCCATTTATAAACCTTGTTTATAAATTTCAAGTTTAATATAAACCCCCTTTATATCTCCATCTCTCTTTACTTAATTCAAACGTCAGGTTGACCTTTCATTTGAGCTACGTATTTGCTTAAATCTTTTTATTGCTTCACTATAAAACTCAGCTCAAATAATAAACCTCATCCCTAGCTTCTTTCCAACACTCGACTACATTTCATTTCAAACTGGGTTACATAAAATATATTTAGTTAGTGATTACCATAACAACTCATTTACTTCAACATTAATCATTTCAAATCAATTAACTCCTTTATTTACTAGAATAAGTAATAGATTTCCTTTTTAAAATCTTAATAGGATTAACCAATTATTCATTTAATTATTTCACTAATTAAATGTCCAATTTAGTTAAAACAGTCGTCTCGGTCAACTCAAAACACGATCACTCTTCTAACCAATCCCAGTTAATTCTTCCTTTTAATTAATTAAAATAAAATTAATTTAATTGTTCACTTAAGGTGATTAATGAAATACTTAACCCCTAGGTTATTTCTTCCCATTTGCTTATAATTCTTATTAACATAAGAATTTGGTTTTATAAAACAATTTCATAATTCCTTATAAACTTTAAATAAATAAATAATGAAATATTTATTTCCTTTTAAATAACTCTTACTCAAAGTAATATCTTTAAAAACCTATTTCCGTTATAAAATATAACTTCGATATTGTCGATTCGCCATCGATAAAATCCCTATTTTAAAAAAATCGATTGATTTCTAGACCACGTGATGCCAATTACCTAACCCATACCATCCATTGGTTAACATCATCATAAAGGTTGAAATATGTTTCTATGATTAACAATAACCAATCATTTCTTTTTATTTGACTGATAATTTCTATAATGATCACCAATCAATCAACAGCCAATTCAAACAATTCAAACAATTTCGAGCACTTTTATAAACATGACCAGTCAAGGGAAATTACTTTATTTGGGTCAAATCAGAACGATTGGTGTTTGACTGAAATTAAACGACCGTTTAATTTCACTTATTGAATCAACAATAAATATATATGTAACTAACAAACAGTCAACCACTAACAATCAAAACACGGAAAATAAAAACCCAATTTATAAAAATATAAATGGGAAGAGCTGAGTGAGTTTAACTCACCTAGATTTTAATTCGTCGATAAACCGTTCGTTTTAGTCAAATTAAACTGACGTTTAATTCGACTAAAATTTCCAGTTGCTTCTGATCTAGACTAGACCTGCTCCATCTCAAAGTTCTCGTCTCCACGGTCCCAACGCAACTGACCGTGCGTAAATCTGATATCGTATGAGTGAGAAACGTATAAACAAATTTAAAAAAGAAATTTAATTTTAAAACATGTTTTGATTATAAAATTGAAATGGGCTTTTTACCTTAACCTTTGGCCCAACACTTCTCAACCCGTTCCCCTTTTAAACCCTTACATCCGATCTCTCCCTCATTTGTTCAGCCGCCTCCACAATTTTCCCAAACCCTAATCCCCTTTCGATTTCAGCAACCGAGAATAATGGCATCGCCCCCTCTTCCGTCCTTTAGGGGAAAACCACATTGTTAGCGTCGCCATTCACCTCTTCAATTGCCACCACCTTCGATCGGCTGGTCACCATCAACAACGCCTTCGACAACACCTACCGAATCACGATGAACCCCAAACCTCCAGAATTGAAGCGGCCTCCTTCATATTAAGCTAAGTTTTTACTCGACTTTTATGTTACTGTATTCTTTTTTTGTTGTTTGAATTTTTTTTTCTGGTTTCAAATTGTTCTTGAATTGGATGCAAACTTGTTGAGTGAATGCATATATTTATAGTAGTTGGAAACTTAGATAAGATCGTTGTCTTTCAATGGCTAGCCGTAGGTAGTCTAGCTTAGGCCATATGCTTCATCTCCTTTTTTGTATGGTTTGATGGTGCGTGATGTTGATCTGTTTGAAATGGATTCTGATGGCACTCGTGTAGGTGCATAGCTTAGGTGATGAATTATCTATTCAATTCAGAGATTTCAACTGTATGTTTTGTAGATTTGTTTTCAGATTTCCACGAACTGTTGATGACCCTTTGATGGCTTTGTGATGTTGATCTGTTTGAAATGGGACATTCTGTTCGCACTGGTATAAGTTAGGTGACAGTGAAGCTATGAATTTTCAATTCAAATCAGAGATTTTTGAAACTGTATTTGTTAGATTTTATATGCCATTTTTAGATACATAGCACAATGAATTTGCATCAGAGATTTACTGTATGCATGTGAATTTACTGTTTATGCTAGCTATTCGATCTATATGTATTGTATACAAAATATATATACATATAATCAATATCCTTCTAGCTATATCTTTAGCTGTCCTATATTAGCTCAGCTGTTCATATTTTGATGCATGAGAGATTTCTTTGTGCTGTCTATTCTTAGCTATTTTATTGTATATATATTTATACAGTTCATAGCTCTCATGAAATCTCCTTTTTCTGTAGGCGCGTGGAAAGTGCTTCGGAGGATAACCATTGAAGTTATGGTACTTCAGTTACCAATATTTGTTAGTACTTGTAACGACCCGGAAAATCTGAACCAATTTAAAAATTTTAAATTGGCTATTTTAGTGGATTTTAAAAATTTAAAATAAATATTTTAAATAATAATGATGAAAAGTGAGTTTGAATCGATGGTTGAAAATAAATATAATTATTTCTAATTATAAACAAGGCCTGAAATGGCGCGGTAGTTTCAAAAATTGAATTCAAACTTTGACTGACTGTACCAGGTACAAAATAAAATTGATTTGGGTGAAACCAAAAATATTTAAATCTGTTAGTGAATAACTTTCTAACGAATCTAAAAAATCGAAGTTTCATAGCGGGAAGCAAAAGTTATGGCCAAATGAATTATCAGAAAGGTGCTATAGAATTTATATAGCCCGTGAAAATGGCCATTTTGCAAACGACCTCGGAATTCGACGAAACCACTTTGTTGGGACCGTATCATCAAAACATAGCTAGATTTATTTTTAGGGAATTTTTAGAATCAATATGTGGCCCCGGCAAATTGAAATGGACATTCAAATTAAATATTGAATGTTTTATATTTTAATTTGAAGGAAAACTGACCGAAACAGTCGAATGGGCCTACGAAACAGATCCCATTGTGTTCGGAATGGGGGTATTTGGCTAGGGACGATAGTCGTTGGGTTTGGATTGGAGTTCGTAGGAGGCAAGAGGTATTTTTGGATTTTTAAAACTTTATAAATAAAAAAAACGATTGGTCCACATCAGATCCTCCCCCGACATTCTCTCTCCCTGATCCATCGCACGGCGGAATTTCTTCCCTCCGTTCCCCTCCACTTTCCAACCAAACCAGGCAAAATTAGCCCCTCCTCAAGTTGAAGATTTTGAAGAGCTCGAGAAGATCTTCAAATCCATATATAGTTTGGATTTTTTCGTTCAGAATTGGGGGAGAATTGGAGCTTGAAAGTCGAGCCCTTCCAACTGCCGCCACCGCTTCCACAGGCCGTTGAACTGGCCAACTCCTCCCGGCGCCTGAGCACCTCTCCTCCCCCTTCGACACTACATATCCCGATCCTCTTCAAGCTTCATGGATTTCGAGTAAAATCGAAACCTAGTTTTGAACGAAACAGCTGAGGTAAGGTTTAAATTATTTTAAACTATATTATAGCAGTTTAAAGCGCTACGGTTTTTGATTTCACTGTAAGAATCATATCTTTTTCCTTTTTTGACGAAATTCAGTGAAACAAGAGACAGTGGACTCGTGTGGACGTCTTCTACATTCTAAAGAGACCGCGTATTTTTTTGAGCCTTCTGCTATTTTTGGTCGAGTGGAACCCAATGTGAGATTTCTAAACTATAGACGATATGGAAAACAACGATGTATAAATTATATAGTCGATGTATGAGTAATATAAGCGTTGTACACCTCATGTATAAGCGTTGTATAAGTTGTACGTTCGATATATAAGTTATATATGCGTTGTAAAAAAAATTATATACGTGTTGAAATGGAAGTGATATACTTATATATATATATATATATATATATATATATATATATATATATATATATATATATATATATACACGCCCTTCGTCCACAAACCATGGACGATATTTATTGGTTGTGATTGGTGTGAAAATTGGTTGATAGCGAATGGTTGATTAAAATTGTTTTTGGTTGAAATTGATTGATTGTGGTTGAAAAATACCCATTTGTGGTTGAGAATTATTTGGTTGAAACCACATAGGATTAGCTTGTGGAAATGAAAAAAATATACATGCCGCCTGCGTGCGAACTAGATGCATGAAATCCCCATTGTCAAAAGGTGCAAGGCTTTAAGGTAGAGCGAGAAGCCAAACTAGGGACGACCCCGGTTTTAACTACCCTGCCGTTATGCTACCGAAATTTTGAATAATATTCATGTGTTAGAATTATTTTCATGTGTTGAAACTATATTCGTGTGTTGAATAGAAATTCATGTATTGAATGGTATTCATGTTTTAAATAAATTGTTTTAATAATAAAAATCACATTTTTATTTTATATATACGAACTATAGAAAACCTTCATGTGTTGAATAGAAATTCATTCGTTGAATAGAAATTCATGTGTTGAATGGTATTCGTGTTTTAAATAAATTGTTTTAACAATTAAAATCACATTTTTAATTTATATATACGAACTATAGAAAACCTCCATGTGTTGAATAGAAATTCATTCGTTGTATAGAAATTCATGTGTTGAATGGTATTCATGTTTGAAATAATTTTTTTTATAATAGAAATCCTATTTTTATCACCTAAATGAACTATATAAAATAGTCATGTTTTGAAATAAATTGTATTGCAATAAAAATCACATTTTTATTATATACATGAATTGTTAAAAATAGTGAAGTGTTGAAATAAATGTCGGGTGGATAAAAATAACATTTTTATCAAATCTATGAACAGAATATAGTTTTGAAATCGAAGATTCGATTATATTTATATATATATATATAAATATAATTGAAATATATCGAATAACGAAGCTATAACGACCCGTATTTTAATAACGCGTAATAACCATAAATCAAGGAAGAATTAATTTTTAAAATAAGAATCAAGGGAAACAGCTTACGCCATTGCGTTCGTCTTGGAATTCTGCTTGGAAATGAGTCCGAGTTTTCAAAAATCGGGGTCCGTATGACCAAGTTATGACCCTTCGAAGTTTTCAGAAATTTTCAAGTTCAAAACAGCTTAGAATTCGAATTCAAATTTCGAATTCAAACCCCAGAATGCACTGGGCGGGAAATTTCCCGCCCAGGACCAGGTCGACCTGGGGGTCGACTATAGAGTCGACCTGCCCAGGAACAGGTCGACCATAGAGTTGACCTGGGGGTCGACCTGGTGACAGAACCCATTTTTGAGTCTGAGTTCGCTTTGATGTTTCTAGCCTCATTTCTGTCTATATTCGTTGACCTGACCCTATATAAACAGCCCCTAACACTAGTCTCTCTACACAAAATTCTCTCTGACCTTATGCTGCTCTAATTCTGGTTAAAAAGTTAGAGAAAGGGACTACTTCTTCTACGTTGAAACTACGTTACGAGAATTGCTGATTTGGGGATTTCTGTTAGGATTCGACTAAGCATATAAAGATTTAACATCGACTTTCTTTTTCTAATTCTCGAACCACGATCTGTAAGCCCCAGTTACTTTTAGATTTAAACTGTAAACGTAATATGAATATGTTGTAAATTGAAATTGGACCTGTGTATGATGACTGTTTTACATCAATTCTTGTTCATCTTGGATCTTGACTTTTGGGTATATTACTATGACGTTGAATTGGGGCCTACTTATGTTGTAAATCAAAAAGAAAAACCCTTCATCATGCCTGAAATGTTGAGTCTGTTTTTAGTCACAAGTTTATGACTATCACCTTATGTTAACCGTTAACATGACCATCACCTTATGTTAACCGTTACCATGACTATCACCTTATGTCAACTATTATCATGACGAGTACCCTATTTTGCTAGATTTGGAATCTTAATGTTTGAGGCCGATATTCCATATGCCAGTAATGTTGTAATCATTTATCTCAAGTTATACCATGCTATGCTAGTAATCACTTTTGCAACCTTATACTCGTCCCTTTTTATGTTATTCCCTAATTAGATTTATTTGTATCCATTCGAGTTTACGTGCGATGGGAATACGATTTGGGTAGATTAGGTAAAACATGCGTTGGCTTTGAACTTGAACAATAACGTTGTTATAACTTGAACCTGGATATGGACATGAACTTGACACGATTTGACATGAAACATGACCTGAAAACTTGACATGAATTTAGACTCGAAACTTGAATCTGGACATGACACTTAGAATGAATTTGAAAATGGCCAACTCGAGGTTGGGTTGAGTTTGCAGTGTAAATCTGCCCGGAACCGCCCGGCAAATCCAGTGACTGCAAACAATAGGATCCAATGAGGGTAGTTGGTCTTATCGCACGAAAAACCCGAGGTTAGACTATGTTGTGGTGTAAATCTGCCCGGAACCGCCCGGCAAATCCAGTGACCACAATAATTAGTCTAATGTGAGAGGTTGGGGTGCATTAATGAATTAATGCCACATGATAGGGTTAAGTCATGAACCACTTGAATATACTTAACCAATTTGACACGATGATTTGATAGGGTTAAGTCATGAACCACTTGAATATAATTTAATCAATTTGACATGATGATTTGATAGGGTTTAGTCATGAACCGCTTGAACACACTTTACCCATTAGAAACCCTAGTTATGCGGTCCTTTTCAGCAGTAACCCACTTAGATGTATCACGATACCCTGGTACTAGGCAGGGTGGGGCACGATTACTGGGCTGATTGTAAGCGACCAGAACGACGGCTGAGTAGGTGCGCCATTGTAGGTTCAGGCGGACTATGGTCGTGCACGTAGTCCGGAGTTGAAAAAGCAGGCATTGGGCACCAGTAGGTTTACACTATGCGTGCTTGATTTGCTTCGGTGGTTGGCACCATAGGGCTTGATACACCCTATGGTGGACCTAGCATAGGTGACTACATTTCAGGATAGGGCCGTATGACACAGACACATGACGAGCTAGAACTTGTAGGGAGCCGATCGATTAGTAGATCATACCGTAGGACCTCGTATTGGGTCACTTCATAATATTGGGCCATGGGATCATTTAATGGTTAATACTTGACATGGGTTAGAATACTGGTACAATTGGTGCAACGAATCTTAAATATGCGATGCTAGACTTGATTTATCTTGTTATCTTAGTTTATCATGCCAGACTTATCATCATCATTATGTTTATTTTTAGTTTATACCTATCTTGTTACCTTTACTAGTTTTTATACTGAAATTCACTAGGACTTACCAGTCTTTATGACTGACCTGTTTTCTTTCGCCTCTTTTTCTTTTGTTTCCCCCTAGGTTCTCAGGGAAGAAACTCTAGCACTTAGCTTGGATATCTCTTGCTTTCTGTTCAGCTCATGTAAAGTTTGGTCTTGAGCTATGCTATGGTTGCACTTCTGCTATTTGTGGGGAATAACTTACTTTTGTTATCTTAAGTTTATGCTTATTTATCTAGAACTTGATGTAATGGAATAATTTGTACCTTGGATATATGAGGTTTTGACTCTTTTCTTAAAAGTAATAAAAATTGGGTTTTTAATTTCTACCGCTGCTTTATTTATGTTCTGCCTTGTGATATCTCTGTGTATGTTTACCTAGATAATACTCCACCAAAACTAGTGCATTCCCTTTGTGAGTGACCCTAGCGGAAGTGGGGTGCTACATTTGGTATCAGAGCAGAAGGCTACCAGACGGGACAAAAGTTATAAAAACCTTCTAAAACTATTTTCCAAAATCGTATATAAAGAAGCATTTTTTTTTCAATAAAAGTTTTATGTTTAAAAAGGCTATTCGCCAAAAGCCATTATCACTTTCCTTTGTTTCCTCGTTTGAATCATTTTCTTTTCATTTTTCAGCATGTCTAATCTTAACCTTCCCAAGGGAGTACCCGTACCTAGATGGTTCCGAAGGTACTTAGAAGCTAGGGCCAACGGCGCGGGCCCGGCAGACATCCCTCCTCCTCCTCCCCCAGTGGCCACAGTTCCTCCTCCTTCTGGTATCGCCTTTGCCAAAATATACAAAGACCTTAAAGCAATGGGCGGCAAGAACTTCGTTGGAACTGAAACCTTTGTTGAGGCACGAAACTGGCTAAAGGAGACTGAAGACTTGTTTATTATCTTTGATGTAGAGGACCATAGGAATGTTCAGTTGGCATCATGGTTGTTGAAAGAGGAAGTTGCATTTTGGTGGGAAGTCACCAACGCTACCAGGCCAGTTGAGACTTGGGCAGACTTTAGAGAGAGGTTTGGGCTTAAATTCTTATCGTCAGTAGAAGAGAACCTTCAGATGGAGAGGTTCCTAGCATTCAAGTAAGGGGACATGTCTGTTAGGGAGTACATGAATAAGTTTAATCAGCTTGCTCGGTTTGGTTTGGACTTGGTTAACACGGCCCAGAAAAAGGCTGTACGGTTTGCTCGAGGATTGAACGAGCCACTACACAGTTTGGCTATAACTCATATACCCATGGGGGCGACCTTTGAAAGCTTGGTGGATATGGCTCTACTTCATGAGGAAGACAAGAATATCAAGAAGGAGGTTAAGCCTAATGAGACTCAGAATAAGAAAGTTCACTTCAAGAAGGGAGGCAATAAGAATAACAAGAATAAAAGGGCAACAACAACAATAATAACAGGGCACGTGAGACAAGGAAGTGTAACTTTTGTGGTATTATGGGACATCTAGCTAAAGACTATAGAAATAAGAAGAGAAAGTTGGGTGAATGCTTTCATTATGGAGATACTGGACACATCAGCAAGGATTGCCCTAAGAAGCAAGGACATGGGCAAGGGCAGACCCAACGAGCAGGACCCTCTGGAGGGCAGTTGCATGCTCTCAACACCACTCCAGCTCTTGACCGAGGTAGTAATATTTCCGTAGAAAGCCTTGTTTACATTTCTGACTTTCCTGTTCGAACCTTATTTGACTCTAGCGCATCGTATACTTTTATTTCTTCTGATATTGTTGAAAATATGCACCTAAGTACTAGTCTGGTTGAGGACCCCGTTATAGTTTCAAATCCAATTGGGGGCTCCGCCCATTTATCTATGATGTGTGTGGATTTGAGGATCTCTATCTTAAGCGTAGAATTCACGTGCAATGCATATGTTCTCGGATTTATGGGATACGGTTTGATCCTAGGTATGGATTGGCAGTCCAATTTTGGAGCCATTCTTGATTGTGAACGAAGGGTAGTGAGGCTCATGACTCGCCTCGGTAATACCCTTGAAATTTCTTGTAACCCTAAGGGTCCGGTCATGTTGTGTTATCTTGAATCTTTTGACTCGTCCATCGACAATTTGCAATCTGTAAGAGTGGTCCGAGAATATCCAGATGTCTTTGATGGGGTAAGGAGGTTACCTCCTAAACGCAAGATAGACTTTCGAATTTATCTTGTCGATAATGCCAAGACAGTTTCATTGCCCGTTAGGCACATGGCCCCACGAGAAAGAAGAGAGCTCAATAAACAAGTTAAGGAGTTGCTTGAGAAAAATTTCATAAGATGAAGCATTTCTAAATGGGGTGCTCCGGTGGTATTTGCTACTAAGGCGGATGGTTCGCTTCGTTTATGCGTAGATTATCGTGAGTTAAACAAGCTAACTAAGAAAAATAGGCACCCACTACCAAGAATCGACGATTTGTTTGACCAGCTTGTGGGAGCATCTGTTTTCTCTCGACTCGATCTAGCCACAAGATTCCATCAGCTTAGAGTGGCTGAGGATATCATTGACAAAACTGCGTTTAGGACTCCAGATGGGTTCTTCGAATGGCTCGTCATGCCGTTTGGTTTAACGAATGCACCTGCGTATTTTGTAGATTTGATGAGTAGGGTGTTTCGGGAGTTCCTTAACAAGTTTGTAGTGGTTTTCGTAGACGATATTTTGATCTTCTCAAAGGATGAAGAAGAGCATGTTAGACATCTCAAGGAAGTCATGGATATGCTTAGAGCACACCGGTTAAAGGCTAAGTTCTCCAAATGCCATTTTTGGAGGAAGGAAGTTCGGTTTCTTGGACATGTAGTTTCTAAGCAAGGCATAGCCGTGGACCCCGCAAAGGTAGTTGTGGTGCAAGACTGGAAAATTCCTAAGAACGCAACGGAGGTGAGAAGCTTTCTCGGTCTGGCTGGCTACTATAGGAAGTTCATTAAGGACTTCGCTAAGATCTCAGCCCCTCTTACTAGGTAAACGAAGAAAAACATAGCGTTTGCATGGGACATAGAATGTGAGATTGCTTTTCAGAGACTCAAGAGAGCCCTCACCACAGCTCCAGTTTTGGCATTACATGATGGAGGTAAGATGTTTACCGTGTACACAGATGCATGTGGCACGGGATTAGGCGCAGTCCTAATGCAAGAAGGGAAAGTGATATGCTATAGGGGTAGACAACTTAAAGTTCATGAGAAGAACTATCCCACACATGACTTGGAGTTGGCGGCGACCGTTTTTGCACTTAAATCTTGGCACCATTATCTTCTTGGGGAGAGGTTCGAGCTGTATACCGACCATAAATCGCTTAAGTACCTCTTCTTACAGAAAGATTTGAATCTGAGACAACAGCGGTGGATGGAATTCTTGGCATCATATGACTTCGATATAGCTTATACCCCTGGCAAGGGTAATGTGGTGGCGGATGCGCTAAGTAGGAAAAGGTTGACCTTGAGCCCCTTGTTTGTTGAAAGGAAAAGTCTAGAGTTTATAGCATCCTTTGATTTTACACCTGCTATTGAGTTATTGACTGTTACGTTAGCATCTCTTGAGTTAAGACCTACACTTCTAGATCAAGTAGGGACTTCATAGAAGGAAGACCCACAGATAGTCGAAATCATGGACAAACTGATTAGTGGTGAGACGTCAAGTCACCTCAGTAGGTGTGCCATAGATGACAAGGGATGGCTAAGGCATGATGGAAGGCTATGTGTCTCACAAGTGGGAGACTTAGTAAGGAAAGTTCTCGAAGAGGTGCATCACTCGAAGATGACTATACATCCCGGAGGGGATAAGATGTACAGAGATATGAAACGCATTTTCTTTTGGACTGGAATGAAAAAGGACGTGGCAGAGTTCGTTTCAAGGTGCATGGTGTGCCAACAAGTAAAGGCTGATTCGAAGAAGCCCGGTGGGCTATTACATCCTTTGGAGGTTCCGCAATGGAAATGGGAGAGTGTCTTAATGGATTTCGTGGATGGACAGCCTAGGTCAAGGAAGGGAAATACTAGCATATGGATCATAGTTGATAGACTCACGTAAAGTTCTCACTTCATTCCGGTGAAAAGCAAGAGGACCACATCATGGCTAGCTCTATTTACCTTCGAGAGGTAGTACAGTTGCACGGGGTTCCTTCTAGTATAGTTAGTGATCGTGACCCGATTTTCACTAGCCAGTTTTGGAATAGTCTGCAAGAAGCAATGGGTACACGACTGAGTTTAAGCATGGCCTATCACCCACAGACGGATGGACAAACCGAAAGGGTAAATAAGGTACTAGAAGATCTCCTGAGGCTATGCATTCTTGACTTTGGTGGTACTTGGGAAGACCATCTTCCTCTCGTGGAGTTTGCTTATAATAATAGTTATCAAGCTAGCATCGGGATGGCACCATTCGAAGCCTTGTATGGAAGACCGTGCAGATCACCAACTTGTTGGTGGGAGACGACATACAAGCTTATACTTGGGCCCGACATGATAAGGGGCACTTCTGAGAAGGTTGAGTTGATACGAAGACGGATGAAAACGGCCCAAGATAGACAGAGATCTTATGCGGAAAGAGAAGGACAGACCTAGAGTTCGCAGTCGGAGATATGGTCTTTATAAAAGTTTCTCCTTTATGCAATGTAGTTCATTTTGGAGCGGTTGGAAAGCTAGCACCAAGGTTCGTAGGACCGTTCCCTATCACTGAGAGGATTGGGCGGATGGCCTATAAGGTAGAATTACCCGAGAGGCTGGCCAGAGTACACAATGTCTTTCATGTCTCGTATCTCCGAAAGTGCTTACATGAATCAGCCGAAGTGGTTGAGCCAAGTATCCTTGAAGGCGTAGAAGTGGAAAAAGAAGCAACATTGAGGCGAGTTCCGATTCGTATCTTATGAACGGAGATCAAGAAGCTAAGGAATCGAGAAGTCAAGCTAGTTAAAGTTCAGTGGAGTGAAGCCTAAGAATACGCAACTTGGGAAACCGAAGAGAAGATACGCGCACTTTACCAATTTCTTTTTGAAGGTACATTCTCGATCTCTTTTTCCTATAAACTTGAAAACCTTTTCGTATCATGCTTTTACTACCCACGTTTGTCTTGTTATCTTCTCGATCTTATCTTGAGAACCTTAGGTAGAACCATATGGATGTAAACATGTGATTGAAACATGTTATGGTTGATGTTTGCAAATGGTTGCAAGTTTTTGCAAGTGATTGCTAGTGGATGCATGACACACATTAGGCACTAGATCGGCTCATTCACATTTTCATGTTGCATATGCATGAGTGCTTATACTTGTACATGGATGGAACTTGTTATGTTATCACTTGGATGTTGCATATGAATGAATGTTTGTGCACTCATGTAGAGATTGTAAAGTATGTTAGGAATTTTTGCATACATGTTGGATTCATTACACTAACATATTTTGCATTAAGGAGGTCTACTGAATCAGTAACTGCCTGATCTTTTTCATTAGATAAGTGCATATACACACACTTACCGCATATATTCATACAGCACTAGAAATCTTTTAAGGACAATGGTTGCCTGTGGATGATGCTTTGAGTAGATGGATGATTGGATGGTAGGATATATTCTTTCTAACTTAGAGATTTCAGGGATGAAATCCTTTAAGGAGGGGAGAATGTAACAACCCGTATTTTAAAAATGTGTTATAACCATAAATCAAGGCAGAATTAATTTTTAAATTAAGAATAAAGGGAAACGGGTTATGCCATTTTGTTCGTCTCGAAATTCTGCTTGGAAACGAGTCCGAGTTTTCGAAAATCGGAGTCCGTATGACCAAGTTATGACCCTTCGAAGTTTTCAAAAATTTTCAAGTTCAAAACAGCTCAGAATTCGAATTCAAATTTAGAATTCAAACCCCAGAATGCACTGGGAGGGAAATTTCCCGCCCAGGACCAGGTCGACCTGGGGGTCGACTATAGAGTCGACCTGCCCAGGAACAGGTCGACCATAGAGTGCACCTGGGGGTCGACCTGGTGACAGAACCCATTTTTGAGTCTGAGTTCGCTTTGATGTTTCTAGCCTCATTTCTGAGTATATTCGTTGACCTGACCCTATATAAACAGCCCCTAACACTAGTCTCTCTACACAAAATTCTCTCTGACCTTATGCTGCTCTAATTCTGGTTAAAAAGTTAGAGAAAGGGACTACTTCTTCTACGTTGAAACTACGTTAAGAGAATTGCTGATTTGGGGATTTCTGTTAGGATTCGACTAAGCATATAAAGATTCAACATCGACTTTCTTTTTCTAATTCTCGAACCACGATCTGTAAGCCCCAGTTACTTTTAGATTTAAACTGTAAACGTAATATGAATATGTTGTAAATTGAAATTGGACCTGTGTATGATGACTGTTTTACATCCATTCTTGTTCATCTTGGATCTTGACTTTTGGGTATATTACTATGACGTTGATTTGGGGCCTGCTCATGTTGTAAATCAAAAAGAAAAACCCTTCATCATGCCTGAAATGTTGAATCTGTTATTAGTCACAAGTTTATGACTATCACCTTATGTTAACCGTTACCATGACTATCACCTTATGTTAACCGTTACCATGACTATCACCTTATGTCAACTATTATCATGACGAGTACCCTATTTTGCTAGATTTGGAATCTTAATGTTTGAGGCCGATATTCCATATGCCAGTAATGTTGTAATCATTTATCTCAAGTTATACCATGCTATGCTAGTAATCACTTTTGCCACCTTATACCCGTCCCTTTTTATGTTATTCCCTAATTAGATTTATTTGTATCCATTCGAGTTTACGTGCGATGGGAATACGATTTGGGTAGATTAGGTAAAACATGAGTTAGCTTTGAACTTGAACATGAACGTTGTTATAACTTGAACCTGGATATGGACATGAACTTGACACGATTTGTCATGAAACATGACCTGAAAACTTGACATGAATTTAGACTCGAAACTTGAATCTGGACATGACACTTAGAATGAATTTGAAAATGGCCAACTCGAGGTTGGGTTGAGTTTGCAGTGTAAATCTGCCCGGAACCGCCCGGCAAATCCAGTGACTGAAAACAACAGGATCCAATGTGGGTAGTTGGTCATATCACACGTAAAACCCGAGGTTAGACTATGTTGTGGTGTAAATATGCCCGGAACCGCCCGACAAATCCAGTGACCACAATAATTAGTCTAATGTGATAGGTTGGGGTGCATTAATGAATTAATGCCACATGATAGGGTTAAGTCATGAAACACTTGGAATATACTTAACCAATTTGACACGATGATTTGATAGGGTTAAGTCATGAACCACTTGAATATACTTAACCAATTTGACACGATGATTTGATAGGGTTAAGTCATGAACCGCTTAAACACACTTAACCTACTTGATACATGATTTGGATAGGGTTAAGTCACGAATTTGAATGACAACACTTAACCCATTAGAAACCCTAGTTACACGGTCCTTTTCAGCAGTACCCCACTTAGATGTATCACGATACCCTGGGACTAGGCAGGGTAGGGCACGATTACTGGGCTGATTGTAAGCGACCAGAACGATGGCTGAGTAGGTGCGCCATTGTAGGTTCAGGCGGACTATGGTCGTGCACGTAGTCCGGAGTTGAAAAAGCAGGCATTGGGCACCAGGTGGTTTACACTGTGCGTGCTTGATTCGTGTCAGTGGTTGGCACCATAGGGCTTGATACACCCTATGGTGGACCTAGCACAGGTGACTACATTTCAGGATAGGGCCGTATGACACAGACACATGACGAGCTAGAACTTGTAGGGAGTCGATCGATTAGTAGATCGTACCGTAGGACCCCGTATTGGGTCACTTCATGATATTGGGCCAATGGATCATTTCATGGTTAATACTTGACATGGGTTAGAATACTAGTACAGTTGGTGCAGTGAATCTTCAATATGCAATGCTAGACTTGATTTATCTTGTTATCTTACTTTATCATGCCAGACTTATCATCATCCTTATGTTTATTTTCAGTTTATACCTGTCTTGTTACCTTTACTAGTTTTTATATTGAAAGTCACTAGGACTTACCAGTCTTTATGACTGACCTGTTTTCTTTCGCCTCTTTTTCTTTCGTCCCCCCCCCCCAGGTTCTCAGGGAGGAAACTCTAGCACTTAGCTTGGATATCTCTTGCTTTCTGTTCAGCTCATGTACGGTTTGGTCTTGAGCTATGCTATGGCTGCACTTCTGCTATTTGTGGGGAATAATTTACTTTTGTTATCTTAAGTTTATGCTTCTTTATCTAGAACTTGATGTAATGGAGTAATTTGTACCTTGGATATATGAGGTTTTGACTCTTTTCTTGAAAGTAAAAAAAATTGAGTTTCTAATTTCTACCGCTGCTTTACTTATGTTCTGCCTTGTGATATCTCTGTGTATGTTTACCTAGATAATACTCCACCAAAACTAGTGCATTCCCTTTGTGAGTGACTCTAGCAGAGGTGGGGTGTTACAGAAGCTGCAGTCGTGTGTTGAAACCGTGATTTCAAACGATCAGTGCGGGAGATCCGACCATCGGATTTTCCCAAAACCAAAATCGTTGGGTTCGCCTTGGAAATATCTTTCCAACGACACCAACTTTGTGAAGATCCGACGATTGGATTGTCTGGAATGTTTAATTTCAATCTGAAGAAAAACAGCGCCCGAATCGATTATATTTATATATATATAAAAAAAAATTAAATCGAATAACGATGCTGCAGTTCGTATTTTGAAATCGAAACTTCAAACGAGTGCACCGGGATATCCGACCGTCGGATTTTCCCAAAACTAGAACCGTTGGATTCGTTTTGAAAAGATCTTTCTAATGATGTTAAATTTGTGAAGATCCAACGGTTAGATTTTCAGATATGTGTAAATCAAATCTGAAGAAAAACAGCGCCACGGCCGCGTTATGGCCCGAAGCGTCGTTTGAATTAATTGGCTATAAATAAGTAAAAATAGCGATAAATCATTATAAAATATTATAAACGATATAGAATGTGAAATTAAGAAACTAACTGGAGGTTAGCTAAGTCGGATGATTTCCTGGGTTTTGATCTGATGTTGGTTTCGGCCTTCGGGGTTAATATTTGGGAAATCGTTCTCTTACTGATTGACGGTTAGTGAATAATGAATTAGAATGAAGCGTATGTTGTGTTTGTGTAGCACTTGTTAATTATATACGCGAGTTGCTCAGAAAGACCGGGTTTATCCCATTCTGAATAACTGAATCGACGATAAGAAGTCGAAGATGAAAACGGTGGTTGAAGACCGGAGATCTTCACCTCGTTTGGATTGTAACTGATGTCTAGATTGGGAGGCATCCGAAATATGGATAATGAGTGGTGATCGTCCAGACGTACGTGGAGATCGATGGGTATGCGAGGTATATAGTGCCTCCGGTTTCGTTCAGACCCAGAACGGACTTGCAAATGGATTGTGTATCTGACATTGGAATTCATTCTGTGTGATTGATAGCCATCAGTTGCATGGTGTGAATTACCTGTGTGGCATGCTAAGATGCAGTGATCAAGGCTTCTGTTGAAAAGCAAATTCTTGTGGTGATGATCAAAGCACAGCCTCTGTGGCATAGCTTTGTGTATAACGTTAATTCGCGAGCCTAACACCCCGGTATGAACCAGAAACGGGAGAGGACCTCCGGGAGGACATGCGTTTCTTTCTAGTTAGAGGTGGTGTTGGTGCTTGAACTGGCTGACATTTATATTATTTTAAACTATGTGGTTGTTGCTGTTGCGAGGTGCCTCGGATATATCGGTCGATCCGAGACCGATGGAGTCATTTATTGGCTCACTTACGCCCCAAAGGGCGGGGAAACGCAGTGTTCAGGAATTTTAATTCACATCGGTGGACCGACCCTGTCGCTCAAGGGCCCACCTGAGTCTGGGTCCTGAGACTCGGGCTTGAGAGTCTCGAAGTCGGCAAGAACTATCTTTTACCTTGGTTCATGACGAAAATCCAATTTCCAAATACGTGACTATGTGGTTTTGATTGTAAACCTATATGTGGCGACATAGTGGCATGGGACGCTCATGTCGTCTATGATTGATACTTATGATTTGAAATTGTTTTTGAAACATATAAACACTAGTAATATCAAATGCTTTTGTTTTATTCGTATCAAGCATATTTTGGCCATTATAAGGTAAAAAATCTATCCTCCGGTTTGCGTTGCATTGTGTGATGGTAACTGAGTCTTATAATGGCTTCATTTTTATAGAAAGCATTGCGATGTTTAAAAGAATTACTTGTTTTAAAGCACTGGCAATCTAATGGAGTAAACCCGTTCTGCGAAAGTGGCGTGGTCCTGTGATTAGCCAAATTATAATGTGTTAAGTAGATTTCTCATACCAGTCCCATGACTGACTCGTAGTTTGTTTCACTTGCAAACTTGGGTGCCCCCATTTCTGCAAGGGCAGCCTTGTGTTCAGGTTAGCAGGCTCTTTCTGGATAGCTGGAGCTGAAGATGGATTCTATCATTTATCTATTTTATGCTGTTCAGCTCCTATTGTACATATTTTGTTTGTTTTCCGCTGTAGACATTTATGTATAGCTGAACTGTATTTGTACTAAGTATGATCCTATATACTGCGTAACTCTGATGATTATGTTTATCCAGTGTATTATTTGTACATTGTCTGGTGTATTTATTTAATTCTATTATGCTATTATCTGTTTATGTGTTATATTCCAAAGATAACCCTTGCCACCGTCAGTACAGGGTTTGGGGGTTGTCACAACGTGGTATCAGAGCTTTGGTTAAGCTTAGCTCTGGTATATAACACATTAACGAACTCGTCAGAGATAGAACCAGTAGTGTTTTAGGACGGGGAACTCAATACAGATAGGATCAGTAATATCCTAGTATGAGTATAGTAGAATCAGAATAACTAGTTAGAGATGGGGTCAGAAGTGCCCCAGAATGAGCTGAGAGTTATATGTTTATAAATAACGTATTTGTGATTATATAGTCTGGTTTTAGAAATATAATTTTGGAATATATAAAGAATATATATTTGAAAAGTAAAAGAGTATATGAATTAATTGATACATTTTTGAAAAGTTAAAAACAAATTGTTTGTTGTTTGGGTGGTGTGATATTAGATTTGATTAATTAAATTATTAGAAGGATAGTTAATTTAATCAATAAAAGAATGAATGGTAGAATTTATTCGATTAAATCACACATTGAACTAAGTTAAAAATAGATAGAAATATATACTTGTGCATTATATATGTTTGGACAGGTAATTGGATTAGCTGTTGAGTAAAGATTTTATTTGCGTGCCCGACAAATAGGTAAACCTTAATGAGTTGGATGCGAAATATTATTATATCAACTCCTGTGAATGCCATTGGATGCGGAGTGCTGGTTGTTCTGTGTGTAATAATAAACGTCGCCATAGGATAGTAACAATTAATTTTGAACTACACTACATGGCATACTTCTTGAAGATATGCATACTTCATCATATACCACATAAGCATTTGGAGCTTGTGTGACGAGGTTGAAGATTTACCATACGAGCGAGAGGCTTGTATGGCGATGACTATATATTACAGGTTGAACTGATGACTGATATGGACCATATAAAATTGTAACGATAAATTGCCAGATTAATAAAAAAAAAACCACATGGGTCTGGAGTTGACAATAATCACGTCTCTCTAGTTATTAGATACGACACATGGATTATTTATTTCCCACACGGGACGAGGTGACGAGAATTTATTCTCTGGAGCAATTAAAAATACACACTCCCTCAGGCTTAGACAGGGTGACGAGAATTTATTCTCTGGAGTTATTATCTATACACGCTCCCCTGTAAACACCAGAATATATCACTATAAATATGTGTATGCTTTATAGGATTTATTGGGTACCTAATATGACCCAATAAATTTCTAAACCCCTCCCCGTACAAAGGAGATTATGGCGAAATTTTTCGAAAATTCCGGGTGTTAGCCAAATTTTTGAAGAATTTGAATATTCTCAGAAACTAAAAAGTTAGAGAATGGAAGCCAGATTGGAAGTAGAGTTGATTAATCAAACCACTTTCGACTTTGTTCCTTTTTGGGGACGAAAAGTTTTAAATGAGGGAGATTGTAATGACCCGGAAAATCTGAACCAATTTAAAATTTTTAAATTGGCTATTTTAAGGTATTTTAAATGTTTAAAATAAATATTTTAAATAATAACGATGAAAAGTGAGTTTGAATCGATGGTTGAAAATAAATATAATTATTTCTAATTATAAACAAGGCATGAAATGGCGCGGTAGTTTCAAAAATTGAATTCAAACATTGACTGACTGTACCGGGTACAAAATAAAACGGATTTGAGTGAAACCAAAAATATTTAAATCTGTTAGTGAATATCTTTCTAACGAATCTGAAAAATCGATGTTTCATAGCGGGAAGCAAAAGTTATGGCCAAATGTATTTTCAGAAAGGTCGCTATAAATTTTGTATAGCCCATGAAAATGGCCATTTTGTAAACGACCTCAGAATTCGACGAAACGATTTTGTTGGGACCGTATCGTCAAAACATAGCCAGATTTATTTTTAGGGAATTTTTAGAATCAATATGTGGCCCCGGCAAACTGAAATGTACGTTCAAATTAAATATTGAATGTTTTATATTTTAATTTGAATGAAAACTGACCGAAGCAGTCGAATGGGCCTACGAAACATATCCCATTGTGTTCCGAATGGGGGTATTTGGCTAGGGACGATAGTCGTTGGGTTTGGATTGGAGTTCATAGGAGGCAAGGGGTATTTATGGATTTTTAAAACTTTATAAATAAAAAAAACGATTGGTCCACATCAGATCCCCACCCCCCCCCCCCCCCCGACATTCTCTCTCCCCGATCCATCGCACGGCGGAATTGCTTCCCTCCGTTCCCCTCCACTTTCCGACCAAACCAGGCAAAATTAACCCCTCCTCTAGTTGAAGATTTTGAAGAGCTCGAGAAGATCTTCAAATCCATATATAGTTTGGATTTTTTTCATTTAGAATTGGGGGAGAATTGGAGCCCTTCCAACCGCCGCCACCACGTCCACAGGCCGTCGAACTGGCCAACTCCTCCCGGCGCCTGAGCGCTTCTCCTCCCCCTTCGACACTGCGTTGCCCGATCCTCTTTAAGCTTCACGTATTTCGAGTAAAATTGAAACCTAGTTTTGAACGAAACAACTGAGGTACGGTTTAAATTATTTTAAACTATATTATAGCAGTTTAAAGCGCTACGGTTTTTGATTTCACTGTAAAAATCATATCTTTTTCATTTGTTGACGAAATTCAGTGAAACAAGAGACAGTGGAATCGTGTGGACGTCTTCTACATTCTAGAAGAGACCGCGTATTTTTCTGAGCCTTCTGCTATTTTTGGTGGATTGGAACCCAATGTGAGATTTCTAAACTATAAACGATATGGAAAACGACGATGTATAAATTATATAGTAGATGTATGAGTTATATAAGCGTTGTACACCTCATGTATAAGCATTGTATAAGTTGTACGTTCGATGTATAAGTTATATATGCGTTGTAAAAAAAATTATATATGTGTCGAAATGGAAGTGATATACTTATATATATATATATATATATATATATATATATATATATATATATATATATATATACACGCCCCTCGTCCACAAACCATGGACGATATTTATTGGTTGTGATTGGTGTGAAAATTGGTTGATAGCGAATGGTTAATTAAAATTGTTTGTGGTTGAAATTGATTGATTGTGGTTGGAAAATACCCGTTTGTGGTTGAGAATTATTTGGTTGAAACCACATAGGATTAGCTTGTGGAAATGAAAAAAATATACATGCCTCCTGCGTGCGAACTAGATGAATGAAATCCCCATTGTCAAAAGCTGCAAGGCTTTAAGGTAGAGCGAGAAGCCATACTAGGGACGACCCCGGTTTTAACTACCCTGCCGTTATGCTGCCGAAATTTTGAATAATATTCATGTGTTAGAATTATTTTCATGTGTTGAAACTATATTCGTGTGTTGAATAGAAATTCATGTATTGAATGGTATTCATGTTTTAAATAAATTGTTTTAACAATAAAAATCACATTTTTATTTTATATATACGAACTATAGAAAACCTTCATGTGTTGAATAGAAATTCATTCGTTGAATAGAAATTCATGTGTTGAATGGTATTCGTGTTTTAAATAAATTGTTTTAACAATTAAAATCACATTTTTATTTTATATATATGAACTATAGAAAACCTCCATGTGTTGAATAGAAATTCATTCGTTGTATAGAAATTCATGTGTTGAATGGTATTCATGTTTGAAATAATTTTTTTTATAATAGAAATCCTATTTTTATCACCTAAATGAACTATATAAAATAGTCATGTTTTGAAATAAATTGTATTGCAATAAAAATCACATTTTTATTATATACATGAATTGTTAAAAATAGTGAAGTGTTGAAATAAATGTCGGGTGGATAAAAATAACATTTTTATCAAATATATGAACAGAATATAGTTTTGAAATCGAAGATTCTATTATATATATATATAAATAGAATTGAAATATACCGAATAACGAAGCTGCAATAGTGTGTTGAAACCGTGATTTCAAAGGATTAGTGCGGGAGATCCGACCATCGGATTGTCCCAAAACCGAAACCGTTGGGTTCGCCTTGGAAATATCTTTCCAACGACACCCACTTTGTGAAGATCCAACGGTTGGATTGTCTGGAATGTTTATTCCAATTTGAAGAAAAATAGCGCCAGAATCGGTTATATATATATATATATATATATATATATATATATATATATATATATGTATATATATATATATATAATTAATTTAAATCGAATAACGACGCTGCAGTTTGTATTTTAAAATCGAAACTTCAAACGAGTGTACCGGGAGATCCGACCGTCGGATTTTCCCAAAACTGGAACCTTTGGATTCGTTTTGAAAAGATATTTCTAATGATGTAAAATTTGTAATGATCCAACGGTTAGATTTTCAGATATGTGTAAATCAAATCTGAAGAAAAACAGCGCCACGGCCGCGTTATGGCCCGAAGCGTCGTTTGAATTAATTGGCTATAAATAAATAAATAAATAAAAATAGCGATAAATCGTTATAAAATATTATAAACGATATGGAATGTGAAATTTAGAAACTAACTAGAGGTTAGCTAAGATGGACGGTTTCCTGGGTTTTGATCTGATGTTGGTTTCGGCCTTCGGGGTTAATATTTGGGAAATCATTCTCTTACTGATTGACGGTTAGTGAATAATGAATTGGAATGAAGCGTATGTTGTGTTTGTGTAGCACTTGTTAATTATATACGCGAGTTGCTCAGAAAGACCGGGTTTATCCCATTCTGAATAACTGAATCGACGATAAGAAGTCGAAGATGAATACGGTGGTTGAAGACCGAAGATCTTCACCTCGTTTGGATTGTAACTGATGTCCTGATTGGGAGGCAACCCGATATATGGATAATGAGTGGTGATCGTCCAGACATACGTGGAGATCGATGGGTATGCGAGGTATATAGTGCCTCCAGTTTCGTTCTGTGTGATTGATAGCCATCAATTGCATGGTGTGAATTTCCTGTGTGGCATGCTAAGATGCAGTGATGAAGGCTTCTGTTGAAAAGCAGAGTTTTGTGGTGATGATCAAAGCACGGCCTGTGTGGCATAGCTTTGTGTATAACGTTAATTCGCGAGCCTCACACCCCGGTATAAACCAGAAACGGGATAGGACCTCAGGGAGGACATGCGTTTCTTTCTAGTTAGAGGTGGTGTCGGTGCTTGAACTGGCTGACATTTATATTATTTTCACCTATGTGGTTGTTGCTGCCGCGAGGCGCCTCAGATATATCGGCCGATCCGGGACCGATGGAGTCATTCGTTGGCTCACTTACGCCACAAAGGGCGGGGAAACGCAGTGTTCATGAATTTTAATCCACATCGGTGGACCGACCCTGTCGCTTCAAGGGCCCACCTGAGTCTGGGTCCTGAGGCTCAGGCTAGAGAGTCTCGAAGTCGGTAAGGACTATCTTTTGCCTTGGTTCATGACGGAAATCCAATTTCCAAATACGTGACTGCGCGGTTTTGATTTTAAACCAATATGTGGCGACATAGTGGCATGGGACGCTCATGTCGTCTATGATTGATACTTATGATTTCAAATTGTTTTTGAAACATATAAACACTAGTAATATCAAATGCTTTTGTTTTATTCGCATCAAGCATATTTTGGCCATTATAAGGTAAAAACTCTATCCTCCGGTTTGCGTTGCATTGTGTGATGGGAACTGAGTCTTATAATGGCTTCATTTTTATAAAAAGCATTGCGATGTTTAAAAGAATTACTTGTTTTAAAGCATTGGCAATCCAATGGAGTAAAACCGTTCCGCGAAAGTGGCATGGTCCTGTGATTAGCCAAATTATAATGTGTTAAGTAGATTTCTCATACCAGCCCCATGACTGACTCGTAGTTTGTTTCACTTGCAAACTCGGGTGCCCCCATTTCTGCATGGGCAGCCTTGTGTTCAGGTTAGCAGGCTCTTTCTGGATAACTGGAGCTGAAGATGGATTCTATCATTTATCTCTTTTATGCTGTTCAGCTCCTATTGTACATATTTTGTTTGTTTTCCGCTGTAGACATTTATGTATAGCTGAACTGTATTTGTACTAAGTATGATCCTGTATACTGCGTAACTCTAATGATTATGTTTATCCGGTGTATTATTTGTACATTATCTGGTGTATTTATCTAATTCTGCTCCGCTATTATCTGTTTATGTGTTATATTCCAAAGATAACCCTTGCCACCGTCAGTACGGGGTTTGGGGTTTGTCACGGTACTTCTGTGCAGTGTCCATGTTTTTAGTTGTCTTCTTTAGCTGTAAAAATGTACAAATATATTGCTGTACAAGTTTGATGTTGTAAATATATATATATATATATATATATATATATATATATATATATATATATTCATTGGATTTTATTTATTCAGCCATTCATGATGTGAAAATATCGATGTATGAATATGTTTATTGTTTTCCTGAAAGAACAATGTTTGCTGAGTTCTGAAATTCTAAAATGAGTTGTATTTTCCTTTCTTGGGTTTGCATACATACAGACCCTTATGTAAATGATTTCCTTTATATTGGTATTTTCTAGCTTTTAGTTTTTCTTATTTATGTAGTAGCTTATATTTTAAGTATGATGTATGTCTGGTTTTTATATTTGTCTGGCCAAACCGAGCGGGAACATAAATAAATATAAACATATATAATAAATTCAAAAAACTAAATTTAACGAAAATAAATAAAATATCATCGTATTTACTGAATTAACAACTTCAAATTTCATTCAGTATGGCATTCAACTCGACATAAAATTCTAGTTTTAAATAATATTTCATTTGCATAAAAATCTTTTAATATAAATAAATAAATTGTTCTAATTTAAAAACGAATTCCATAGCGACTATTTAGAAATTTGAATTGGACATAACTTGAAATCTATAAGTTGAAATCTCAATTTTTCTCTTTCATTAGAAAAATATAATCGAACTGGTCCCAACGTGTCTTGTTTCACAGAAATCCGACTTATATTTGATCCTATATATTCAGTTAAAGTTCAAATCGAAAATTTCGAACTACCGCGACGTTTCGAGCTCATTTTTAATTAATTTATAAATATATATATTCGACCTTCATTTTGAATAAATAAATTCGATTAAAATCCATTATAATTTCAATATAATATATAATCTGATTTAAATATTATATTTCAAATGGCTGAAAAATCTAGGACGTTACAATAACCCTAGAAATGCTGGTTGTTGTGCTCAAATAGAAGTTTGAAATCACGAATTAAATAAGAAATCACATCAGTTCAACTCGAAATAAAAAAATAAAAACAAGAGGAAAATATATATCTTCCTCATGCTGGCCTAACTAAAAACCTACCATCCGATTCCTTTCTACCTAAGAAAACTCTAAGCAACCTACCCTAGCCTACAACCTCTTCTTTTAATTCAAAGTACATTCGCTTCACAATGAAGTAAAGCAAGAAATTAATGTCCTTTGTATGCTTGGTTCCCCTTGCATCTATAAATACACATCACCCTTCATTTTTTTCCTTTCTAAAATCCATGAAAACAGTCATGTCCTTTGCCATTGATCCATTTTCTTTCTTGCAATCAAAAAAGAAAACCCATCCATTGATTTAATTAAAAAAAGGATATCGCGATCGTAATCGTGATTTCTTTAAATCTCATCATCGGACTGAAGACCGCAAGTTCCCTGTAGGTTGTAACAACCTGCAAATTCTGAACCAATTTATAATTTTTATTTTAGAAAATTTTAATGAATTTTGAGGTTATAATATAATTTATATAAATAATAATGGCTAGAATTTATTTTAATCGAAGTTATAACGGATAAAATTTAATTTAAATATAAATGGAGTTAGAAATAGTGCGGTAGTTTTAAAAATTAAATTTTAAACTTTAATTGGATGTACAGGATTCAAAATAAATCAGAATTGAGGAAAACCAGAAATATTTAAATCTGTTTAACCATATCTTTCTAACTAATCTGAAAAATTGAAATTTCATAGCGGGAATCAAAAGTTATGGCCAATTCAATATTTAGAAAGGTCGATGTAGGATTTATAAATATAATATATATGGCTCGAAGGGCTACTTTTCACATATGAAGGAATTTTGACTCGAAACCACTCCCATTGAGTCTGGAATGATGTTTCTGCATTTAAAAAGTATAAACACTTATATATTTTGAGTTTCGGAATTTATTTTTCAAAAATTTATTTTTAATATTAAATATATAGGCCTTGAAAATAGTCAATTTTCAAACGACCTCCGTTTTCGATGAAACCACTTTTGTTGGAACCAGATTGTCAAATTATTACTAAGATTCAATTTTCAGAATTTTTCGAATTAATATGTGAATGTGGCATAAGAAAATGTTTTTTGCCTATTTCGGTTAAATTTAAACGACTTGAAAGTAGCCATTTTTCAAATAGTCTCAGAATTCAATGAAATTAGTCTTGTTAGAACCGTATCGTCATAAGAAAGCTAAAAATAATTTTTTTGGAATTTTCTGAGGTCATATGTGGCCCCGTCATATTTAAATGTACGGTCAATATTTAATTAATTAATTTTTAATGGGATTTTTAATAAATATTCTACAGATTTCGGAATTGGACCCCGAGACCTATCCCATTGCGTTCAAAAGGCCACAAAACATTAAGATCGACAGTAAGCTGGCCCAATTCTGAGACAGTCCAGAAATCCACCTTTATAACACGTTTTTCAATGAATTTAATAATAAAAAATAAAGAAAACCCTAATCCTAAAAATGCCAGTCGCCGTCCTATTCCCTGAATGGCCAGAAAGCTCCCAATTTCAAACATTAATTTCTCTCAATCCGGTCAGTGAAAATCAACAAATTATATACCAAATCGAAGAGAATTCAGAGAGCTTCGAATCTATATGGTTAAGATCAGGTTTCAGTACACGGATTTTGCGAATTCTGGCGAGGAAGGTGGCGCGTTCGGGTTCGGATTTCGAGGCGAGGAGGGGGCTGAGCTTAGTGGGCTTCTGGGCGGTGGTGGCTCGCGGTTCGGGCTTCGGAGTGGCGGTATTCGATCGGCGCCTGGGTGGCCAAAGCGGGGTGCGACGTGAGGTTTGGACGGTGGAAATTGTGTAATAACCCGGAAATCCGAGCCAATTTAAAATTTTTATTTTGGCGAATTTAATGAATTTTGAATATTTAAAATGAATTATTTTAAATAATAATGACGATTTATTTTTTGAATAGAATTCGAACGTATATATTTATATAGCTCGGCGTTGGAATATAAATATTTATTTATATTTATAAAAGGAATTGAAAATGGCGCGGTAGTTCGATAATTCGATTTCAGAATTCAAATGAACATACCGGGTGCAAAATAAACCGGATTTTAGTGAAACAAAAAATATTAGAATTTAATTGAGAATATCTTCCCAACGAATCCGAAAAATTGAAATTTCATAGGGTGAATCAAAAGTTATGTCCAAATGAATTTTCAGAATAGTCTCTATGGAATTGTAGCCCTTAAAAATGGAAATTTTGCAAACGACCTCGGATTTCGACGAAACCACTTTTATTGGCTTGCCGCGCCCCAGCTGAAAACAACGCCGCCCCCTTTCTTTTCCGCCTCTGGCCGATGCTCCACCGCGCCAATCACAGCCACCGCCGCACAGCAGCTCCACCGCCCTCCACTGACCACTGACTCAACGTGAAACCCCTCTCCTTCAATAAAAATGTGAGTTTTTAATTATTTTATTTACATTTCCTTATTTATTTTCAGTTTTAAATATATAAGCTAGTTTGAAAAATCTGATTTTCTTTATTATTTATAGCAAAGATTCTTATAATGTTTTAATAACATAAGATTTGATTTTTGACTTTATAAAGACTGGATTTTTAACTTTTGAAAGATTAGATCTTTGATTTAGAAAAGATGAGATTTTTAATTATATAAAGACGAGATTTTTACTCATATAAAAAAATGATTTTTATATGATGAAGAGAATAAAAATATATTTTTTATATGATGTGAAGGATAAAAATATAATTTTTATAATATAGAAAGGTTAAAAATATAATTTTTATTGTATGTGAAGATTAAAAATATAATCTTTATATGACGTGAAGAATAAAAATATAATTTTTATATAGTAAAGATAATAAAAATATAATTTTTATATAGTGGAGATTATAAAAATATAATTTTTATAAAATGAAAAATATAAAAATATGATTTTTATATATGGTGTAGCGAGATAAAAATTTGATTTTTATATATGTAGCCAATTAAAAATATGATTTTATTTATTAAAATGAAGTGATAAAAAATATATTATTTTTACTGTGAACAGCGGGAAAAGAACTGCAATGGAATTGCAAACAAATCCAGATGTTCAGCAGTTCAAAAGCAAAGCACGGCGGAGTGGAACCCTCTGTGAGAACTTCTCACTTTTAATTTAATTTTCTAGTTGAAATATATACTAGGATGCAGACGGTGTTTAGTAGCACCCGACACCCGTCGTTCACAGACCATGGATGGCTTGTATGCTTGTTGGTTTGATTTTGATGTGTAGTTGATTGTGTGATGTGATGTGAAATAAAATAAAATATTTTTATAGTTAAAAATATTTTATAGTTGAAAATAGAATTTTTAACGTATATATGAAATGAAATAAATTAATATAAACAAATCAAACGATTTGTTTATATACACACATTTGACTGATATTGATTGGGACGATAAATTTTACACATCGCCCAACTGCACAAATAAAATCTGTGTTTGATTGTTTGAAAACCCCACACGGGTATTGGGATGATATATGAGATACACTAGTCCCAATAATTAGCTCTATGTCGATCGATTGATGGACAGACTGTTATGAGCGTTAAATATTTATATTTGATGCTTATACAGTGTAGAATGCACTTTGGATGATGGTTGATTATTCATCGTTGTTGTTGTATACATGTGCTGTAGAAAATCCGTATAATTAACATTATATGGTAATTGATTGGGCCTCATTCCAGTTTTGAATAGAAATATTTGAAATAGAATATTTGAAAATAGGAATATATGAAGCCGTGTTGATTAGATTGACGCCATTTTGACGCGAATGAGATTTATATCGTTTTTATTCATTTTTCAATGTATATTGAAAAGAATTGAAATTCGAATTATATTGAAAAGAATTGAAATTCGAATTAGATTGAATTGAATATAAAACGAATTTGAATTGAATTTTATGTAAAACGAATTCAAATTGAATTGAATGTAAAATGAATTCGAATTGAATATAAAACGGATTCGAATTGAATTGAATTGAAAAGAAAATGAATTCAAATCGAATTAAAATCGATTTGAATTGAAATCAATTTGAAATGAATTTAAAACGAATTTATATTGGAAAATTCAATTTTGGTTTGAATTTGAAATCGTTTCGAAAACGAATTTAAAACGATTTATAAAATACGTTTTAAAAGGAAATCGAAGAAGTATATATTATATATATAAAATAATGGCCTGAATAGAACGCGTCGCGTTGCGGTAGTTCGTGAATTTCGACTATTGACTTCGAACGGATATTGCGGGAGATCCGACCGTCGGATTCTCCTGAAACCGGAACCGTTGGGTTCGTATCGAAAAGAGCTTTCCAACGAATATTGTAAATTAGAAATCTAATGGTTGGATTTGGAATTATGTCCAAATCAAATTAGGAAAAGGTCGTTGTAAGTGCAGTTCGATGACCGTTGATGGAAATCGACTGTACGGGCCTTGATAAAATTATTAAAAATAGTAATAATTTGTGTAAAATCATAAGAAATGATTTGGGAAGAATTGGGATGAAAAACTCCATATTTGAAAAGATAAAAATAGATTTTTATTGAAATGAACTAGTTTTGAACTAGAATGATACTTCTATTTATTTTTAAATAAATAAATTGAATTTGAAAAAGGGTTTTAAAAGTAACTAGAATTTCCAATAATTGAATTGGAATGGATTGGAATTGAAATTGTCTTTGGATTATTTCGATGTTGGAATTCGTGATTATACAGATATTGTTATGGAAATTTGAAAGATATATTTATATCGTTATTTCCAATACGATATTTGTTGGTCGTAGAATTTGATATTGAATATAAGCCGACACATTTTCTATTCAGAGCCTTGTATTTAATATCAAATGTGATTTGGGTTTGTCGTGAACAGTGTTTTAAATAATACTTGTTTTTGAGAACCCACAAATCAATTTCCACTTCCATTTCAAATATTGTTTAATTGGATAATTCCAAATCCAACCATTAGATTTCAAATCTCTTATATTCGTTGGAAAGCTCTTTTCGATAAAAACCCAATGGTTCCGGTTTTAGAGAATGCGACGGTTGGATCTCCCGTAACGTTCATTTGAAGTTAATGGTCGAAATTCGAGAACTGCCGCTGCTCGGCGTGTTTTATTCAGACCATTATAAAGCATACAATATACATATTTTATATTTCGTCGATTTCTATTTAAAACGAATTTTATAAATCGTTTTAAATTCGTTTCAAAAACGATTTCCACTTCCGTTTCAAATTCAAATCAAATTGAATTTCCCATTATAAATTCATTTATAAATCCATTTCAAATCGATTTCAATTCAATTTCAATTCATTTCAAATCGATTTCAATTCCATTTTAAATTCATTTCAATCGATTTCAATTCTATTTTAAATTCATTTCAATCGATTTCAATTCTATTTTAAATTCATTTCAATCGATTTCAATTCTATTTTCGAATTCAAATCAAATTTTAATTTTCAATACCATTTCAATATTAAAAAGATAATATTTTCCAAAAAATCCGATTTTGAATTCACTTTTCGATATTCAATATAAAATGAATAAAACAGACAAAATTCCCGTTCATGTTAAAATGGCATTTAACTACTTAACACGGCTTCACATTTTAATATTCATTGAGTATTATTTTAAAATATTCATTAATTCTAAACTGGAATCAGACTTCATCAATTACCATATAATTTTATTTATATGGATTTCAACATCATATATATACAACAATAATGATCAGCAATCATTAAAAATTCAAACAACATTCAGAGTGCATTTTACAACTGTATAAGCATTAAAATAAATAAATAATGCTTATACAGGCTGTCAACCCATAGTTTGACATACCACTAATTATTGGGATCAATGTATGTCAAATATTATTCCAATACCCATGTGAGGTTTTCAAACAACAAATATTGTTTATTATTTGTGCAGTTGGGCGATGTGTAAAATTTATCATCCCAATCAATATCAGATAAATACGTGCACATAGACAAACGGTCCAGTAATATTTATTTTCATTTCACAATAAATTATATATTTATTTTATATAAACAATTTTTATATACAACAATAACAATACATGACAATCACAATCAATTTCTACATCATAATATAATCAAACAAGTCATCCATGGTCTGTGGACGACGGGGAGCAGTTCATATGTGCAATTACAAAATAATTTAAATAACTGTACAAAAATAATAGTGAGAAGTTCTCACATTGGGATCCACTCCGCCAGTTTTATTTCTGAATTTCTATTCTGATTCTGTTCAAATTCAAGTTTGCCTCATTTTCTAGTTTGCTCTGAACCACTTTTAGTCAGTGTCGCATTGAAGAGCTCATCGAGACGAGTCCAACACATTTTAAATCATCCAGTTTGGACCTCGTATGAAAAAGATATTGCTTTGTATACATTAATTACATTTTGAATATAATTAACTATAATTAAATAATTTATTTCCCCCCTCTAACCTTTCTTCTCTATCCCGTAACACTCCAGGTTAATTCCAACCCGTCGAACCCATACACCACCGTTTCTCTCTCCTCTTTGCGCCACCACGAAGCCACTTCAGATCGATCCGCCATCACCACACCAACCGTCTACGAAGCCTCCACCAACACCTCCGTCCCTAGCCTACACGCACGTACCCCGGCTCCGATAATCGAGCCCGAAGTCAGCTACTTCCAACCCAAAATCCAAATGCCTCACTCCATATAAATTCATCAAACCCATATAAAATTGAAGTGCTCGAGAATCTCAACAATATTTGCTTAATAACCCTCATCTAATTCGTTTTATTTTGAGAATGATTTGGGATTGAAAATTCGAGCGGTTTCCGCCCTATGTTGGATCTGATGGTGGCTTGAAAACGAATTAGGTTTTTGGCCCACTTTGACCTAGTATATATATTTTTATATTATTTTATTTTCAAAATAAAATGTTTTTGCATACGAACTCCGAACGGGACCCAATGACTGTCGCCTCTAGCTAAATACCCCCATTCCAAACACAATGTAATATGTTTCGTAACCCAATTCGGCTGTTACAATCAGTTTTTCTTTAAATTAAAATATAAATCAATATATAATTAATTTAAATGCACATTTTAATTTATTGGGGCCACATACTGACTCCAAAAATTGCACAAAAATTATTTTTAGCTTTGTTTTGACGATACGGTCCTAACAAAACTAATTTTGTCAAATTTAGAGACCATTTGAAAATGGTCATTTTCTTGTTGATCCACTTTGACTGAAATTGACAACACACTCACATATTGATTCCAAAAATTATGAAAATTGGAATCTAGCAATATTTAACATTCCGGATCCAACAGAAGTGGTTTCGTCGAAAACGGAGGTCATTTGCAAAATAGCTATTTTTAAGGGCTATATTTATTCCGTAGCGACTATTCTGAATATTCAACTGGCCATAACTTTTGATTCCCGCTATGAAATTTCAATTTTTCATATTTGTTAGAAAGATATTTTTAAATAGATTAAAATATTTCTAGTTTCACTAAAATTCGGTTTATTTTGAATCCTGTACATTCATTTGAAATTTGGAATCGAATTTTCAAACTACCGCGTCATTTCCAGTTCCTTTTATAATTAAATTAATTTTTTTAACTTTAATTTAAATAAATATATACGTTCTAATTCTATTCAAAATAAATTTCTAGTCGTTATTATTTAAAATAAATCATTTTAAATATTCGAAATCCGTTAAAATTGGCAAAATGAAAATTTTAAATTGGTTCTAATTTTCCAGGTTGTTACAATCTCCCCCACTTAAAATCTTTTCATCCTCGAAAAGGAATGGAGCTGAAAGTTGTTTAACTAACTAACTCAACATTCATTCTGGCGTTCATTCTTCAACTTTTCAATTTCTAAGAATTTCTAATTTTTCAAAAAATTGGCTAACACCCTAAATTTCTGAAAAAATTCGCCATGACCTCCTCTGTATGGGGAGCAACGGGAAAATCCCCAAACTGCCACACAGGCCCTCTCATCTCAAAAAGAAAAAGAAAAAGCCAAGCGGCTAGCCAATCGGCTCATAAAATCATCAAACCCAAACAAAACAGTAAATATGTACCTATTTGTCGCGCATACAATTTTATTCCTCTTCTCTAGCCTCCTTGCTATGACCTGTTCAATGTATATGCATGTATATGTAGGCAATCTCAACCAATTTTCAATTCAGTTCCATATTCGATTCTATTTGGCCTAAATTACCCTTCGTTATGTTATTGGTTTAATTATTCCAATTTTTTCTTAGTTCAACTAATAATCACACAACACAATCAGCAATCAATTTGTGAATTAAATTTCCAAAACATATAACTTTTGTATATATATATATATATTCAAAAATCATATTCTCAGTGTCAAGTCATAAACAACGAATTCTAGCTAAGTTTTGGTTCTCACACTAGTCGATTGGAAATATATAGATATCCCACTTTCGAAACTCGAACACAAATGCTGATGATGCTCATACTATCATCAGAATCATCCCCTAGCGACTAGAGTGTGATTCTATATCTACCCAGTATATTTGGGACTTCAAATACACATGGATCAGACATATATGAAAAGTCCCGTTATGCCCGATAGTCCAAATTCAATATAAAATAAATCAAATACGAATAATAAGTTATAAATTTTCAACACAAAATTCGTTTTCAATTTTTATTTCGAAAATAACCCTCTTTACACTCGTTCTAGGATACTACTGATCCCATCTCTAATGAGTCATTGTCATTGGATATTACTAATCCAACTCCGATGAATTCTTTTGTTCAGCTCTAATATATCTTGCTCTCGAGCTCTGTAGACCAAAGCTCTGATACCAAATGTAGCGACCCAAACTTCCCCGTAAAGGAAAGCCCGGATTGTTTCGAGAACAAGACAAATTGGAACAAAAACAGAAGAACATTTCATTGCTATTTACAACAATTTACATCAGAGCACAAGAATATAACAGAGCATGATTAAATATTCTACATCAGAAAAAATCAGAGATTAAATTACATTACATAGCAGTGGAAAATAATACATAACACAACTGGAAGGCATACATGGATATAGAGCATTCCGAATATAGCTCTAGCTGTAAATCCAGGATCCTGTATGGATAAATTTGCAAAACCAAAACTACTAGCTGCCCGTGTGGAAAATAGGGGCACCCAGAGTTTAGGTTAAAACAATAAACTCCAGGTCAGTCATGGGACTGGTGTAAGAACTAAAACAGTTATTAATCTTTATTTTAAACTTAGGTAAATCAAGGGACCATGCCGTATAACACGGAATGGGTTTCCTCCCAAGAATACCAGTGCATAAAACAAACAGCGCAATGCTAAATAAATAACAATGAAGCTATTATAAGACCCAGGTCTCATCACACAATGCAACGCAAGCCGAAGGATAGAGTTTTCCCTTATAATAGCCAAATATGCTTGATACGTGAAATTTCATCTTTTATTATTACTATAAGTGAAGAAAACAACTTCAAATATAAATGTATCAATCATAGATGGCATAAGCGTCCCATCCCACTATGTTTCCATACTAGGCTCTACAATCAAAACTGAAAAATGTCGTATTTGGAAGTTGGATTTCCATCATGGTGGTTACTGATTCAAAAGATCGATCGCATAGTGCAATTCACCACGGTTTACATCGCAGGCATGCGAAAACACCATAATGCACATCCGCACTATCCAGGAAACAAGTTACCGCGGTTTACGTCGCAGGAATACGAAAACACCGCTAACTCTATCCATCATGGAATCGGGGGGTGTGCCCTATCCCTCACCCCGGTCGACCGAATCCATGACACCACTAAGGTGTCTATCCTCATCTTAAAAGCATACTGATCTAACCATCAGTTTACCACCATACCGGTATGTGAGGCTCGCGAATTAACGCTACATAAAGCCGTGCTATATTAAAGCTGTGCTTTGAACATCAACCACAAGACTCTGCTTTTCAACAGAAGCCTTGATCATTTGCCACTTAGGCATGCCACATTGGAAATTTACGCCATGCGACTGATTTCTATCAATATACAACCTCTGATCCCGTACGTCTCACAGAAGGGTGAAGTAAGGGAATAAATTCCCCTTCACCAGGCAGATGTATATTTAATTGAGATCAATCAGCACAGAGTAAAATCCAATGTTAGCCACACAGTCCATTTACAAGTCTGTCCTGGGTTTGAACAAAACTGGAGGCACCTTATTCCTCGTCCCATATGTCCAATATAGGAGAGAGGCCCTCGCATATCTGTACAATCAACAAGTACGTCTGGATGGCTGCCACTTTAGCCCCTTCAAGGTAGCTACTCCAATCGTGAGTATCAGTAGCACCCATATATTCGATGTGAAGATCGTCGGTCTTGCACCGTTTTCAATCTCTTCGACTTTTCATCGTATCAGTTATTCATAATGGGTTAAAACCGGTCTTTCCGAATAACTCGCATATCTTATAATCAAGTGCTATAACAACACATCATATGCCTCATTCCAATCCAGAATATTCTTTATTCAAATATTCTCATCATTAGGGAATAGGTCACATTAATTTTATCAAAGATAAAGTCTTTTAAATTTATTCTTTAATCTTCCTTTGGATATCAAACCATATTAAGGTTTTCCAAACTAGTCGGGATTAGCGAACTACACCGAAGTAATCATTTATTTTATTTCCCAATCCCAACCTATTCATTGCATGGAGAAAAACTGGTAATACTCCATATCTAACACTACGGTGTTATTGGTAAATATTATTTATCATTTCACGTTCAAATCTAATTAAAGATTTAGCTATCGCCTGGAGTAGAACTGGTGGTACTCCATTTTCTATCATTTTCTTGAATTGATAATTTTAATTATCACATTCACTTTTCAATCTAATCAAATATTCATTAAAACTCCATTTAGTTTTAATCTTCCCAAAAATCAATATTAATGATTATTCAAAGCTAGGAAATTTGTCTTATGTTTAACTATGTTAAAGAACCAATGCCATTTAAAATACAATTCACGATAAACCAAAAATCACATTCCATTAATTATGGAATCTTTACAGAAAAACAAATCAGTATATAATCGATATCAATTTCTGCATCCGAATAATAATATAAATGGAATAACGACAAAGCCTTCTAAATTCCATATATATTAATAGTCTTCCTCCACAGAAACTCACTTCGATTATTATTAAATAGAATTCCATTCCATTCCAATATATTAAATCGGAAAACTTTGGAAAATTTCCACTAAATCTTTACTAAAAAGATTTATAAGTTCCAAATCTCATTTCACTGTAAATCGGGTTAAAGAACGAATGTCGTTAAAAATACAGTTCATAATAAACCCAGTTCACATCCCATTTCAATTTCCAGTTAAATGTCAATTAATTGGTAATTCTTCTCAACATCTTAATTTAAAGATTTGTTCCTTTCACACGGGGTTTAAGAACAGTGTTACTTAAGACCCCGTCCCATCAGTCTCTAACCGTAAATTAGTAAGAAAACAATTCCCTAAGTATTAATCCTGAAGGCCGAAACCAACATCAGATCAATACCAAGGAAACCATTCAACTTAGCCAATCTCCAGTTAGTTTCTAATTTTCTTAACTCTATTGGGTTTAAGAACAGTACTATTAAAGATACCATTCACGACAAACCCAAAATCTCATTCCATTGTTAATCGGGTTAAAGAACAAGTGTTATTTAAAACATCGTTCACGATAAACCCAAAAATCCAATTCAATTCAATTCTAATTAAATGTTTATTAATTGGAAATCTTCACTAAATCTTAATTAAAAGATTTATTTTTTTCTCAACTGGGTTTAAGAACAGTGTTAATGAAGACACCGTTCACGACAAACCCAAAATCCAATTTGATATCAAATACAAGGATCTGGATAGAAAATATATTGGCTTATATTCAATATCAAATTCTAAAATCAAAAATTTCGTATTGGAATATCGATATATATATCTTTCAAATTCCTCCACAATGTTCGTATAATCACGGAATCCAATATCGAAATATTCCAAAGATAATTTCGATTCAAATCCATTCCAATTCATATATTGGAAATTCTGGTTATTTTTAAAACCATTTCAAATCTAATTTATTTATTTAAAAATATTGGATTATAATTCTAGTTCATAACTAGTCCATTCAATAAAAATATATTTTTATATTTTCAAATATGGAATTTTTCATCCTAATTCTTTCCAAATCATTTATTATGATTTTACACAAATTATTAATATTTTTAATAATTTTATCAAGGTTCGTACAGTTGATTTCCATAAATGGTCATCGAACTGCAACCATAGCAACCTTTTCTGAAATTGATTCGGACATATCTCCAAATCTAACCATTAGATTTCAAATTGCTTATATTCGCTGGAAAGCTCTTTTTGATTCGAACCCAATGGTTCTTGTTTTAGGAGAATCCGACGGCGGATCTCCTGTAATGTCCATTTGAAGTCAATGGTCGAAATTCACGAAGTACCGATGAGCGGCGCGTTCTATTCAGGCCATTATAATATATAATATATATTTATATTATATATATATTGTATATTTCGTCGATTTCCATTTAAAATGAATTTTGTAAATCGTTTTAAATTAGTTTCAAAAACGATTTCCACTTCCATTTCAAATTCAAATCAGAATTGAATTTTCCAATATAAATTCGTTTATAAATTCAATTCAAATCGATTTCAATTCAATTTTAATTCGTTTTAAATTCATTTCAAATCAATTTTAGTTTCAATTTAAATTCATTTCAATTGATTTCAATTCTATTTTAAATTCATTTAAATCGAATTCAATTCTATTTTAAATTCATTTCAATCGATTTCAATTCTATTTTAAATTCATTTCAATCGATTTCAATTCTATTTTAAATTCATTTCAATCGATTTCAATTCTATTTTCGAATTCAAATCAAAATTTAATTTTCCATATCATTTCAATATTAAAACGATAATATTTTCCAAAATATTTGATTTTGAAATCACTCTTCGATATTCAATATAAAATGAATAAAATCGAAAAAACTCCTGTTCGTGTTAAAATGGCGTTTAACTACTTAACTTTGCTTCACATTTAAATATTCACTTAATATTATTTTAAAATATTCGTTAATTCTGAACTGGAATCAGACTCCATCAATTACCATATAATTTTTTTATATGGATTTCAACATCATATATATATATACAACAATAATGATCAGCAATCGTTATTTCCAATATGATATTTGTTGGTCGTAGAATTTGGTATTGAATATAAGAGATTAAATCTTTTTATTCAGAGTTAATGAAGTGTACCAATTAAATAATATTTAATTGGAATTGAATTGGAATTGATTGTGGGTTTATCGTGAACAGTGTTTTAAATAATACTTGTTCTTTAACCCAATAATTAATGGAATGTGATTTTGCGTTGTCGTGAACGATATCTTCAATAATACTGTTCTTAGACCCAAAGGAGATAAGAAAATCAGAAACTAACTGGAGATTAGTTAAGTTGAATGGTTTCTGGGGTATTGATCTGATGTTGGTTTCGGCCTTCGGGGTTAATACCTAGGGAATTGCTCACTTGCTAATTTATGGTTAGGGCCTGATTGAAATGGAATGTGATTTTGGGTTTATCGTGAACCGTGTTTTAAATGACACTGATTCTTTAACCCAGTCAACGATTAAAACTAAGTGGAGTTTTAATGAATCTTTAATTAGATTGAAAAGATCGAGAATGGAGTATCACCAGTTTTGCTCCAGGCGATAGTTAAATCTTTAATTAGATTTAAATGTGAAATGGAAATTGAATTTACCGATAACACCGTGGTGTTAGATATGAAGTATTACCAGTTTTACTTCATGGGATGAATAGGTTGGTGTTGGGAAATTAAAACAAATGATTACTTCGGTAAGGTTCGTTAATCCCGAGTAGTTTGAAGTGATATTCAAAAGGAAGATTAAAGAATAAATTTGAAAGAATTTATCTTTGATAAAATTAATGGGAAACTTTCCCTAAGAATGTGAAATTTAGAAACTAACTGTAGGTTGGCTAAGCAGAGTGATTTCCTGGGTATTGATCTGATGTTGGTTTCGGCCTTCGGGGTTAATATTTGGGGGATTATTCTCTTGATTAATTTACGGTTAGTGACTGATGAATTGGAATGAGGCATATGTTGTGTTTGTGTAACACTTGTTTATTATATACGCGAGTTATTCCGAAAGACCGGGTTTATCCCATTCTGAATAACTGATACGACGATAAGTCGAAGGTGAAGACGGTGGTTGAAGACCGGAGGTCTTCACGTCGTTTTGATAATTACTGATGATCTTGATTGGGCTGTACACCCAAGAGGAGGGAAACAGTTGGTGGTCGTCCAGACGTACTTGGAGATCAATGGATATGCGGGGTACTAGGTGCCTCCGGTTTCGTTCAGACCCAGAATGAACTTGTAAATGGACTGTGTGTGAAAATCCGTAACTTCCCCAGTGAGGAAAGCGCGGATAGTACGAGAACAAGCCACAAAAGAATGATGACGGGAGAAAATTTCATTGTTAATTACAACAATTCCATCTGAATACAAGAATATACAGAGTATGAATAAATAATATACATCACAAATTATCAGAGATTACAATAAATTACATAGCAGTGGAAAATAATACAATACACAACTAGAAGAGATATACGGATACAAAGCTTTCCGGATATCATTCCAGCTCTAAACCAGGATCCTGTGAATATAAACCTGCAAAACCAAAACTACTAGCTGCCCGTGTCAAAATAAGGGCACCCAGAGTTTAGGTTAAAACAATAAACTCCAGGTCAGTCATGGGACTGGTGTGAGAACTAAAACAGTTATTTATCTTTATTTTCAAAGTTAGGTAAATCAAGGGACCACGCCGTATAACTCGGAACGGGTGTAACGGCAAAGAATTTCGCTTGGTCCGAACCAGTTGCTAAACCGACCCAGACCGTTCGAAACGCCCTATCGTTTGAGAACAGGACAAATCAGGACACATACAGAAGAACATTTCACTGTATATTACAACAATGCATCAGATTACAAGAATATACAGAGTATAAAAGAATATTACACAGAAATATCAGAGATTTAAATTACATTTAAATACATCGCAGCGGAAAATAATACAATACACAACTAGAAGAGATATACGGATACAAAGCTTTCCGGATATCATTCCAGCTGTAAACCAGGATCCTGAATATAAATCTGCAAAACCAAAACTACTAGCTGCCCGTGTCAAAATAGGGGCACCCAGAGTTTAGGTTAAAACAATAAACTCCAGGTCAGTCATGGGACTGGTGTGAGAACTAAAACAGTTAATCTTTATTTTTAAAGTTTGGTAAATCAAAGGACCACGCCGTATAACACGGAACGGGTTTCCTCCCAAGAATACCAGTGCATAAAACAAACGGCGCAATGCTAAATAAAGAAAAATGAAGCTGTTATAAGACCCAGGTCCTATCACACAATGCAACGCAAGCCGGGGGATAGGGTTTTCCCTTATAACAGCCAAAGAATGCTTGATACGTTTAAAACAAATCATTTGATATTATTATAAGTGCATAGTGTATAAAACAACTTCAAATCATAAGTATCAATCATAGGCGGCATGGGTACCATATATCATGTCGCCATATATAGTTTTACAAATAAAACCGCAAATGTCACGTATTTGGAAATTGGATTTCCGTCTATGAACCGAGGCAAAAGATAGTCCTCAACCGATTCGAGACGCTCTAGCCCGCCCCTCAGGACCCAGACTCAGGTGGGCCCTTGGATCGTCAGGGCCGGTCCACCGATGTGGATTAAACTTAAACCCTAAACATGCGTTCCCCCGCCCTATGGGGCGTAAATGAGCCAACGAATGACTCCATCGGACCCGGATCGTCCGACCAAACCGAGGCGCCTCGCAACAGCAACAACCACATAAGTCAAACTCGTCAGGGCGTGTAAAACCACTGACGCCACTTCTAACTAGAAAGAAACGCATGCCCTCCCTGAGGTCCTTCTCCCGTTTTTGGTTCATACCAGGTGTGAAACTCGCGAAGTAAACGTTACACAAAGCTACGCCACAAAGGCCGTGCTTTGATCATCACCACAAGACTTTGCTTTTCAACAGAAGCCTCGATCAATTGCCACTTAGGCATGCCACACAGGCAATTCACTCCATGCGTTTGATATCCATCAATATATAACCCTTGAGCTCGTACGTCTCAGAGAAGGGCGTTAAGCAAGAGAATAAATTCTCCGCCGCCAATCGGATATATATTTAATAGAAATCAATCACACGGACTAAAATCCAATGTCAGACACACAGTCCATTTACAAGTCCGTTCTGGGTCTGAACGAAACCGGAGGCACCTAGTACCCCGCATATCCATCGATCTCCAAGTACGTCTGGACGATCACTAACTGTTTCCATCTTCTTGGGTGTACAGCCCAATCAAGATCATCAGTTATCACCCAAACGACGTGAAGACTTCCGGTCTTCGACCACCGTCTTCATCTTCGACACCACGTCGAATCAGTTATTCAGAATGGGATAAACCCGGTCTTTCTGAATAACTCGCGTATATATTATAGAAGTGTTACACAAACACAACATACGCCTCATTCCAATTCAGAATATTCTTTTATTCAAATATTCCTATACTTTGGGAAAAGTTCCCATTAATTTTATCCAAGATAAATTCTTTAAATTTATTCTTTAATCTCCTTTGAATATCAATTCAAACTAGTCGGGATTAGCGAACCACACCGAAGTAATCATTTATTTTATTTCCCAATCCCAACCTATTCATCCCATGAAGTAAAACTGGTAATACTTCATATCTAACACCACAGTGTTATCGGTAAATTCAATTACCATTTCACGTTCAAATCTGATTAAAGATTTAACCATCGCCTGGAGCAAAACTGGTGATACTCCATTTTCGATCATTTCAATCTAATTAAAGCTTCATTAAAACTCCACTTAGTTTTAATCTTTAACTGGGTTAAAGAATCAGTGTCATTTAAAACACGGTTCACGATAAACCCAAAATCACATTCCATTAATTATCGGGTTAAAGAACAAGTGTTATTTAAAACACTATTCACGATAAACCCAAAAATCAATACCAATTCAATTCCAATTAAATATCGTTTAATTGGTACACTTCATTAAATCTAAATAAAAAGATTTAATTTTTTTTCTCAACTGGGTTCAAGAACAGTGTTAGTGAAGACACCATTCACGACAAACCCAAATCACATTTGATATTCAATACAAGGCTCTGAATAGAAAATATATCGGCTTATATTCAATATCAAATTCTACGACTAACAAATGTCGTATTGGAAATAACGATATAAATATACATCTTTCAAATTTCCATAACAACATCTGTATAATCACGACTTCCAACATCGAAATATTCCGAAGACAATTTCGATTCAAATCCAGTCCAATGCAATCATTGGAAATTTTGGTTATTTTCAAAACCCTTTTCAAATTCAACTTATTTATTTAAAAATAAATAGAATTATAATTCTAGTTCAAAACTAGTTCATTTCGATAAAAAATTTATTTTTATCTTTTTAAATATGGAGTTTTTCATCCCAATTATTTCTAAATCATTTCTTATGATTTTACACAAATTATTACTATTTTTAATAATTTTATCAAGGCATGTACAGTCGATTTCCATCAATGGCCATCGAACTGCACTTACAGCGACCTTTTTCGAATTTGATTTGGACATAATTCCAAATCCAACCGTTAGATTTCTAATTTCTAATATTCTTTAGAAAGCTCTTTTCGATACGAACCCAACGGTTCCAGTTTCAGGAAAATCCGACGGTCGGATCTCCCGTAATGTTCGTTTGAAATAAATGGTCGAAATTCACGAACTGTCGCGGCGCGGCGCGTTCTATTCAGGCCATTATATTATATATATAATATATTTCGTCGATTTCTATTTAAAACGAATTATATAAATAGTTTAAATTCGTTTCAAAAGCAATTTCAACTTCCATTTCAATTCACATCAAAATTGAATTCTTCTTTATAAATTCGTTTTAAAATTCATTCTTATTCAATTCAAATTTCAATTCAATTTGAATTCATTTCAATTCGCTTTCAATTCAATTTGAATTCGTTTTCAATTCAATTCATTTCGAATTCGTTTTCAATTCAATTCATTTCGAAATCGTTTTCAATTCAATTCATTTCGAAATCGTTTTCAATTCAATTCATTTCGAAATCGTTTTCAATTCAATTCATTTCGAAATCGTTTTCAATTCAATTCATTTCGAAATCGTTTTCAATTCAATTCATTTCGAAATCGTTTTTAATTCAATTCATTTCGAAATCGTTTTCGATTCAATTCATTTCGAAATCGTTTTTAATTCAATTCATTTCGAAATCGTTTTCAATTCAATTCATTTCGAAATCGTTTTCAATTCAATTCATTTCGAAATCGTTTTTAATTCAATTCATTTCGAAATCGTTTTTAATTCAATTCATTTCGAAATCGTTTTCAATTCAATTCATTTCGAAATCGTTTAAAATCGATATAAATATCGATCACGTCAAAATGGCGTCATTCTAATCATCACGGCTTCACATATTTCTATTTCCAAATATTCTGTTTCAAATATTTCCTATTATCAAAATATTTGTTATTATCAAAATATTCTTTATTTTCACGATTGGAATGAGGCCCAATCAATTACCGTATAAAGTTAATTATATGGATTTTCATACAACACATGTATATAATAGCATTGAAAAATAATCAACCATCAACCAAAGTGCACTACACTGTATAAGCATCAAATATAGATATCTAACGCTTATACCAGCCTGTCAATCGATCGATCGACATATTTAATCAATCAGGATGAGTGAACTTCAAATTTCATCCCAACACCCGTGTGGGGTTTCAAACAATCAAACACAGATTTTATTTGTGCAGTTGGGTGATGTGTAAAATTTATCGACCCAATCAATGTCCTTCAAATAGGTGTACTTAAACAAACCATCTGGTTTGTAAATGAATATTTATTTTATTCACTTCACGTTAAAAATCATATTTTTAACGATAAAATATTTTATCTCAACATATGAATTCCTATTCAATTCATTTCTTCAATAAAAATGATAATTTTATTTTTCTAACATATTTTAGAAAATTTCGGCGGCATAACGGCACGATACTAGAAACGGGACGAGGCCTAGCCTTATCCCCGGTCCAGTGAAGGCCCACGCCATTCACACGTCAATCAAATCCATTCAATCCACCAATCAATTAAATTTCAATCAAATGATCTAACCAATTACACAACCAAACAATTAAACAAACAAGCCATCCATGGTCTGTGGATGACGGGTGTCGGGTGCTACTAAGCACCGTTTGCATCCTAGTATATATATATAAATAACTAGTAAAAGAAATTGAAAGGTGAGAAATTCTCACATATAGCTATCCAACTTCACGGCACTCCAAATGCAGGAAATCTTCACTGTTCTCGCCTCTTATCACTTTCTTCGCCCGCATTCTCTACATATGTAAAAATCGAATTTTTACTTCGCTATTCAATATATAAAAATCATATTTTTATTTTGATGTTCAATATATAAAAATCACATTTTTACTTTTCTAACATGAACAAAAATCATGTTTTTACATCTTCTGTATAGTAAAGATTATATTTTTAATACTTTAAAAATATAAAAATCATATTTTTATTTCTACTTCATATATATTTTTACGATGTTTTTTTTTACTATATAAAAATTATATTTTTATATTGTTGTTTCTTATATAAAGAACGAATTTTTATCTTCCTACTTATATAAAAATCGTTTCTTTAAATATCTAAAAGTCACTCCTTTTTTAATTAAAAATAATACCTTTCTTTAATTTAAAAATCTTACCTTTCTTTAATTTAAAAATCAATTCCTTGCTACTTTAAAAATCTAATATTCGACTTTAGATAATAAAAATGTTAACTTTATAACAAAGAAAAGAAAGAAAAAAAAACTGATTTATATATATATAAATTAATTACATAGAATAAATGAATATAAATAAAATAAAACTCACCGTTGGTTTTACAGGGGCGGTGGACTGTGGACCATCGGAGGGGGTAGAGGAGGGTCGTGGGTGCGGTGGGAGTCGTGTGGGTGGCGGATGGTGGCTCCAGGGGCTGCTCCGGCGGCTAGGGTTTCGAATTGGGGGGGGGCCTCGTCGTCGTCGAAGTGGGAGAGGGGGAGGTCGGCTGTCAGGGGGGAGGGGAGGGGTGTCGCAGGCGAGGGGGAAGAGGGGGGGTCTCCGATGAGGCGCGGTGGCCCCTGGGGAGGGCGACGGCTCATCTCCGACTCCGTCGCCTCCTTCTGCTTCGCCTCTCTCCTTTTTTTTTTTGAACGATCTGTAGAAATGAAGAATTGGGGGGGGGGGGGGGGGCAGAACCAATAAAGGGGAAAAAATTATATATTTTTATTTTATTTTATTTTAATTATTTAATTCGAAAAAAGGTTGACCTTAAAATACGAACTCGAAACGAGGCCCACCGCCTGACGTCCTTAGCATTTTACCCCCATTCCGAACACAATGGGATATGTATCGTAGGCTGATTCGACTGTTTGAATCAGTTTCCGTTAAATTTAAATTTAAATCATTATATTGAATTTTAAACGTACATTTCAAATTACTGGGGTCACATGCTAACTTTAAAAATTCCAGAAAAATATTTTCTAGCTTCGTATTGACGATACGGTCCTAACAAAACTAGTTTCATCGAATTCTGAGACCATTTGAAAAATGGCCAATTTCCAGTCGATTAAATTCAACTGAAACTGGTCGAACGCGTTTTCCTTTGCCACGCTCACATATTGATTCGAAAAATTATGAAATTTGGAATCTAGCAATAACTTAACATCACGGACCCAACAAAACTGGTTTCGTCGAAATCCGAGGTTGTTTGCAAAATGTCCATTTTTCAGGGCCTGAATTCCATAGCGACTATTCAGAATTTTCAACTGGACATATCTTTTAATTCCTGCTATGAAATTTCGATTTCCCGGATTCGTTGGAAAGGTATTATCAATTAGATCCCATTATTTTTGGTTTCACTAAAATCCGGATTGTTTTGCACCCGGTACATTCAATTGAAGTTTGAAATCGAATTATCGAACTACCGTGCCATTTTCAATTCTATTTATAAATATATATAAATATTTATATTCTAACGACGACGCGTATAATATATACGATCGAATTCTATTCAAAAATAAGTTTCCCGTCGATATCATTTAAAATAATTCATTTTAAATAACCAAAATTCGCTAAAACTGCCAAAATAAAAATTTTAAACTGGCCCAGATTTTGCGGGTTATTACAATCTCCCCCACTTAAAACTTTTCATCCCTGAAAAGGAACAAAGTCGAAAGTGGTTTGATTAATCAACTCTACGCTCGATCAGGCTTCCATTCTCCAACTTTTCAGTTTTTGAGAATTTTCAAAATTTCAAAAATTTGGCTAACACCCTAAATTTTCGAAAAATTTCGCCATAACCTCCCCTGCACTGGGAGCATCGGGGAATTTCAAATAGCTTCCCCGGTCCTTCAGATCTCAAAAAGAAAAAGAAAAAGCCAAGCGGCTAGCCAATAGGCTCATAAAATCATCATCACCCAAACAAAACAGTAAATTATGTAGTAAACATGTACCTATTTGTCGGGCAAACAAATTTTATTCTTCGGCTCTAGCCTCCTTGCTATGACCTGTTCAATGTAAGTACATGTATGCAAGCAAATGCGACCAAATTCCAATATAATTCAATACGTGATTCAGTTAGGCTAATTGGCTAAAAATTAGCAAACAAATTACCAAACAACACAAACATCAATCAATTAGTGAATTAGAGCTTCAAATTCATAATTTTGATACATATACAAAAATCAGATTTTTGATGCCAAATCACAACAATAAGCCCTATCTAATTTTGGTTCTCACACCAGTCAATAGGAAGTATATAGATATTACACGTTCGTCACTCGAATATAAATTCTAATGATGGAGCTCCATCATCAAAATCATCTCCGGGCGATTAGAGTGTAATTCTATATCTATCCAATATATCAAAACTTCGAATACACGCTAGCTAGGCGCATACGCAAAAATCTTTATATCTTGGATTGTCCTAATGAATATAAAATAAATAATCAAATACGAATAATTGATTTAAATTTTCAAAACAAAATTTGTTTTTCATTTTAAAAATATACTCTTCACACTCGTTCTAGGATATTACTGATCCTATCTCTAACGAGTCATTCTAATTGGATTTTACTAATCCAATTATCTGATGAATTCTTTCGTAGGGTTCTAATGTGTCTTATTTTCTGCTTTGTAAACCAAAGCTCTGATACCAACTGTAACGACAAAGAATTTCGCTCGGTCCGAACCATTTGCTAAACCGACCCAGACCGTTCGAAACGCCCTATCGTTTGAGAACAGGAAAAATCAGGACACATACAGAAGAACATTTCACTGTATATTACAACAATGCATCAGATTACAAGAATATACAGAGTATAAAAGAATATTACATAGAAATATCAGAGATTTAAATTACATTTAAATACATCGCAGCGGAAAATAATACAATACACAACTAGAAGAGATATACGGATACAAAGCTTTCCGGATATCATTCCAGCTGTAAACCAGGATCCTGAATATAAATCTGCAAAACCAAAACTACTAGCTGCCCGTGTCAAAATAGGGGCACCCAGAGTTTAGGTTAAAACAATAAACTCCAGGTCAGTCATGGGACTGGTGTGAGAACTAAAACAGTTAATCTATATTTTTAAAGTTTGGTAAATCAAAGGACCACGCCGTATAACACGGAACGGGTTTCCTCCCAAGAATACCAGTGCATAAAACAAACGGCGCAATGCTAAATAAAGAAAAATGAAGCTGTTATAAGACCCAGGTCCTATCACACAATGCAACGCAAGCCGGGGGATGGGGTTTTCCCTTATAACAGCCAAAGAATGCTTGATACGTTTAAAACAAATCATTTGATATTATTATAAGTGCATAGTGTATAAAACAACTTCAAATCATAAGTATCAATCATAGGCGGCATGGGTACCATATATCATGTTGCCATATATAGGTTTACAAATAAAACCGCAAATGTCACGTATTTGGAAATTGGATTTCTGTCTATGAACCGAGGCAAAAGATAGTCCTCAACCGATTCGAGACGCTCTAGCCCGCCCCTCAGGACCCAGACTCAGGTGGGCCCTTGGATCGTCAGGGCCGGTCCACCGATGTGGATTAAACTTAAACCCTGAACATGCGTTCCCCCGCCCTATGGGGCGTAAATGAGCCAACGAATGACTCCATCGGACCCGGATCGTCCGATCAAACCGAGGCGCCTCGCAACAGCAACAACCACATAAGTCAAACTCGTCAGGGCGTGTAAAACCACTGACGCCACTTCTAACTAGAAAGAAACGCATGCCCTCCCTGAGGTCCTTCTCCCGTTTTTGGTTCATACAGGGTGTGAAACTCGCGAAGTAAACGTTACACAAAGCTACGCCACAAAGGCCGTGCTTTGATCATCACCACAAGACTTTGCTTTTCAACAGAAGCCTCGATCAATTGCCACTTAGGCATGCCACACAGGCAATTCACTCCATGCGTTTGATATCCATCAATATATAACCCTTGAGCTCGTACGTCTCAGAGAAGGGCGTTAAGCAAGAGAATAAATTCTCCGCCGCCAATCGGATATATATTTAATAGAAATCAATCACACGGACTAAAATCCAATGTCAGACACACAGTCCATTTACAAGTCCGTTCTGGGTCTGAACGAAACCGGAGGCACCTAGTACCCCGCATATCCATCGATCTCCAAGTACGTCTGGACGATCACTAACTGTTTCCATCTTCTTGGGTGTACAACCCAATCAAGATCATCAGTTATCACCCAAACGACGTGAAGACTTCCGGCCTTCGACCACCGTCTTCATCTTCGACACCACGTCGAATCAGTTATTCAGAATGGGATAAACCCGGTCTTTCTGAATAACTCGCGTATATATTATAAAAGTGTTACACAAACACAACATACGCCTCATTCCAATTCAGAATATTCTTTTATTCGAATATTCCTATACTTTGGGAAAAGTTCCCATTAATTTTATCCAAGATAAATTCTTTAAATTTATTCTTTAATCTCCTTTGAATATCAATTCAAACTAGTCGGGATTAGCGAACCACACCGAAGTAATCATTTATTTTATTTCCCAATCCCAACCTATTCATCCCATGAAGTAAAATTGGTAATACTTCATATCTAACACCACAGTGTTATCGGTAAATTCAATTACCATTTCACGTTCAAATCTGATTAAAGATTTAACCATCGCCTGGAGCAAAACTGGTGATACTCCATTTTCGATCATTTCAATCTAATTAAAGCTTCATTAAAACTCCACTTAGTTTTAATCTTTAACTGGGTTAAAGAATCAGTGTCATTTAAAACACGGTTCACGATAAACCCAAAATCACATTCCATTAATTATCGGGTTAAAGAACAAGTGTTATTTAAAACACTATTCACGATAAACCCAAAAATCAATACCAATTCAATTCCAATTAAATATCGTTTAATTGGTACACTTCATTAAATCTAAATAAAAAGATTTAATTTTTTTCTCAACTGGGTTCAAGAACAGTGTTAGTGAAGACACCATTCACGACAAACCCAATTCACATTTGATATTCAATATAAGGCTCTGAATAGAAAATATATCGGCTTATATTCAATATCAAATTCTACGACTAACAAATGTCGTATTGGAAATAACAATATAAATATACATCTTTCAAATTTCCATAACAACATCTGTATAATCACGACTTCCAACATCGAAATATTCCGAAGACAATTTCGATTCAAATCCAGTCCAATGCAATCATTGGAAATTTTGGTTATTTTCAAAACCCTTTTCAAATTCAACTTATTTATTTAAAAATAAATAGAATTATAATTCTAGTTCAAAACTAGTTCATTTCGATAAAAAATTTATTTTTATCTTTTCAAATATGGAGTTTTTCATCCCAATTATTTCTAAATCATTTCTTATGATTCTACACAAATTATTTCTATTTTTAATAATTTTATTAAGGCATGTACAGTCGATTTCCATCAATGGCCATCGAACTGCACTTACAGCAACCTTTTTCGAATTTGATTTGGACATAATTCCAAATCCAACCGTTAGATTTCTAATTTCTAATATTCTTTAGAAAGCTCTTTTCGATACGAACCCAACGGTTCCGGTTTCAGGAAAATCCGACGGTCGGATCTCCCGTAATGTTCGTTTGAAATAAATGGTCGAAATTCACGAACTGTCGTGGCGCGGCGCGTTCTATTCAGGCCATTATATTATATATATAATATATATAATATATTTCGTCGATTTCTATTTAAAACGAATTATATAAATAGTTTAAATTCGTTTCAAAAGCAATTTCAACTTCCATTTCAATTCACATCAAAATTGAATTCTTCTTTATAAATTCGTTGTAAAATTCATTCTTATTCAATTCAAATTTCAATTCAATTTGAATTCATTTCAGTTCGCTTTCAATTCAATTTGAATTCGTTTTCAATTCAATTCATTTCGAATTCATTTTCAATTCAATTCATTTCGAAATCGTTTTCAATTCAATTCATTTCGAAATCGTTTTCAATTCAATTCATTTCGAAATCGTTTTCAATTCAATTCATTTCGAAATCGTTTTCAATTCAATTCATTTCGAAATCGTTTTCAATTCAATTCATTTCGAAATCGTTTTTAATTCAATTCATTTCGAAATCGTTTTTAACTCAATTCATTTCGAAATCGTTTTCGATTCAATTCATTTCGAAATCGTTTTTAATTCAATTCATTTCGAAATCGTTTTCAATTCAATTCATTTCGAAATCGTTTTTAATTCAATTCATTTCGAAATCGTTTTTAATTCAATTCATTTCGGAATCGTTTTTAATTCAATTCATTTCGGAATCGTTTTCAATTCAATTCATTTCGAAATCGTTTAAAATCGATATAAATATCGATCACGTCAAAATGGCGTCAATCTAATCATCACGGCTTCACATATTTCTATTTCCAAATATTCTGTTTCAAATATTTCCTATTATCAAAATATTTGTTATTATCAAAATATTCTTTATTTTCACGATTGGAATGAGGCCCAATCAATTACCGTATAAAGTTAATTATATGGATTTTCATACAACACATGTATATAATAGCATTGAAAAATAATCAACCATCAACCAAAGTGCACTACACTGTATAAGCATCAAATATAGATATCTAACGCTTATACCAGCCTGTCAATCGATCGATCGACATATTTAATCAATCAGGATGAGTGAACTTCAAATTTCATCCCAACACCCGTGTGGGGTCTCAAACAATCAAACACAGATTTTATTTGTGCAGTTGGGTGATGTGTAAAATTTATCGACCCAATCAATGTCCTTCAAATAGGTGTACATAAACAAACCGTCTGGTTTGTAAATGAATATTTATTTTATTCACTTCACGTTAAAAATCATATTTTTAACGATAAAATATTTTATCTCAACATATGAATTCCTATTCAATTCATTTCTTCAATAAAAATGATATTTTTATTTTTCTAACATATTTTAGAAAATTTCGGCGGCATAACGGCACGATACTAGAAACGGGACGAGGCCTAGCCTTATCCCCGGTCCAGTGAAGGCCCACGCCATTCACACGTCAATCAAATCCATTCAATCCACCAATCAATTAAATTTCAATCAAATGATCTAACCAATTACACAACCAAACAATTAAACAAACAAGCCATCCATGGTTTGTGGATGACGGGTGTCGGGTGCTACTAAGCACCGTCTGCATCCTAGTATATATATATAAATAACTAGTAAAAGAAATTGAAAGGTGAGAAATTCTCACATATAGCTATCCAACTTCACGGCACTCCAAATGCAGGAAATCTTCACTGTTCTCACCTCTTATCACTTTCTTCGCCCGCATTCTCTACATATGTAAAAATTGAATTTTTACTTCGCTATTCAATATATAAAAATCATATTTTTATTTTGATGCTCAATATATAAAAATCACATTTTTACTTTTCTAACATAAACAAAAATCATGTTTTTACATCTTCTGTATAGTAAAGATTATATTTTTAATACTTTAAAAATATAAAAATCATATTTTTATTTCTACTTCATATATATTTTTACGATGTTTTTTTTTACTATATAAAAATTATATTTTTATATTGTTGTTTCTTATATAAAGAGCGAATTTTTATCTTCCTCCTAATATAAAAATCGTTTCTTTAAATATCTAAAAGTCACTCCTTTTATAATTAAAAATAATACCTTTCTTTAATTTAAAAATCTTACCTTTCTTTAATTTAAAAATCAATTCCTTGCTACTTTAAAAATCTAATATTCGACTTTAGATAATAAAAATGTTAACTTTATAACAAAGAAAAGAAAGAAAATAAAACTGATTTATATATATATATAAATTAATTACATAGAATAAATGAATATAAATAAAATAAAACTCACCGTTGGTTTTACAGGGGGGGTGGACTGTGGACCATCGGAGGGGGTAGAGGAGGGTCGTGGGTGCGGTGGGAGTCGTGTGGGTGGCGGATGGTGGCTCCAGGGGCTGCTCCGGCGGCTAGGGTTTCGAATTGGGGGGGGGGGGCCTCGTCGTCGTCGAAGTGGGAGAGGGGGAGCTCGGCTGTCAGGGGGGAGGGGTGTCGCAGGCGAGGGGGAAGAGGGGGGGTCTCCGATGAGGCGCGGTGGCCCCTGGGGAGGGCGACGGCTCATCTCCGACTCCGTCGCCTCCTTCTGCTTCGCCTCTCTCCTTTTTTTTTTTGAACGATCTGTAGAAATGAAGAATTGGGGGGGGGGGGGCCAGAACCAATAAAGGGGAAAAAATTATATATTTTTATTTTATTTTATTTTAATTATTTAATTCGAAAAAAGGTTGACCTTAAAATACGAACTCGAAACGAGGCCCACCGCCTGACGTCCTTAGCATTTTACCCCCATTCCGAACACAATGGGATATGTATCGTAGGCTGATTCGACTGTTTGAATCAGTTTCCGTTAAATTTAAATTTAAATCATTATATTGAATTTTAAACGTACATTTCAAATTACTGGGGTCACATGCTAACTTTAAAAATTCCAGAAAAATATTTTCTAGCTTCGTATTGACGATACGGTCCTAACAAAACTAGTTTCATCGAATTCTGAGACCATTTGAAAAATGGCCAATTTCCAGTCGATTAAATTCAACTGAAACTGGTCGAACACGTTTTCCTTTGCCACGCTCACATATTGATTCGAAAAAATATGAAATTTGGAATCTAGCAATAACTTAACATCACGGACCCAACAAAACTGGTTTCGTCGAAATCCGAGGTTGTTTGCAAAATGTCCATTTTTCAGGGCCTGAATTCCATAGCGACTATTCAGAATTTTCAACTGGACATATCTTTTAATTCCTGCTATGAAATTTCGATTTCCCGGATTCGTTGGAAAGGTATTATCAATTAGATCCCATTATTTTTGGTTTCACTAAAATCCGGATTGTTTTGCACCCGGTACATTCAATTGAAGTTTGAAATCGAATTATCGAACTACCGTGCCATTTTCAATTCTATTTATAAATATATATAAATATTTATATTCTAACGACGATGCGTATAATATATACGATCGAATTCTATTCAAAAATAAGTTTCCCGTCGATATCATTTTAAATAATTCATTTTAAATAACCAAAATTCGCTAAAATTGCCAAAATAAAAATTTTAAACTAGCCCAGATTTTGCGGGTTATTACAACGGGTTTCCTCCCAAGAATACCAGTGCATAAAACAACAGCGCAATGCTAAATAAAGAAAAGATGAAGCTAATATAAGACCCAGGTCCCATCACACAATGCAACGCAAGCCGGAGGATAGGGTTTTTACCTTATAATAGCCAAGAATGCTTGATACGTTTAAAACAAATCATTTGATACTATTATAAGTGCATATTGTATAAAACATCTTCAAATCATAAGTATCAATCAAAGACGGCATAAGCGCCCCATCCCACTATGTCGCCATACTAGGCTCTACAAATAAAACCGAAATACACGTATTGGAAATTGGATTTCAATCATGGTGGCTCCTGATTTGAAAGATCGATCGCGTAGTGCAATTCCCCACGGCTTACGTCCTAGCAAGAGAAAACACCGTTTGCACATCCGAACTTTTGTGACCAGAGTATCACCGCGGCTTACGTCCCAGCGAGAGAAAACACCGCTTACTCTATCCCTGAGCACTAAGCTCATCCCGGTCGACCGAATCCACGACACCGCTAAGGCGCCCATCCACTAAAAAAGCATACTGATCAAACCATCAGTTTACCACCATACCGGGGTGTGAGGCTCGCGAATCAACGCTATTCACAAAGCCATGCTATATCAAAGCTGCGCTTTGATCATCATCCACCAAACTTTGCTTTTCAACAAAAGTCTGATCACTGCATCTCAGCATGCCACACTATCAATCCATATCGTACCACTGATTTCTGCCAATATATAACCTCTGAGCTCGTATGTCTCAGAGAAGGGCATTAAGCAAGAGAATAAATTCTCTGCCGCCAAACAGATATATATTTAGCAGAGATCAACGAATACAATATAAAGGAATACAATGTCAGACACACCATCCATTTACAAGTCCGTTCTAGGTCTGAACGAAACCGGAGGCACTTTCCTCGCATATCCGTCAATCTCCAAGTACGTCTGGACGACCACCGACTGATTCCCTCATCTTGGGTGTACAGCCCAATCAAGATCATCAGTAATCACCCAAACGATGAGAAGACTTCCGGTCTTTGACCACCGTCATCATCTTCGACTTATCGTCGAATCGTTTATTCAGAATGGGTAAAAACCCGGCCTTTCCTAACAACCCGCGTATATAGTAAACAAATGTTACACAAACACAACATACGCCTCATTCCAATTCATCAGTCACTAACCGTAAATTAGCAAGAGAACAATTCCCCAAATATTAACCCCGAAGGCCGAAACCAACATCAGATCAATACCCAGGAAACCATCCTTCTTAGCCAACCTACAGTTAGTATCTAAATTTCACGTTCTTAGGGATAGGTTCCCATTAATTTTATCAAAGATAAATTCTTTAAAATTTATTCTTTAATCTTCCTTTGGATATCATTTCAAACCAAATTATGGTTTTCCAAAGTAGTCGGGATTAGCGAACCACACCGAAGTAATTATTTATTTTATTTCCCAATCCCAACCTATTCATCCAATGAAGCAAAACTGGTAACACTCCATATCTAATACCACGGTGTTATCGGTAAAATTAATTACCATTCCACGTCCAAATCTAATTAAAGATTTAACTATCGCTTTGGAGCAAAACTGGTGATACTCCATTCTCGATCTTTTCAATCTAATTAAAGATTCGTTAAAACTCCACTTAGTTTTAATCTTTAACTGGGTTAAAGAATCAATGTCATTTAAAACACGGTTCACTATAAACCCAAAATCACATTACATTTCAATCAGAACCTAACCATAAATCAGAAAGTGAGCAATTCTCTAAGTATTAACCCCGAAGGCCGAAACCAACATCAGATCAATACCCCAGAAACCATTCAACTTAACTAATCTCCAGTTAGTTTCTGATTTTCTTAACTCCTTTGGATCTAAGAACAGTATTATTGAAGATACCGTTCACGAGAACCCAAAATCACATTCTATTAATTATCGGGTTAAAGAACAAGTGTTACTTAAAACACTATTCACGATAAACCCAAAAATCAATACCAATTCAATTCCAATTAAATATTATTTAATTGGTATACTTCATTAAATTTAAATAAAAGATTTAATCTTTTTCTCCATTGGGCTTAAGAACAGTGTTAATGAAGACACCATTCACGACAAACCCAAATCACATTTGATATTAAATACAAGGCTTTGAATAGAAAATATATCGGCATATATTCAATATCAAATTCTACGACCAACAAATATCGTATTGGAAATAACGATATAAATATATCTTTCAAATTTCCATAACAATATCTGTATAATCATGAAATCCAACATCGAAATAACCCAAAGACAATTTCGATTCAAATCCATTCCAATTCAATTATTGGAAATCCTGGTTACTTTTAAAACCCTTTCAAATCAAATTTATTTATTTAAAAATAAATAGAATTTTAATTCTAGTTTAAAACTAGTTCATTTCGATAAAAATCTATTTTTATCTTTTCAAATATAGAGTTTTTCATCCCAATTTTTCCCAAATCATTTCTTATGATTTTACACAAATTATTACTATTTTTAATAATTTTATCAAGGCTCGTACAGTCGATTTCCATCAATGGCCATCGAACTGCACTTACAACGACCTTTTCCAAATTTGATTTGGACATAATTCCAAATCCAACCGTTAGATTTCAAATTTTTAATATTCGTTAGAAAGCTCTTTTCGATACGAACCCAACGGTTCCTGTTTTAGGAGAGTCCGACGGTCGGATCTCCCGCAATATCCATTTGAAGTCAATGGTCGAAATTCACGAACTGCCGCAGCGCGGCGCGTTCTATTCAGGCCATTATATTATATGTATAATATATATAATATTTACTTCGTCGATTTCCTTTTAAAAACATATTTTTATATTTCGTTTTAAATTCGTTTTCAAAACGATTTCAATTCAAATTGATTTCTAATTCAATTTCAGTTCGTTTTCAATTCAATCTCAATTCGAATTCATTTATATTCAATTTCAATTCGAATTCATTTATATTCAATTTCAATTCGAATTCATTTATATTCAATTTAAATTCGAGTTCATTTCTATTCAATTTAATTCGAATTTTAATTCATTTCGAAATATCAGATTTTGAAATCACTTTCGATATTCATTATAAAATGAATAAAATCAATATAAATACCGTTCACGTCAAAATGGCGTCAATCTAATCAACACGGCTTCCTATATTTCTATTTTCAAATATTCTATTACAAATATTTCTATTTCAAATATTTCTATTTCCAATATTGAATGAGGCCCAATCAATTACCATATAATGTTAATTATATGGATTTTCTACAACACATGTATACAATAACAATGATGAATAATCAAACATCATCCAAATTGCATTATACACTTTATAAGCATCGAATATAAATATTTAATGCTCATAACAGTCTGTCAATCAATCGATAGACATACAACTAAACAATCGGGATTAGTGTACGTCAAATATCATCCCAATACCCGTGTGGGGTTTCAAACAATCAAACAAAGATTTTATTTGTGCAGTTGGGCGATGTGTAAAATTTATTGTCCCAATCAATATCAGTCAAATGTGTGTATATAAACAAATCGTCCGATTTGTTTATTTTTATTTCATTTCATATACACGTTAAAAATTCTATTTTTAACTATAAAATATTTTCCACTATAAAATATTTTATTTCAACTATATAAATGTTTTATTTCATTTCACATCACATCACACAATCAACTACACATCAAAATCAAAGAAACAATGTAATGGCGTGTTTTGTTAGCTGTCGAATAATTAATTTATTTAATTATTTATATATTGATTTGGCGATATCGATAACTTAAAGTACAACGTTCGAACTTATAATTTATAATTATAATTAAAACGAAACTGAAACGTCGCGGCAGTTCGCAATTTGGCGATTCGAACTTCAACTGAATATACAGAATCCGTTTTAAGTCGAATTTCTGTGAAAACAAGAAACGTATGGATCTGTTGAACTATATTTTTTATATGGAAGAGAAAAATCGAGATTTCGTCGTGTAGATTTTGAGTTATGTCCAAATCAAATTTCAGAAAAGTCGCTGTAGAATTCCCTTATAATTTGCGATGCTTTATATACGTTATAAAAGAGATTTTCAGTATAAACTGAATACCGGGATAATCTGGAATCTGAAATATCAAACTGTATATTCTGATATGATATTCTGGAGCTGTATGATATCATATGTGAATATATACGATAATATCAATTTATTTATATTTAATTTTTATATTTAAATATATTTATATATTTAAATAGGTTACTTAGAATGTTAAAAATAGCCACTTTTGCAAACGAAGTCGGAATTCGACGAAACCAGTTTTGTTGGATCCGCAATATCAAATAGTTGTTAGATTTCCAGTTTCGTGATTTTTAGAGTCACTGTGTGGTCGTACGGATTTTTAGAGTGAGAAATAGTCAGTATTTTGACAGTTAAAAATACGCTGTGTGAGCATACGAAGTCGGAATTCGACGAAACCAGTTTCATTGGGACCGTAATGTCAAACTATAGCCGCATGTCCAGTTTCGTGATTTTCGGGTATCGTATGTAATCGCAGGAATTTTTAAGGACCAGCAAAGAGTAGAAAATCGATAAAATAAATTATAAAAATCAAATTCAAAATATCTCCCCTCATTTCTACCGATCACAAGCAGGCCACGCGACCTCTCTTCTCAGCCACAAACTCTACCTACCAAGAACAACCTATATAACCCAAATTACACCGAACACAGCAAAGTTGGCACCAAAAGAAAAATCAAAAGAGATCAAACTAAAATCCTAAAATCAAACTGTTTATTTCTTTGGATTCCTAGCGTGCTCGTCTTCAGGCCAGCACCATCCTTTTTGGGTTCGAAGTGTTTTCCGCGGGTTCAGTTTTGGGCAGCGACCCTAGGGCAAACGATTGCCGACGATTCAGGCTTCGATACAGGACGTGGAGGAGAGAGCTGAGATCACCGAAGCAAGGCGCACCTCTCACTGGAATTTGGTGGCCTCCGATCACTTTTTGGGGGATGCGACAGTGGGCTGCAGCCAAGACATGGGCGAGATCGGATAAGGACAGGGAACACCAAAGTTTGGGTTGAGGGTAGGGGCAGGTGGAGGTCGACGCTCTGAGTGTGATGGTGGTGGTTGCGCCCTGGGTTAGTCGCCGATGTGAATGGGAAGGATGGTCAACGGGGAGGAGTTTTCCTGGAACCAACGATCGATTTGGGAAGGGGATTAGTGCGACTTGGGTTTTAATGGATGGGTATGGGCCGTTTAAAAGGTTGGGAGGCCCAATTATAAATTATAAAGGGAAGTTAAGTCTTGTTTATATTTAAAGATCGATGAATTTGTAAATGTCATAACAATCTCGTACGATATCAGATTGACGAACCGTGAGTTGCGTTGGGATCGTATGGACGAGCACTACGCACTAGAACTGACCGCGAGTCAATTGGAGCACGTTACAATTTATATCAAAATAAATTGTCCGTCAGAATCAAGAGATGGTAATCGTTATTAACGATGATCGTCCAATGTGAGTAAAACTCACTAACTCTCCTCAGTTTATATTTTTATATAAACCGTATTAAATGATTTGATTGTTGTGTATTGATAGTTTGGACTGTTAAATAGATTTGATTGAAACATAGATATAGTTATATATATAAACGACAATCAAATATTGATTCAGTTCATCAGTATATTTCATGTTGGAATGAAATTGATGTATATTTTATTGTGTAACATCTGTGGATGCAGGGAAACAGGTTGGAGGAATCCGGCTGGATTCCTCAACATTTATTTTACCGTTTTTCATATATTGTGATATATGATGTGTTATGAAATCTGTTATTGATTTCATATGTTTGAATGATACCGATCATTGTTATACGACACGTTAAACACCGTAGGTGATACTAGAATGTAAAAAGGGAATTTTCAAAATTTATATTGAAAATGAATTTATTTATAAAATCGAAGGATTTTATAAAAGAAATATTTATTTAGAAAATAAATAGAATATTTTAAAAGGAAATAAGTCGGGAATAAATAGATTTTATAAAGGAATATTTATTCAGGAAATAAATAGAAATAAAAAGGAAATGTTTCAGAATAATTAAGTTATTATAAAAAGGAATTATTTTGGGAATACTTAAGTTATTAAAAAAGGGAATATTTCGGAAATACTTAAGATAATTATAAAGGGAAGATTTATTTAGAAAATAAATAGAATTAATAAAGGAATATTTATTTAGAAAATAAATAGGAAATAAAAGGATTTATTTATTTAGGAAATAAATAAAGGAACATTTATTTAGATTATAAATAAATGAAATAAAGGAATATTTATTTAAGGAATAAATAAAGGAACACTTATTTGAAAAATAAATAAAATTATACATGGATAGGTTTAAACCCGTGCTTCGCACACGGTATAACACGATATGGATTTAAATGAGATATGAAATAGGAAATCTGTTTTAAACAGATAAATTGAAGTAGATTAATTTATAAATAATGTTTTATAAATAAAATAAATTATTTATCGTTGATAAATGGAATATATATAAGTCTTGACTTATATAGAGAAGTAGAAACGTTATTAAAAGGACATTTATAAAGTGAAGAATCGTTACTAAAAGTAAATCTTTATAAATGAATAAACGTTGTGAAAAGTAAATCTTTATAAATGAATAAACGTTGTAAAAAGTAAATCTTTATAAATGGATAAACGTTGTAAAAAGGAAATCTTTTGAAATGAATAAACGTTATAAAAAGGAGTTAATCGAATTTAGTTATTCGAAATGAGTTATTCGAATTAGATATTTGAATAGAGTTAAACACATTAGAGTTATTCGAATTAGTTATTCGAACAGAGTTAAACACGTAAGAGTTAATTGAATATTAGTTATTCAATTTGAGTTAATCGAATTTAGTTATTCGAGAAGAGTTAAATCGAATTTAGTTATTCGAAAGGAGTTAATCAATTTGAGTTAAGTTAATCGATTTGAATTAAGTTGAATCGAAATGGAGTAAATCGATTAGAATTAAGTTAATCGAGTTAGAGTAAATCGAATATTAGTTATTCGAAGGTAAGTTATTCGAATTAGTTATTCGAAGGAGTTAATCAATTAAGTTATTCGAATTAGTTATTCGAAGGAGTAAATCAAATTAAGTTAATCGATTAGAGTTGAGTTAATCGATTTGGGTTAAGTTAAGTTATCGAGTTAAGATTTATCGAGTTAAGTAATCGAGTTAAGTAATCAAGTTGAGATAATCGAGTTAAGAAAATCAAGTTAAGTTAATCGAATAAGTTATTCGATAAGAGTAAATCCATTTAAGTTAATCGGATGTTAGTTATTCGATAAGAATTGACACATTTGAGAAAATCGAATATTTGTTATTCGATAAGAGTTAATGAAATAGAGCCAACCAAGAAGAGTTATTCGAATATTAGTTATTCGATAGGAGTTAATCGAAATAGAGTTTATCGAATATAAGTTGTTAAAAAGGGAGAGTTAATCGAATAGAGATTACTCGAAAGAGAGTTATACGTCGAATTCGATTATAGCAAATTCGGGAAAGTACTATTTACTTTCCAAGGTTTAAATCAAGATTTAGTTATTGATTTAGAAATTAGGTGTCTGTTAAATTATTCGAGTTAGGAAATAAATTTATAATTTAGGTTAGATATTTTAGGGGTAGGAATTATAACGTTATAGTTATAATCAAACGTTGTCATATAAGAAGTGGATTCGTAACCTGAATCCGAGAATTTGCGTAAACAGATGATTGTAAAAAGTGAGTGATGAGCTTCATCTATTTCACAGTAAAGGACGTTGTTCAATTAAGGTCTGCGAGGTAATTATGCCCCAACTTGATTGACTTCAGAATTGACAAAGGAATAGTTGTGGTTCGATCTAAAAGGTTGATTAGGAATAAAGTTAAGGAATATGCGATAAATGGATTAAGCGAAACGATGTTTTATACAACGTTCATTGGAAATCCGTAAATGAGTTTTGGAAACGTTTTCCAAATATAGTCAGATATGTTTTCTAAACATAGAAAATGAAATGTTTCATGATAATAATTTAAGAAATATAGTTAAGCAAATTCAGAAACTGACTGGAGAGGGTAAGTTGAACGGTTTTCTAAGTGACGATATGATGTTGGTTTCGACCTTCCGGATTGATACTTAGATAATTGTTCTCATACTAGTTACAGTTAGGGACTGATAGTTGCGAAATAATAGTAATGTGAAAATAAGCTATGGAAATGTTTTCCAATGATTAATAACATATATTTTCTAAATATATGAAATAAGGAAATATGAACATATGATGATTGATCGATCGAATTCCCATTTGGAAATAAGATCGTTGTTTGTACACCGACATGTTTTCATTTGATAGTTAAATCACAGACTATCAAAGTTTTGACCATTTTTACGTTGTTAATATGGAGAGACCGGTTGGATTATTATCCGAAGAACCACTTCGTATTAGCATAAGCGTTGTGAGTCAAGTACGCTGAAGATAATGGAAGACAGAGTGAAGTGCAAGGGCTATTGTGAAAATCCTAGGTAGGATGGATTCACTGAATAGTGCCTTCGGTTTGTTCAGTCCCAGGACAACGTATATGGACGAGTGTCTGACAAAGTATTCTTAACGAATCATACATGTTGATCTCTTTAAACGTATTACGTTGGTGGCGGAGAAATTCGTTTCTCTTAGCTTTTATACCCGTGATGCCTTGAGAAATCGATAATGATTTGGCGGGTATGACGATGTGGCATTCAAAGTAATTGAAGAAATAATCTATCAAAGTGATAAACGTGACCTCAAAACCTCACAACCGGGAAATAACAGAAGTTGGGCTAGGCAGCATGGCTAGTTGGGCCATACCCAAGCAGGGTGTATTACCACCATCTAGAGAATATTCAATTGTACTTCTTTATAATCTATTTCAATGCTGTCCCTTATCGGGAAGGATGGTTGCTGATCCCAACCATCGGTGATAATATATTCGTTACACTCAAGCTAAATGAGTGGACGGTCATGTGTGGCCGGGTTGCAAGACGTTCTTGTTGAACCCTAGTGTATCTCCTCTAGAGTACACTAATCGGAAGGTGCTCCCATACCTTGTGTGTTGGAATCCAATCTCCAATAACCGCTCACGGTTTTATTTGTATACTATGTATGTGGAACGTGAGATGCAAGCGTTCTGCTAGATTGATATCTATTTGTATTTAGACATTATTATAATATCAGAAAGATATCCTTTATTTAACCAAGTGTTGGAGTTTTATTCACACCAGTCCCATGACTGACCCAGAGTTTATTTTGTTTGTTTTCCCTAAACTCTTGGGTGCCTAAATTTGTACGGGCAGTCAAGTAGTCGGGATTTTACAGATACACTTGGAGAGCTTGGAGCAGGAGGCTTCAGGATTATAGCTATTATTATTCCGCTGTGTTGTTAAGTGTTGTACTTTGAAATGGTATGTATATACGAGTACTGATTTGTATTTCAAAGTTATGTTATATTTTATTCGTTCCGCTGTGAGATTCGTGTTTACTCTGATGATGTAAGTTCTTCTTCTTCTACTATTCTATTAGTTCTATCTTTTCTTCCTCACCCTCTACTTTCTTTCACTAATATCGCGGAATTTTCGACTCTCGAGGAGTCGAAAATTTCCAGCCGTTACAAACAAGCATACAAGCCGTCCATGGTCTGTGGACGACGGGTGTCGGGTGCTACTAAACACCGTCTGCATCCTAGTATATATTTTAACTAGAAATAAAATAAAATAAAGGTGAGGAGTTCTCACGGACTAGCTAATCCAAACGCCACGACTCTTCATGGGCAGAAATCTTCGTCATGTTCGCCTTTTGTCAATTTTGTTGCCTGTATTCACTACATATATATAAAACTCACATTTTTATAACAACGCTACATGGATAAAAATTCTATTTTTATACCGCTACTATATAGATAAAAATTCTATTTTTATCACGCTATTCTCTATATAAAAAATTATATTTTTATATATCTACTTCTAATATAAAGATCGAATTTTTATATCATTGAAAATCAAATCTTTGTTCGATAAAAATCACATTTTTATGCTGCTAAAACCATGCTACTTTTATTTTTAAAACAATGCTAATTTTTATTTTAAAAAACCTTGATATTTTTATCTCTAAAAATCGCATTTTTATTTTTGAAAACATCATTTTTATCTATGCTATTATATTTTATAAAATCAGTACTATACATATTTTATAAAAACAAATTTCTATATATTTTACTTCTAAAAACCATGTATATTTTTATAAAAACAATGCAATATAGATTTCGAAAACAATGCCATATAGATTTCAAAAACAACGCCATATAGATTTCAAAACAAATGTTCTTTTTACATTTTAAAACAAATGCTATTTTCTATAAAAATCACACTACTATTTATTTTATTTTGAAAAACAAAGCTAATATTATTTTTCACATATAATGCTATTTTTATTTTCCCCAATGACATTAATTTAAAATCAGATTTTATATATATAAAAAAAACAAGATCTTTAGAAATAAAATTAACTAAATTAAATACTAATTATAATCAACAATGCTAAAAAAATCGTTACCCCTCTTTTCCAAAAACCCAGGACAACGGCGTCTTCTTCAGAAAGCCGCACCCGTTAGGGTTTCCACCATTGCACGCCAACTGAAGCGCCGGAACCAGATCGACGCTGACCACCTCGAACCCCTTCGAGCGATGCCCCTCCGGCCAGAAGCCCGACCATCTCTCACCCCCTTGCTCCCTGAAATCGCTGTCGAGCGGCAGCCCTTCCCATCGCCGAATCAAACTCCACGCCCCTCTATAAATGACCAAACCACTTTAGGTTTGAAGATCTTAGGTAGAACTAGGATTTTCGTATACGAACCATCGATTAATTCTTAGTATTTTTATTTTTATTTGGAGAATAAAATTTGAGCCATCCCGTTCGTTGATAAGAAGAGGGCGGGGGCGCATTTGATAACGGTTTGACCACAGACGAAATGGAATAGGGTTTGACTTATTTTGACCTTATGTATAATATATATTTTAATTATTTTAATTTGTTTAAATGTGATTTTTCATTCGATGTCTGAATCTGATCCAACGACTGTCATCCCTAGCTAATTACCCCCATTCCGAACACAATGGGATATGTATCGCAGGCTGATTCGACTGTTTCGACCAGTTTTCGTCAATATCAAAATATAACTCTATATATTGAATTTGAACGCGCATTTCAATTTACCGGGGCCACATACTAACTAGAAAAATTCCCGAAAAATATTTTCTAGCCTCGTTTTGACGAGACGGTCCTAAGAAAACTAATTTCGACAAATTCCGAGACCGTTTGAAAAATGACCATTTTCCAGTCGATTAAAATCAACTGAAACTGGTCAAACGCGTTTTCCTTTGCCACGCTCACATATTGATTCGAAAAATTATGAAATTTGGAATGTAGCAATAATTTGACATCGCGGATGCAACAAAAGTGGTTTCATCGAAATCCGAGGACGTTTGCAAAATGGCTATTTTTAAAGGCCGAAATTCCATAGCGACTATTCTGAAATTTCAACTGGACATATCTTTTGATTCCCGCTATGAAATTTCGATTTCTCGGATTCGTTGGAAAGATATTCTCCATTAGATTCAAATATTTTTGGTTTCACTAAAATCCGGTTTATTTTGAATCCTGCACATTCATTTGAATTTTGAAATCGAATTATCGAACTACCGCGCCATTTTCAATTCCTTTTATATTTAAAATAAAATATTTATATTCTAATGACGATCTATATAAATATATATGTTCGAATTCTATTCAAAATAAATTTCTCGTCGATATTATTTAAAATAATTCATTTTAAATAATCAAAATTCGCTAAAATGGCTAAAATAAAAAATTTAAATTGGCTCCCATTTCTGGGTTGTTACACTATGTGTCTGACATTGGATTTTAGTTTGTGTGATTGATTTCTATTAAATATATATCTATTGGCGGCGGAGAATTTATTCTCTTGCTTAACGCCCTTCTTTGAGACGTACGAGCTCAGAGGTTATATATTGATGGATATCAAACGCATGGAGTGAATTGCCTGTGTGGCATGCCTAAGTGGCAAATGATCAAGGCTTCTGTTGATAAGCAAAGTCTTGTGGTTGATGATCAAAGCACGGCCTGTGTGGCATAGCTTTGTGTAGCGTTGATTCGCGAGCCTCACACCCCGGTTGTGAACCAGAAACGGGAGAGGACCTCAGGGAGGACATGCGTCTCTTTCTAGTTAGAAGTGGCGTCAGTGGTTTTACATGCCCTAACGAGTTTGACTTATGTGGTTGTTGGTTTGCGAGGCGCCTCGGATATATATGTGACTATGAGAAGCCGATGGAGTCATTCGTTGGCTCATTTACGCCCCCATAGGGTGGGGAGACGTATTGTTCAGGCACTATAATCCACATCGGTGGACCGGCCCTATCGCTCCATGGGGCAGTTGCAGCTGTTCCTGAGGCTTGGGCTAGAGAGTCTCGAATCGGTAGAGGACGATCCCTTGCCTCAGTTCATAGATGGAAATCCAATTTCCAAATACGTGATTTTGCGTTTTTAATTGTAGAACTAGTATGACGACATGATATATGGTACCCATGCCGTCTAGGATTGATACTTATGATTTGAAATTGTTTTGACACTATACACTTATAATAGTATCAAATGATTTGTTTTAAACGTACCAAGCATGTTTGGCTATTATAAGGGATATACACTTATAATAGTATCAAATGATTTGTTTTAAACGTACCAAGCATGTTTGGCTATTATAAGGGAAAACCCTATCCTCCGACTTGCGTTGCATTGTGTGATAGGACCTGGGTCTTATAATAGCTTCATTTTTCTCTATTTAGCACTGCGCTGTTTGTTTTATGCACTGGTATTCCTGGGAGGAAACCCGTTCCGTGTTATACGGCGTGGTCCATTGATTTACCTAACTTTAAAATAAAGATTATTAACTGTTTTAGTTCTCACACCAGTCACATGACTGACCTGGAGTTTATTGTTTTAACCTAAACTCTGGGTGCCCTTATTTTGACATGGGCAGCTAGTAGTTTTGGTTTTGCAGATTTATATTCACAGGATCCTGGTTTACAGCTGGAACGATACTCGGAAAGCTTTGTATCCGCGTATTACTTTTAGTTGTGTTTTGTATTATTTTCCGCTGCTATGTAATTTATTGTAATCTGTGATATTGGGTAAATGTGTAATATTGATTTATACTCTGTATATTCTTGTATTCTGATGGAATTGTTGTAATATACAAGGAAATGTTCTTCCGTCTGCGTTCTATTTTGTCATGTTCTCAAAACAATCAGGCATTTCGAATGGTCTGGGTCGGCTTAGCGACTGATTCGGATCGAGCGGAATTCCTGATCGTCACAAATTGGGTTCGGCTGTTACATTGTAAGGAGGAAGATAGGTTAATTATTTTATTATTATTTATATATTAAATATTTAATTTATCCGATGTTTAAAATTGAATATCTTTTTACTGCGATATCAGAATTAGACGAAACGACTTGCGTTGGACTCGTCTTTCCGAGATCTTCGCAATGGCGCAAACCAGAGCTGAATCCGAGACAGACGAATTTTCAGCCATATCAATGTGAGAATTCTGAATTTTATTATTTAATTAATTATAAATTATTTTCCTTGCGTTAAAAATAATTGTATAATGATGTAAATTTAGATCTGAAATGTTCTGTGATTGATGAATTGTTGATGATTGCTTGTGGTATGTTTGTTGGTCATGTTATGTTAGATCCGCATTGAAATCTCATATATTGTTGAATTTTATTTGCGATTAGAGAATTAAATCTAAATTTAGATTTAAATTATATTTTATTTAGATCTAGTTATTCTAATTTATTTTAAAATATTAAAATATTATTTTTATTATTCTGAGATGAACAATAGAGTTTGATCGACAAATAAAAAATAAAAACTTATTTTTATTTGTTTATATTACAATAGAAGTTGAAAGACAAATAAAAACTTTATTTTTATTTATTGGGTTTACTTTGCAACAGAAAATGGACGACAAATAAAACCTTATTTTTCTTTGGTTTACTTTGCAACTGAAAATGAATGACAAATAAAACCTTATTTTTTATTTGTTTACTTTGCAACAGGATTTGGCCGACAAATAGAATATATTTTCAATTGTTCCATTTCGACAAAATTTGGCTAACAAACAAAATCCTATTTTTATTTGTTCACATTTAGAAAACGATTTATGAATTAAAGTAAAAATTCTTCTTTTTACTGTCACATTAAACGTAAGATGTTCTAGGATTAGAATAACAATAAGACAGTAAATTTTATTGTTGATATTAAAACATTTTTAAAAAATAAAACTTTGTTTACATTATATTTATAAATCAAAGGTTATATTTGGAAACCACCTTTTTGTTTGCATTTTTATATAAATAAAAATACATGTTTTGGAAATCACAATTTTGTTTACATTTTATATGTAAATAAGGAATTATTTTTAGAAGTTACTTTTTTGTTCGAAAAAATATTTTAGATGTCTAATTTATTCTTTTATTTGAATTTAATAATGCTAATAAACTTTAAAAACAAAATTTATTCGTTTATTTGCATTTTCCAATGCAAATATATATAGAAAATAGAAATGGTTCTTTATTTGCATTTACCAATGCAAATATATATAGTGAAACAAATTATTCTTTCATTTGCACTCACCAATGCAAATACATATTTTGAAAATAAAGTTTATTCCATTATTTGCATTTATCAATGCAAATATGCATTGAAATGGGGTTTATTCTTTTATTTGCATTTATCAATGCAAATATTCAATGAAATAAAGTATATCTTTTTATTTACATTCACCAATACAAATATACACATTTTTACACATTGAATAGAATTTGTTAAAAATATACTTTGGAAACAAAACTATTATTTTGTTTGCATTCACAAATGCAAATATACCTTGGAAATAAATGTTGTTTCTTTTATTTGCATTCACAAATGCAAATATACTTTGAAATAGAATATACTTTGGAAATAAACTTTAAAAATGAAATTTATTATTTTATTTGCATTAATTACTGCAAATAAACTTTATAAATGGAAGTTGTATTTACTTTGCATTCACAAATGCAAATGCTCATTGAAATTAAAACTACTCTTTTATTTGCATTTGCAAATGCATATATATATATATATATATATATATTGAAAATAAAGTTGTTCTTTTATTTGTAATCACTAATGAAAATATACATTAGAAACATAGAATTTGTTCTCTATTTGCATTCCTTGTTTCAAACAAACAAGAAATAAAAATTACATTTATCTATTTATGTATTTGCTTTCCTTATTGCAAATAAAACATTAAAATAAAAGTTTCATTTTTGTTTGCAATCCTACATGCAAAACAAACAACAAAAGATAAGTTATATTTGTGAATTTGCATTTTTGATATGAATAAAACATCGTTTTAAAGTTGTATTTTTAATTGTATTCTTTAATGCAAACAAAACATGAATTGAAAGTTTCATTTTTGTTTCAAAATTAAGAGTTACCCCTTTATCCACATTTTCAGAGATAAATAAAGGATAGGATTTAAAAACTACATTTTAGTTACATTTTAGTTGTAGTAAAAATAGTAAGAATGAATATTTCCTTTTATTGTCATTTAGAGGACAATAGAAAGAATAGATTTTAGAGTTGCATTCTTAGTATAATTTTGTATGAAATAAGAAGAGTCAATTTGTCAAATTGATTAGTTAAAATGAAATAAACACTTTTGTCAATTTATACTAGTTAATAACAAAATATTCATTTTTATCAATTCACATTTGATGAAACCAAAATATTCACTTTTATCAATTTTCATTTGTTGAAACCAACTATTTACTTTTATCAATTTACATTTGTTGAAACCAATTATTCATTTTAGTCAATTTATACTAGTTAAACCAAAATGGATATTTTGTCAGAAATATTCATTTTTTGTCAAAATGAATTAGTTAAAGCAATTTACATATAGGTATATATATATGTTATGTTTGGCAAGATATATACTTGTCAAGATAGGTTAGTTAAATCAAAATATTTATTTTTGTCGAGACAAAAATTATCATCTTTGTCACATTAGAGTTGCCAAAACAATATAACCATTTTTGCTTGAGTTTAAACTAGCAAAATAGGAATGATCAATAGAGACGAATTTATTATGCTTATTCATTCATTGCAATAGAGGTATTTTCTTGTCATGATTATATGTTGTGTATTACACTTCCATTCACAAGTTACCCGACTTGTTTATGTGATGGGACGATTATTTTCACAAATCGCCCAAGTGCACAAATTAGTTTATTATTTGGTTGTTGGTTGAAGCCCCACACGGGTGTTGGGACGAAAATTAACATACACTAATCCCAATGTTTAGTTGTATGTCGATCGTTAGATCGACAGGCTGCGATGAGCGTTATTATTTAATTTTAACGCTTACACAGTGGTAATTACACTTTGGATGTAGATGGTTGATTTGATGATTATACTGTATGACGACCCCATTTCCCGTACAGACGGAGACAAGGGTAATCTTTGGAATATAACACAGAAACAGATAATAGTAGAACAGAATTAAATAAATACACTAGATAATGTACAATAGAATACACTGGATAAACGTAATCACTAGAGTTACACAGTATACAGGATCTTACTTAGTACAAATACATTTCAACTATACATATATGTCTACAGCGGAAAAACAAACATAATGTACAATAGGAGCTGAACAGCATAAAATAGATAAATGATAGAATCCATCTTCAGCTCCAGCTATCCGGATAAAACCAGCTAAACTGAATATGAAACGACCCGCAAATCCGAGCTATCTGAGTTGACTAAATACAACACACGTCCAACCCAAATAACGCAGAAATACGAACCATTAATAGAAAGAAGTTAGAGGGTGAGAATAGATGAGATAGAAACTTAGAATAGGAGAAGAAGAAGAAGAACATAAACACAACACAGAACCTCACATCGCAGCGGAATAAAATATAATATATAGAATAGCTTCTGAAATACCAATTTTTGACTGTATATACATACATCATTATCAGAGTACACACTTACAATACAGCGGAAATAACACTAGATAACTAACGCTGAAGCCTCCTGCTCCAAGCTCCCCCAAATGAATCTGTAAAAATCCCGATCACTTGACTGCCCGTACAAACTTGGGCACCCAAGAGTTTAGGGAAAACAAAACAAAATAAAACTCTGGGTCAGTCATGGGACTGGTGTGAGTAAACTCCAACCATTTGTTTAACTTTAAAAAAATCCTTTCAAAAGAAAAGATAATAGTAAGACCAACCCACACATAAACATGGACAGCTTTTACCTTACTATAACCCAAAACACTTTGATACGAAAATCCAGTGATATTATAATAATGTCTACATCAAGTAAATAACCAAATAGCAGAACGCTTGCATTTCACGCTCCACATATATAGTATAAAATCAAAAACCGCATGGCGCTTATTGGAGATTGGATTTCCAACATGACAAGGTATGGAACCACCTTCCGCTAGTGTATCTCTAGAGAGGAATACACGGGGTTCAACAAGAACATCTTGCAACCCGGCCCACACATGACCGACCACTCATTTCGCTTGAGTGTATCGAATGTATATCACCAACGGTTGGGATCAGCAACCGCCTCCCAACTGGGACAGCATCGAATAGAATAAGAAATTAAATGAACCTCTAGATAGGTGATTATACACCCTAATGGGTGCGACCCACATAGCCATGCTGCCTGCCCGATTTTTGTCCTTTCCTGGTTGTTGAGGCCTGAGGCTACGCATACTTACCATTCATTGATAGCACAATCACTTTGAATGCCACATGGTCATATCCGTTAATCACTAGTTGAGTTTGCACACATATTCTGGATATTATGCTAAGGGATAAATCCGTTGCAACCATATATATTCATACAGACCAACCCAATTGATCATTGGAAATACTCTGTCAGACATTCGTCCATTTTCGTTCGTTCTGGGATTGAACGAAACCGAAGGCACAATTTCTATTAATAGAAAGAGTCCTTGCACTTTACTCCGTCTTCAATATATTCAGCATACTTGGTTCGCAACGCTAATGCCGATACGGAGTGGTTCTTCGGATAATAATCCAACCGGTCTCTCCATATTGACAACGATGGTCAAAACTTCGATAGTCTGTGATTTAACTATCGAATAAAAACAAGTGTTCATCCAACATATCAAACAAATCACTGGGCTCTTTAATTAATATTTCATTAATTAAATCTCTTCTCCATTTCCTTATCAATATTTGTTAACCAAATATTTTCAATAACCATATTGGCCCTTTACGCTATTTGGAAAGCATCAACTTCTTTTATTTTCTATATATTAGAAAATAGCTCTATTTGCACTTGGAAACAATTCCAATCACTTATCTCTATCCCGACTATTTTAATTATACTCAGGAAATATTTACTTGTTATATTTCCAAATTTCCATCACTTGGGTTTAAAACAAATGTTGTGTAAAACATTGTTACAACAACCCAAAATATTTTATTCAACTAACTCTTTTTCAAACACTTCTCTTCGAGACCGGATCTTGCTATTTATCCATTAAAAATGAAATCAATCAAGTTGGGGTAAAATTACCTCTCAGACCTTAACTGAAAACATTCTCAACTTCAAAACGGCAAAACCACTTACCTCGAATAAACACACTATACAATCCAATTATTCATTTTTAAAACATGTATAAAGTTCGCTTTCTATTTCTAATTTATAGATTTCCCTTTTTGTTTACAATATTCGATTTTTATATTCATTTATCTATCGAATTCTATACGTCGATACAACGATTTCTAACTATCCAAATATTTTAAAAATATTCTAACTCCTTAAATTTCCGGAAAATTTCGCCATAACCTCCCCTGTATCGGGAGCATCGGGAAATTTCAAATAGCTTCCCGGTATCTTCCTCAATCAAAAGAAAAAGGAAAAAGCAAAGCGGCCTGCCGATACGGCGCATAAAATCTCATATATGAATCAAACATGTACCTTTTTGTTGGGCACACAAATTAAAATCTTCATATACTTCATCATGTACCTGTCTAACACATGTTCACCTGTTTTCAATTCAATTCAATACCATCTAATCGTTTGAATTCAGTTTCGCCCATTTATTCTTTAAATTAGTCATTTTGCCTATTTCACTTCTTTGTTGAACATAACATGTTTAAATAAAAAATCTAACTCATTCACAACCAAATTGAATTTCAGTTTCAATTCTAGTTTCCTTTTTGATTTCGAATATAAATTTTCAAATCAAATTTTCTTATTCAAACCCCAATATCCATTCGAAATCTCCTTAACTAATCCTATTCAATTTAGTTATTCTATTCAATAAATCAAAATCTGGTTTCTGTTTCAAAAATCATATTCATTTACACAACTTGAATTCGCATATATTCTACAACTCAACTCTGAAATTTTCTAAATAGAAACTTCGGATTTTTACCAGCTTAAAATCCTTTTATAACATTAGATAAACCGTTATGGTTTCAAAACGATTCTGGCGCTGCTTTTCTGAAAATTTGATTTTGATATAACTCAAAATCTATTTGACAAAATCCAGATTTTTCTCTTCCATTAGAAAAATATTATCAAATCGGTCCGGACGTTTCTTGTTTCGAAGAATTCCGACTTCAATTGCGTTCTGTATACTCAATTGAAGTTCGAATCGCCAATTTACGAACTACAGCGCTGCGGCGAGTTCGTTTTATTTATATTTATATATATGAACTTTTAAAACTTCGTTTATATAAATTCAACTCTATTCTGATATATTTTAAATATATATCAACCCATTTTTCCCAACTCAACAAATATTTCTGATCTTCTATTTCATTTATATTTGAAATCTATATTCAAATTCCCATTTCGATTATAATTCAAATTCTATATTCAAATTCTATTTCAACTATTTGAATCCAAATTCCATTTTTAATCTATTTGAACTTCAAATATTTAAACTCATTTTTTTAATCTACTTGAACTTCAATACCACATTTTAATTCCTTTGAATCCAAATACCATGTTTCAAATTTCTTTGAATTCCTCTTATTCAAATTCTTTCTATTTAAACTCCATTTGAGTTTTGTTTGAATTCTTATATTTAACACCATTTGAATTCTATTTAAATTCTTATATTTAAATCCTCTTTATTAAAACCCATTATTTAAACCCCATTTGAATTTTCCTTATTTCAAATCCATTTGAACTCTTTTGAATTCAAAAACTATTTGGATTTCCTATTTTGAAATCCTATTTCAATCCTACTTTGAAATCCTATTTTCAAAGTTTATTTCAAATTCTATTTTGAAATCCAATATTCAAATCTCTATTTGAATTTACTATTTTCAATTTCCCATTTCAAACTCCATTTGAATTTTCATATTCAAATCTCTATTTAATTTTCTTTATTTGAATTCCTATGGATTCAAACTCTATTTAATTCATTTGAATTCAATTTCTATATTTCATTCTAATTTCACATATTCAAACTCTATTTGAACTTCTATTTGAATCTCTAATATCCCAACTTCTTTTTTTTCTATAAAAATTCAAATATTTAAAATCCTTTTCTAATTCTACTATTCAAATCCCATTTGATTTCTATTATTCAAATTCTACTATTTAAATGCCCTTTTGAATTTCCTTTATTCAAACTCTATTTGAATTTCTATATTCAATTTTGAAATTTCTTTTTTTTTCAAATTCTATATTCAAATGTTATACTCAAATTTTATTTGAATTATATATTTAAAAATTTCATTCCAAATCCTATTTGAAATTTCTTTTGTATTTCAAATATTCCAACTCCTTCCTAATATTTAAATTCTATTTACATTTCTACTTAAAAATTCTATTTCAAGTTCTATTTTGAAATTTCATTTCAAAATTCTATTTCAAAATTCCACTTTGAAATCCTATATTTTTAAATTCTACTTGAATTTCAAATTCTATTTGAGAAAAACAGAATTTCCCTTTTTAAACCTCAAATATCATTCTCATGATATTTTAATAAATTAACAATTGGCCCAGTGATATTTAAAACAATCAAATCACCCAATTTTCAATCATTTGGTTTTTAACACATCATATATGAATATATATGAAATCAAACAAACAACAAACAAATAATATATTTTTGAGGAATCTAGTTGGATTCCTCCAACCTGTTTTCCTGCATCCACAGATGTTAGCACATAAATAATACCCATTCTGCTTCATGGCAGAATATCGCGGTATAGAAGGTCATCCACTAATCATAGCGTGGGGCGTATAGGGTAATCATCCGCTATGAAACTGCGGGCATCCGCTAATGAGACTGCGGGAATCCAACCAATCAATCAACCCAATATATATATATATATAGCCTAAATAACTAATATATATAAAACAACCAGAAAACCTCCACACAAGCAACAGAAAATTATTTTTAATGAAATAAAAATAATTCTAAAGGTGAGTGAGATTTACTCACCTCGATTTTTAATGGCAGAATATCCCGTTCATCGTGAATCAACTCGAGACTTCTCGAATAAATTCCACTTGCCCCGTACATCTCTACCACTGCTATATTTGCCAACATCTATACCAATTTCTAATCGAAGTTCACCATAATTCCTCCACTAACTTGCCTCGCTTCAAGGAGCACTGGCACTCTAGGCTCGTGCCATTTTTCTCATCGTGGTTTCAAGAACAGTATGCCCAGAAGAAAATGGCGACAGGTAAACTCCGCATGCCACCAGACAAAGGATCGAACCTTGTTCATCCCAAAACAGTGACTAAACTACCTTAATTCCTCATATCCTAAATCGCTTACTGCCAAAAACCCCCAAATCTCGACGTAACCCTCAACATCGAAACCTGACATACCTAGCTCGAATTTGCCTCCCCATGTTGTCGCGACTACCCCCACCACTGTTGAACGTGGTCTTCGAGACGATGAACAAAATCGCGACTTCCAAAAAGATCACGCGATATCCTTTTATTCAAAATCCCTCTTCGTCGCGACTGGTTCGAAGTCGAGTTCAGGAATTCTCCTATCCCCATCGTGATGCCTCATCTCGTATTGTATTCGAATTTGAGTTCGATTTCCCCCTCTTTTTTTTCTTTTCAGTGGATTATGGTTTTTTTCGATTTACTGGAAGAAGGGACAAAGGAAATGATTGAATTTGTTTCGTAGTTTCGAAAATGGGAAAAAGGGAAAACTGAGGCCATTTTTGATTTCGAAACCTTCGCTTGTTTTCTGTTGAATAAAGGAATGAAGTTGCGATGGTTTTAAACAAGCAAAGGAAGGGAAACAACTAGTACGAGCCATTAAAATTGTTGTTTGCTTGCTACGAAGTTGGGGAGCAGGAATTTGTGCTCGAGAAAAATAATATGTCTGCCTATAAATGAAGATAGGTCGGCTTTAGGAATAATGTAGGGTGGCTGAAAAGAAGTTTAATAAATTTGATTAGATTTTTAATTAAATTAAATAATCAAAATATCTCGCGGTATCCTTACTCAAAAACTCGAACTGCTATTCTAACGTAACGACCGACATTCTCAGATTATGGCGTTATTCTGAACTCCACAGAATTGGTTCTGGATTTTATTTCGACTGTGAAATAACAATTTAAATTAATGATTTAAAATAAATTTCAAAACAATTTACTTTAACGATAATCAATTATTATTATCGCTCTAATCCAATATAGAATTTATATTTATTATCTGAACTATTTTGATTCAATTCTAACTTCGAATTCAATATATCTCGTATTACGGTAATTAGATCTATAACTCAATATGAAAAATCGATTTATATTATCAGCTCTATATTTAAAATAATATTAAATATTCAAAATAAACCGACCAGAAAATCTGGGTCGTTACAGAATACAAGGCTGCCCATGTAAAAAAAGGGGCACCCGAGTTTGAAAGTGAAACAAACTACGAGTCAGTCATGGGACTGGTATGAGAAATCTATTCAACACAGTTAAACTATGGCTAATCATAGGACCACGCCACTTTCGTGGAACGGGTTTACTCCATTGGATTGCCAATGCTTTAAAACAAATCATTCCTTTAAACATCGCAATGCTTTTTATCAAAATGAAGCCATTATAAGACTCAGTTCCCATCACACATTGCAACGCAAACCGGAGGATAGAGTTTTACCTTATAATGGCCAAAATATGCTTGATACGAATAAAAAAAAAAAGCATTTGATATTATTACTAGTGTTTATATGTTTCAAAAACAATTTCCATCATAACTATCAATCATAGATGGCATGGGTACCATATATCATGTCGCCATATATATATACAATCAAAACCGCACAGTCATGTATTTGGAAATTGGATTTCCGTCATGAACCAAGGCAAAAGATAGTCCTTAACGACTTCGAGACGCTCTAGCTCGCCCCTCAGGGCAAGTACTCAGTCAAACCCTTGGATCGTCAGGGCCGGTCCAATGATGTGGATTAAAATGCCTGAACAATGCGTTTCCCCGCCCTATGGGGCGTAAATGAGCCAACGAATGACTCCATCGAACCCGGATTGTCCGATCTAACAGAGGCGCCTCGCAATAGTAACAACCACATAAGTCAGACTCGCTAGGGCGTGTAAAACCACTGACGCCACTTCTGGCTTGAAAGAAACGCATGTCCTCCCTGAGGTCCTTTCTCCCGTTTCTGGTTCATACCGGGTGTGAGGCTCGCGATTTCACGTTATACACAAAGCTACGCCACACAGGCGGTGCTTTGATCATCACCACAAGACTTTGCTTTTCAACAAAAGCCCTGATCATTTGCCACTTAGGCATGCCACACTAGCAATTCATGCCATGCGACTGATGTCCATCTATATACAACCTCTGAGCTCGTGCGTTTCAGAGAAGGGAGTTAAGCAAAAGAATAAATTCTCCGCCGCCAAACAGATGTATATTTAATAAAGATCAATCAACACAGAATAAAATCCAATGTCAGACACACAGTCCATTAACAAGTCCGTTCTGGGTCTGAACAAAACCGAAGGCACTATATACCTCGCAAACCCATCGATCACCACGTACGTCTGGACGATCACCACTCATTATCCATATTTCGAGATGCCTCCCAATTAGGACCTCGGTTACCATCCAAACGAGGTGAAGATCTCCGGTCTTCGACCACCGTCTTCATCTTCGATTTCTTATCGTCGATTCAGTTATTCATAATGGGATAAAACAGGTCTTTCTGAGCAACTCGCGTATATAATAAACAAGTGCAACACTAACATACACACGCATCATTTCAATTCATTAGTCACTAACCGTCAATCAGTAAGAGAGCGATTTCCCCAATATTAACCCCGAAGGCCGAAACCAACATCAGATCAATACCCAAGAAACCATTCGACTTAGCCAACCTTCAGTTAATTTCTAAATTTCACATCCATATCGTTTATAATATTTTATAACGATTTCTCGCTATTTTTATTTATTTTAAAATAGCCAATTTATTTAAAACGACGCTTCGGGCCATAACGCGACCGTGGCGCTGTTTTTCTTCAGATTTGATTTACACATATCTGAAAATCTAACCGTTGGATCTTCAAAAAATTTACATCATTAGAAAGATCTTTTCAAAACGAATCCAACGGTTCTAGTTTCGGGAAAATCCGACGGTCGGATCTCCCAGTATAATCGTTTGAAGTTTCGATTTCAAAATACGAACTGCAGCGTCGTTATTCGATTAAATATAATTATAATTGATTCTGGCGCTGTTTTTCTTCAGATTAGAGTTAAACATTCCAGACAATCCAACCGTTGGATTTTTACAAAGTTGGTGCTGTCGGAAAGATTTTTCCAAAGCGAACCCAACGGTTGCGATTTCAGGAAAATCCAGTGGTCGGATCTCCCGGTATAATCGTTTCAAATCACGGTTTCAAAATACGAACTGCGGCGTCGTTATTCGATATATTTTAATTCTATTTATATATATATATATATATATATATATATATATATTGATTCTTCGATTTCAAAGCTATATTCTTTTCATACATTTGATAAAAATGATATTTTTATCTAACTGTCTTCTATTTCAACACTTCGCTATATTTAACAATTCATGTATATAATAAAAATGTGATTTTTATTGTAAAACAATTTCTTTCAAAACAAGATTATTTTATATAGATAAAAATGTGATTTTTATATTTAAAACACGAACACCATTCAACACATGAATTTCTATCCAACGAATGAATATCGACTCAACACATGAAGGCTTTCTATTCAACGAATAAATATAGTTTCAACAAATGAAAATAATTCAAACACATGAATATTATTCAAATTTCGGCAGCATAACGGCAGGGTAGTTAAAACCGGGACCGTCCCTAGTATGGCTCCTCGCTCTACCTTAAAACCTCGCGGTTTTTGACAATGGGGAATCATGCATCTAGTTCGCACGCAAGCGGCATGTATATATTTTTCATTTCCACAAACTAATCCTATGTGGTTTCAACCAAATATTTCTCAACCACAAATGGGTATTTTTCAACCACAATCAATCAATATCAACCACAAACAATTCCAATCAACCAATCGCTATCAATCAATTTTCACACCAATCACAACCAATAAATATCGTCCATGGTTTGTGGACGAGGGGCGTATATATATATTTATATATAGCATTTTACTTCTATTTCAACACATATATAATTTTTACAACGCATATATAACTTATACATCGAACGTACAACTTATACAACGCTTATACAAGAGGTGTACAACGCTTATATAACTCATACATCGACTATATAATTTATACATCGCCGTTTTCCATATCGTTTATAAATTAGAAATCTCACACTGGGTTCCACTCCACCAAAAATAGCAGAAGGCTCAGAAAAATATGCGGTCTCTTCTAGAATGTAGAAGACGTCCACCCGGTCACGATGTTTCCTGTTTTATCGAATTTCATCAAGAAACAAAAAAGAAATGTTTTTTCAAAGTTTGCAACATTTTAAAACTGTTGAAATCAGTTTTAAATATACAAGGCCGTACCTCTCTGAAAATCTTCAAAACTAGGTCGCGATTTATCTTCCAATCTGTTGATTGTTGCTTCGATCGGCCAGCGCCACCTTGTCGGGCTAGGAGAGGCGCACGTGCGCCAGGAGGTGGGGCCAGTTCGGTGGTCCCTGTAGGCCGCGGCGGCGAATTGAAGTGGTGGACTTCGAACTGGTAGATCTCGACGCTGGGGCGACTAGAAAACACGAGGTCGGTCTTGATTTGAAGAGGGGGAAGAGACCTTCGAAAAGTTCAACTGGAGGGGGTGGCAAAAACGCCTGTGACGGCGGAGATCGGGCTGGGAAGCTTCGACTGTGTTTCCGTCATTCGTCGGGGAGAGAGAAAGAGTTTTGTCTTTTTTTTATAAAAATTATGATTGGCCGGTGGGTTTTAAATGGGTTTTCTGACACGACCACCAATTTAAACCCAACAACTGTTGTCCCTAGGGTTTTACCCTCATTCCGAACACAATGGGATATGTTTCGTAGGCCCATTCGACTGTTTCAGTCAGTTTTCGCTCAAATTAAAATATAAAACACTTAATATTTGATTTGAACGTACATTTCAATTTGCCAGGGCCACAAACTGGTTCAAAAAATTCCAGAAAAATAAATCTGGCTTTGTTTTGACGATATGGTCCCAACAAAACTAGTTTCGTCGAATTCTGAGACCGTTTGCAAAAAGGCCCATTTCTGGTCGATCCAATTTAACTATAATTGACCAAAACACATTTTCCTTTGCCACGCTCATATACTAGCTTCAAAAATTATGAAATTTGAAACCTAGCAATAACTTCACATCCCGGATCCAACAAAAGTGGATTCGTCGAATTCCGAGGTTGTTTGCAAAATGGCCAATTTCACGGGCTATATAAATTCCATAGCGACCTTTCTGAAAATTCATTTGGCCATAACTTTTTCTTTCCGCTATGAAACTTCGATTTTTCAGATTCGTTAGAAAGGTATTCACTAACAGATTTAAATATTTTTGGTTTCATTCAAATCCGTTTTGTTTTGCACCCGGTACAGTCCGACAAACTTTGAATTCAATTTTTGAAACTACAGCGCCTTTTCAGGCCTTGTTTATGATTAGAATTAATTATACTCGTTTTCAAACGTCGATTCAAACTCACTTTTCATTGCTATTATTTAAAATATTTATTTTAAATATTTAAAATCCATTATTTTAGCCAATTTAAAATTTTTAAATTGGTTCAGATTTTCTGGGTCGTTACAATCTCCCCCACTTAAAACTTTTCGTCCCCGAAAAGGAACAAAGTCGAAAGTGGTTTGATTAATCAACTCTACGTTCGATCTGGCTTCCATTCGCCAACTTTTCAGTTTCTGAGAATTTTCAAATTCTTCAAAAATTTGGCTAACACCCGGAATTTTCGAAAAATTTCGCCATAACCTCCTTTGTACGGGGAGGGGTTTGGAAATTTATTGGGCCGTATTAGGTACCCAATAAATCCTAATAAGCATACACATATTTATAGTGATATATTCTGGTGTTTACAGGGGAGCGTGTATTGATAATAACTCCAGAGAATAAATTCTCGTCACCCTGTCAAAGCCTGAGGGAGTGTGTATTTTAAATGCTCCAGAGGATAAATCCTCGTCACCTCGTCCCGTGTGGGAAATAAATAGTCGATGTGCCGTATCTAATAACTAGAGAGACGTGATTATTGTCAACTCCAGACCCGTGTGTGGTTTTTTATTAATCTGGCAATTTTATCGTTACAATTTAAATAGTCCATATCAGTCATCAGTTCAACCTGTAAAATATAGTCATCACCATACAAGCCTCTCGCTCGTATGGTAAATTTTCCACCTCGTCACACAAGCTCCAAATGCTTATGTGGTATATGATGAAGTATGCCTATCTTCCAGAAGTATGCCATGTAATGTAGTTCAAAATTAATTGTTACTATCATATGGCGACATTTATTTTTACACACAGAATAACCAACACTCCACATCCAATGGCATTCACAAGAGTTGATATAATAATATTTCGCATCCAACTCATTAAGGTTTACCTATTTGTCGGGCACGCAAATAAAATCTTTAATCAACAGCTATCCATTTACCTGTTCAAACATATATAATGCACATGTATATATATTTCTATCTATTTTCTAATCAGTTCAATGTGTGATATAATTGAATAAATTCTACCATTATTCTCTTATTAATTAAACTAACTGTTGTTTCAACAATTTTAATTAATCAAATCTACTATCACACAACACAAAAAACAATCAAATTGTTTTTAACTTTTCAAAATCATACAGATCAATTTCTATATTCTTTTAAAATCATTCAGACTATAGAATTAAAAGTGCACATCCATGGAAAGAAAATAACAGCAGAATATAGAACTGATTGGTAATGCAAAGTATGGTAAATGTACCTTGCACCGGAGTCAATCAGAGATATCCACTCGGCATCTAGGATAGGCTTTTTGAATGCTCTCCTCAGTTTCCCAAGTACAATCTCGTGAATCTCCACTCCATTGCACTTTGACTAAGTGAACCTTTTAGTTCCTCAGCTCTTTGGTTTCTTTGCTGATGATCTTTAGCGGCTCTCTTCTAATAGCTAATTCAGGGGTAATTTCAATATCCTGTTGCGCTGCTTCTTCCACGATCAAGTCTGGATCATGAACGTGCTTTCGAATTTGAGATATGTGAAATACATCATGCACTCCGGGCAACCAATCAGGCAATTTAACCCTAAAAGCGAGAGTTCCGATCCGTTCCAGAATAGGAAACGGACCAATGAATTTGGGCGCCAACTTTCCAATTTTACCGAACCGGATAACTCCTCTCATCGGCGATACTTTCAAATATACATAGTCGCCAACTGCAAAGGATATATCTCTTTTTCTTCTATCGGCATAGCTCTTTTGTCGGCTTCGAGCGGCCAGTAATCGTTTCTTAATAAAGTCGACTTTGTCGGCAGCTTCTCGGATCATATCTGGCCCCAACACAAGTCTATTACCGGGTTCGACCCAACAAGCGGGAGATAGGCACGGTCTACCATATAATGCTTCGAATGGCGACATTGTCAGGCTCGCCTGGTTGCTGTTATTGTATGAGAATTCAGCCAAATGCAGATGGTCTTCCCATGATCCACTGAAATCTAGAACACAAGCCCGCAAAAGATCTTCTAGTATACGATTCACCCTCTCAGTCTGACCGTCTGTCTGAGGATGATAAGCGGTGCTTAGATTCAGCTTTGTTCCCAGTTCTACTTGAAAAGCCTCCCAGAATTTGCTAGTAAATATTGTATCTCTATCACTGACTATACTGAGCGGCACTCCATGTAGTCTAACTATTTCCTTGAAGTAAATCTGCGCCAGACTCTAACCAGTTCTGTTTGATCTGACAGGTATGAAATGGGCGGTCTTCGTGAAGTGATCTACGATCACCCAAATACTGTCATTTCCTTTTCTAGTTCTGGGCAAACCATCAATGAAGTCCATGGAAATATGTTCCCACTTCCAGCCTGGAACGTCTAGCGGTTGTAATAATCCAGTCAGTTTCTGTTGGTCGCTCTTGACTAGCTGGCAAGTAGGGCATCGGCTAACATATATTGAAGCGTCCCTTTTCATAGCCTTCCACCAGAATGTTCGCTTGAGATCGTTATAAATTTTGGCTACACCAGGATGGATACTCAGCTTGGACTTGTGACACTCATCTAACACTTCCCTTTTGAGCTCGGGGATGCTAGGAACACAAATCCTTCCTTTCAATCTCAGGATTCCATCGCTATGCTTTTTTATCAAAATGAAGCCATTATAAGACTCAGTTCCCATCACACAATGCAACGCAAACCGGAGGATAGAGTTTTACCTTATAATGGCCAAAATATGCTTGATACGAATAAAACAAAAGCATTTGATATTATTTCGAATGTTTATATGTTTCAAAAACAATTTCCATCATAACTATCAATCATAGACGGCATGGGTACCATATATCATGTCGCCATTTATATATATATATATAATCAAAACCGCATAGTCACGTATTTGGAAATTGGATTTCTGTCATGAACCAAGGCAAAAGATAGTCCTTAACGACTCCGAGACGCTCTAGCCCGCCCCTCAAGGCAAGTACTCAGTCAAACCCTTGGATCGTCAGGGCCGGTCCACCGATGTGGATTAAACGAATGACTCCATCGGACCCAGATCGTCTGATCTAACCGAGGCGCCTCGCAACAGTAACAACCACATAAGTCAAACTCGTCAGGGCATGTAAAACCACTGACGCCACTTCTAGCTAGAAAGAAATGCATTTCCTCCCTGAGGTCCTTCCTCCATTTCTGGTTCATACCGGGTGTGAGGCTCGCGATTTCACGTTATACACAAAGCTACGCCACACAGGCGGTGCTTTGATCATCACCACAAGACTTTGCTTTTCAATAGAAGCCCTGATCATTTGCCACTTAGGCATGCCACACTAGCAATTCATGCCATGCGACGGATGTCCATCGATATACAACCTCTGGGCTCGTGCGTTTCAGAGAAGGGCGTTAAGAAAAAGAATAAATTCTCCGCCGCCAAACAGATGTATATTTAATAGAGATCAATCAACACAAAATAAAATCCAATGTCAGACGCAAAGTCCATTTACAAGTCCGTTCTGGGTCTTAACGAAACCAGAGGCACTATATACCTCGAAACCCATCGATCACCACGTACGTTTGGACGATCACGACTAATTATCCATATTTCTGGATGCCTCCCAATCAGGACCTCGGTTACATTCCAAACGAGGTGAAGATCTCCGGTCATCGACCACCGTCTTCATCTTCGATTTCTTATCGTCGATTCAGTTATTCAGGATGGGATAAACCCGGTCTTTCTGAGCAACTCGCGTATATAATAAACAAGTGCAACACTAACATACGCACGCATCATTTCAATTCATTAGTCAATAACCGTCAATCAGTAAGAGAGCGATTTCCCCAATATTAAACCCGAAGGCCGAAACCAACATCAGATCAATACCCAAGAAACCATTCGACTTAGCCAACGTTCAGTTAATTTCTAAATTTCACATCCATATCGTTTATAATATTTTATAACGATTTCTCGCTATTTTTATTTATTTTAAAATAGCCAATTTATTTAAAACGACGCTTCGTGCCATAACGCGATCGTGGCGCTGTTTTTCTTCAGATTTGATTTACACATATCTGAAAATCTAACCGTTGGATCTTCACAAAATTTACATCATTAGAAAGATCTTTTCAAAACGAATCCAACGGTTCTAGTTTCGGGAAAATCCGACGGTCGGATCTCCCGGTATAATCGTTTGAAGTTTCGATTTCAAAATATGAGCTGCTGCGTCGTTATTCGATTAAATATAATTATATTTTTATATATATAAATATAATCGATTCTGGCACTGTTTTTCTTCAGATTTGAATTAAACATTCCAGACAATCCAACCGTTGGATTTTTACAAAGTTGGTGCCGTTGGAAAGAATTTTCCAAAGCGAACCCAACGGTTGCGATTTCAGGAAAATCCGGTGGTCGGATCTTCCGGCAAAAACGTTTGAAATCACGATTTCAAAATACGAACTGCAGCGTCGTTATTCGATATATTTAATTCTATATATATATATATTGATTCTTCGATTTCAAAGCTATATTCTTTTCATACATTTGATAAAAATGATATTTTTATCTAACTGTCTTCTATTTCAACACTTCGCTATATTTAACAATTCATTTATATAATAAAAATGTGATTTTTATTGTAAAACAATTTCTTTCAAAACAAGATTATTTTATATAGATAAAAATGTGATTTTTATATTTAAAACACGAACACCATTCAATACATGAATTTCTATCCAACGAATGAATATCGACTCAACACATGAAGGCTTTCTATTCAGTGAATAAATATAGTTTCAACAAATGAAAATAATTCAAACACATGAATATTATTCCAATTTCGGCAGCATAACGGCAGGGTAGTTAAAACCGGGACCGTCCCTAGTATGGCTCCTCGCTCTACCTTAAAACCTCACGGTTTTTGACAATGGGGAATCATGCATCTAGTTCGCATGCAGGCGGCATGTATATATTTTTCATTTCCACAAACTAATCCTATGTGGTTTCAACCAAATATTTCTCAACCACAAATGGGTATTTTTCAACCACAATCAATCAATATCAACCACAAACAATTCCAATCAACCAATCGCTATCAATCAATTTTCACACCAATCACAACCAATAAATATCGTCCATGGTTTGTAGACGAGGGGCGTATATATATATATATATATATATATATATATATTTATTTATATATAGCATTTCACTTCTATTTCAACACATATATAATTTTTACAACGCATATATAACTTATACATCGAACGTACAACTTATACAACGCTTATACAAGAGGTGTACAACGCTTATATAACTCATACATCGACTATATAATTTATATATCGCCGTTTTCCATATCGTTTATGAATTAGAAATCTCACACTGGGTTCCACTCCACCAAAAATAGCAGAAGGCTCAGAAAAATATGCGGTCTCTTCTAGAATGTAGAAGACGTCCACACGGTCACAATGTTTCCTGTTTTATCGAATTTCATCAAGAAACAAAAAAGAAATGTTTTTTCAAAGTTTGCAACGTTTTAAAACTGTTGAAATCAGTTTTAAATATACAAGGCCGTACCTCTCTGAAAATCTTCAAAACTAGGTCGCGATTTATCTTCCAATCTGTTGATTGTTGCTTCGATCGGCCAGCGCCACCTTGTCGGGCTAGGAGAGGCGCACGTGCGCCAGGAGGTGGGGCCAGTTCGGTGGTCCCTGTAGGCCGCGGCGGCGAATTGAAGTCGTGGACTTCAAACCGGTATATCTCGACGCTGGGGCGACTAGAAAACACGAGGTCGGTCTTGATTTGAAGAGAGGGAAGAGACCTTCGAAAAGTTCAACTGGAGGGGGTGGCGAAAATGCCTGTGGCGGTGGCGATCGAGCTGGGAAGTTTCGACTGTGTTTCCGTCGTTCATCGGGGAGAGAGAAAGAGTTTTCTCTTTTTTATATAAAAATTATGATTGGCCGGTGGGTATTAAAGGGGTTTTCTGACACGACCACCAATCTAAACCCAACGACTGTCGTCCCTAGCGTTTTACCCCCATTCCGAACACAATGGGACATGTTTCGTAGGCCCATTCGAATGTTTCAGTCAGTTTTCCCTCAAATTAAAATATAAAACATTTAATATTTGATTTGAACGTACATTTCAATTTCCCAGGGCCACAAGCTGATTCGAAAAATTCCAGAAAAATAAATCTGGCTATGTTTTGACGATACGGTCCCAACAAAACTAGTTTCGTCGAATTCTGAGACCGTTTACAAAAAGGCCCATTTCTGGTCGATCCAATTTAACTATAATTGACCAAAACACATTTTCCTTTGCCACGCTCACATACTAGCTTCAAATATTATGAAATTTGAAGCCTAGCAATAACTTCACATCCCGGATCCAACAAAAGTGGTTTCGTCGAATTTCGAGGTCGTTTGCAAAATGGCCAATTTCACGGGCTATATAAATTCCATAGCGACCTTTTTGAAAATTCATTTGGCCATAACTTTTGCTTTCCGCGATGAAACTTTGATTTTTCAGATTCGTTAGAAAGGTATTCACTGACAGATTTAAATATTTTTGGTTTCACTCAAATCCGTTTTGATTTGCACCCGGTACAGTCCGACAAAGTTTGAATTCAATTTTTGAAACTGCAGCGCCTTTTCAGGCCTTGTTTATGATTAGAATTAATTATATTCTTTTTCAAACGTCGATTCAAACTCACTTTTCATCGCTATTATTTAAAATATTTATTTTAAATATTTAAATTCCATTATTTTAGTCAATTAAAATTTTTTAAATTGGTTCAGATTTTCGGGGTCGTTACATACTGTTATTATCATATATATGATGTGTGTGAAATCCATGTAATCCAAATTATATGGTAAATGTTTGAGTCGCATTTCGATTCAGGTGTTCTTTTAAATAAGAATATTCTTACATTTGAAATTTTCTTTTTATATAAAGTATATATTTTCATAAAATATATTTTTAATCAACTATATGTTAAACCAAGAATATTTGTAAAGGATAAAAATTTGTAATACAAAGAATACTTCTCATTTAGAATCTTTTATATAAAGAATATTTTTAATGATTATTTCAAAATATGTTTTTAAAAGATTATTAGGATTTGCAATTATATTTTGTGATATGAAATAAATTGAGATGTGAAGTGGATTTATCGTGGACGGTGTTTTAAAGGACATTTGTCCTTTAATCCAGTTTACATTGAAATTATTATTTGGAATTTATAAATCTATTTTATAGATTTAAAAAGGCAATTTCTAAAAATCAAGTTTTTCAATTTAATATATTAAATTGGAATTAAGTGGAAATTCGATTGGTAATAATCGAAATGGGCTTCTGTAAAAGAAGACCGATATTATATATGGAATTTAAGAGGCCTTGCTGTTATTCCATTTATATTATTAGTCCGATACAGAAATTTATATCGATTATGTATTGATTTGATTTCTGTGGAATTCCATATTTTGGAAATTGATTTATAGATTTTATTTTCAGAGTTTATCTTTGATAAAATTAATGAGAACCTTTTAACACGAATATCTTATTAAAAGAATACTCAGAGTTGGAATGTGGCGTAATGTGTGGTTTTCCAATATTTGCTTTCTAATCACAAAATACGCGAGTTATTCAGAAAGACCGGGTTTAACCCATTCTGAATAATCATCACGACGATCAAGAGTCCAAGATGAAGACGGTGATTGAAGACCAAAGGTTTTCACATCGTTGTGATGATGATGACTGGTATCTTGAATCGGGATTGGACTTCCAAGGCAAGATATTTGGTAATGATCGTCCAAATGCATTTGGAGATCGACGGACACGTTGTTTCACTCAGACCTAGAGCAGACTTGTAAATGGATTGCATGTCTGACATTGTCTTCATTTCTACTGTATTTGTTGAACGCTACTGATTATATATTTCTGTTTGGTGGTGAAGAAATTATTCTTTACTTATCACCCTTCTCTAAGACGTATGAGCTTAGAGGATATATATAAATATACATATATATATATATATATATTGGTAGATGATCAATAATATGGTAGGGTCTGACAACGTGACATGCTAAGATGCAAATGATCAAGGCTTTGTTGAAAAGCAGGCCTTGTGGTTGATGATCAAAGCACAGTCTCTTTAGACATAGCTTTGTGTATATCGTGACTTCGCGAGCCTCACACACCGGTTGAGTTTAAAACGGGAGAAGGGAACGCAGGGAGTGCACACGTTTCTTTCTAGCTAGAAGTGGTGATTGGGCTTTAACACGGCCCGACATTTGCTTATGTGGTTGATGGAATTTTTGCGAGGCCTCGGTTCGTTCTTATCAGTCGCCCTCGGCTGATTTGTAGGTCCAATAGGATCGGGAAGCATGTGTTCAGGCATAATTAATCCACTAAAGTATTTGTGGATCGGCCCTGTTGTATCCAAGGGTTCGCCAGTGTCCGAATCCTGAGACATTGCTAGAGTGTCTCGAATCGGTCAGGAGCTCCTCCCTAGCCTTGACTCATGATGGAAACCCAATTTCCAATACGCCCCTTGCGGTTTTGATTGTATAACTAGTATGGCGACATAATAGATGGTAGCTATGCCGTCTAGGATTGATATTATATTTGAAATGTTTTAAATATATATCTATACACACTAATAATAATATCGTTTTTACGTATCAAGCATCTTTTGACCATTATAAGGTAAAACCCTATCCTCTGGTGTGCGTTGCATTGTGTGATGGGACCTGGGTCTTATAATGGTTTCATTTTTCTAAAAAGCATTACGTTATTTGACGATTTACTTTATTTATGCACTGGCAATCCAATGGAGTAAACCCGTTCCGCTTTAGCGTCGTGGTCCTATGATTAGCCTACTTATTAGATAAGTTAAGTTAAGAATTCTCACACCAGTCCCACGACTGACCTGTAGTTGTTTCACTTTGCAAATTCGGGTGCCCTCTTTCCACACGGGCAGTCGAGTAGCTTTTTGCAGTTATAGTGAAGCAGGATCCTGGATTGAAGCCTGAAGCTTGGTCCAGAATATTGATAGCCTTCCGCTGAGATTAGTTTCGCTGCAAATGTATTTAATTTATTGTAAATGTATCTTCCGATGTATTATTTATCGATGTACTCTGATATTCTGTACTCTGATGTGACATTTGTTATTGATGTTATAAAAGTCAGTGTTGTTGTTCTGATGTTGCTGTATGCCCAAAGTTAACGTACGCGGAATTTGAATGGTCTTGATCGATCTTGCGATCGATTGGGGTCGGGCGAAATCCGAGTCGTTACAGCGTGGTATCAGAGCTCTGGTTAGCTCAAATATTTGGGGTACAACTCATTAGAACCAAACAGAAGACTCATCAGAGGTTGGATTAGTAATATCCAATAAGAATACTCATTAGAGATAGGATCAGCAGCATCCTAGAATGAGAATACTCATTAGAGATGGGGTTAGCAACGCCCTAGAATGAGTCAGAGTGGAAAATTGATAATTAACGTACTTGTTGTTATATATATAATTTGATTTTTAGAAAATTTGATTTTTGAATATATAAAAGTTATATATTTTTGAAAATTTAATCAACTAATTGATTGATGATTGTGTTGTGTGAATATGAGTTCAACTACTAAAAATGATGATTAAACAATGAAAGAATTAAAATTAAATTAGTTAAATAAACAACTTTTAGCTTCATTTCCTTTTCGAGGGCGAAAAGATTTTAAGTGGGGGAAATTGTAACAACCCGCAAATTCTGAACCAATTTAAAATTTTTATTTTAGAAAATTTTAATGAATTTTGAGGTTATAATATAATTTATATAAATAATAATGGCTAGAATTTATTTTAATTGAAGTTAGAACGGATAAAATTTAATTTAAATATAAATGGACTTAGAAATAGCACGGTAGTTTTAAAAATTTAAATTTAAACTTTAACTGGATGTACAGGATTCAAAATAAATCATAATTGAGGAAAACCAGAAATATTTAAATCTGTTTAACCATATCTTTCTAACGAATCTGAAAAATTGAAATTTCATAGCAGGAATCAAAAGTTATGGCCAATTCAATATTTAGAAAGGTCGCTGTAGGATTTATATATATAATATATATGGCCCGAAGGGCTACTTTTCACATATGAAGGAATTTTGACTCGAAACCACACCCATTGAGTATGGAATGATGTTTCTGCGTTTAAAAAGTATAAATACGTATATATTTTGAGTTTCGGAATTTATTTGTTCAAAAATGTATTTTTAATATTAAATATATAGGCCTTGAAAATAGTCAATTTTCAAACGACCTCCGTTTTCGATGAAACCACTTTTGTTGGAACCGGAATGTCAAATTATTACTAAGTTTCAATTTTCAAATTTTTTTGAATTAATATGTGAACGTGGCATAAGAAAATGTGTTTTGACTATTTTAGTTAAATTTAAACGACTTGAAAATAGCCATGTTTCAAATAGTCTCAGAATTCGACGAAATTAGTCTTTTTAGAACCGTATCGTCATAAGAAAGCTAAAAATAATTTTTTGGAATTTTCTGAGGTCATATGTGGCCCCGACATATTTAAATGTACGGTCAATATTTAATTAATTATTTTTTAATGGGATTTTAAATAAATATTCTACAGATTTCGGAATTGGACCCCGAGACCTGCCCCATTGCGTTCAGAAGGCCTCAAAACGTTAGGATCGACAGTAAGCAGGCCCAATTCTGAGACAGTCCAGAAATCCACCTTTATAACACGTTTTTCAATGAATTTAATAATAAAAAAATAAAGAAAACCCTAACCCTAAAAATGCCAGCCGCCGTCCTATTCCCTGAATGGCCAGAAAGCTCCCAATTTCAAACGTTAATTTCTCTCAATCCGGTCAGTGAAAATCAGCAAATTATATACCAAATCGAAGAGAATTCAGAGAGCTTCGAATCTATACGGTTAAGAACGGGTTTAAGTGCACGAATTTCGCGAATTCTGGTGAGGAAGGCGGCGCGTTCGGGTTCGGATTTCGAGGCGATGAGGGGGCCGAGCTTGGTGGGCTTCTGGGCAGTGGTGGCTCGCGGTTCGGGCTTTGGAGTGGCGGTGTTCGATTGGCGCCTGGGTGGCCAAAGGGGGTTGCGACGTGAGGTTTGGACGGTGGAAATTGGGTTCGGCTGTTACATTGTAAGAAGGAAGATAGGTTAATTATTTTATTATTATTTATTTATTAAATATTTAATTTATCCAATGTTTAAAATTGAATATCTTTTTACTGCGATATCAGAATTAGACGAAACGACCAGCGTTGGACTCGTCTTTCCGAGATCTTCGCAATGGCGCAGACCAGAGTTGAATCCGAGACAATCGAATTTTCAGCCATATCAATGTGAGAATTCTGAATTTTATTATTTAATTAATTATAAATTATTTTTGTTGTGTTAAAAATAATTGTATAATGATGTAAATTCAGATCTGAAATGTTCTATGATTGATGAATTGTTGATGATTGCTTGTGGTATGTTTGTTGGTCATGTTATGTTAGATCCGTATTGAAATCTCATCTATTGTTGAATTTTATTTGCGATTAGAGAATTAAATCTAAATTTAGATTTAAATCATATTTTATTCAAATCTAGTTATTCTAATTTATTTTAAAATATTAAAATATTATTTTTATTATTCTGAGATGAACAATAGAATTTGATCGACAAATAAAAAATAAAAACTTATTTTTATTTGTTTATATTACAATAGAAGTTGAAAGACAAATAAAAACTTTATTTTTGTTTATTGGGTTTACTTTGCAACAGAAAATGGACGACAAATAAAACCATATTTTTATTTGGTTTACTTTGCAACAGAAAATGAATGACAATTAAAACCTTATTTTTTATTTGTTTACTTTGCAACAGGATTTGGACGACAAATAGAATATATTTTCAATTGTTCCATTTCGACAGAATTTGGCTAACAAATAAAATCCTGTTTTTATTTGTTTACATTTAGAACACGATTTATGAATTAAAGTAAAAATTCTTCTTTTTACTGTCACATTAAACGTAAGATGTTCTAGGATTAGAATAACAATAAGATACTAAATTTTATTGTTGATATTAAACCATTTTTATAAAATAAAACGTTGTTTAAATTATGTTTATAAATCAAAGGTTATATTTGGAAACCACCTTTTTGATTGCATTTTTATGTAAATAAAAATACATGTTTTGGAAATCACAATTTTGTTTACATTTTATATGTAAATAAGGAATTATTTTCAGAAGTTACTTTTTTGTTTGCAAAAATATTTTAGATGTATAATTTATTCTTTTATTTGAATTTAATAATGCTAATAAACTTTAAAAACAAAATTTATTCTTTTATTTGCATTTTCCAATGCAAATATATATAGAAAATAGAAATGGTTCTTTATTTGCATTTAACAATGCAAATATATATAGTGAAACAAATTATTCTTTCATTTGCACTCTTCAATGCAAATACATATTTTGAAAATAAAGTTTATTCCTTTATTTGCATTTATCAAAGCAAATATGCATTGAAATGAGGTTTATTCTTTTATTTGCATTTATCAATGCAAATATTCAATGAAACTAAAGTATATCTTTTTATTAACATTCACCAATACAAATATACACATTTTTACACATTGAATAGAATTTGTTAAAAATATACTTTGGAAACAAAACTATTATTTTGTTTGCATTCACAAATGCAAATATACCTTGGAAATAAATGTTGTTTCATTTATTTGCATTCACAAATGCAAATATACTTTGAAATAGAATATACTTTGGAAATAAACTTTAAAAATGAAATTTGTTCTTTTATTTGCATTAATTACTGCAAATAAACTGTATAAATGGAAGTTGTATTTACTTTGCATTCACAAATGTAAATACTCATTGAAATTAAAATTGCTCTTGTATTTGCATTCACAAATGCACATATATATATTGAAAACAAAGTTGTTCTTTTATTTGTAATCACTAATGAAAATATACATTAGAAACATAGAATTTGTTCTCTATTTGCATTCCATGTTTCAAACAAACTAGAAATAAAACTTACATTTATCTATTAATGTATTTGCTTTCCTTGTTGCAAATAAAACATTAAAATAAAAGTTTCATTTTTGTTTGCAATCCTACATGCAGACCAAACATCAAAAGATAAGTTACATTTGTGAATTTGCATTTTTGATATGAATAAGACATCGTTTTAAAGTTGTATTTTTAATTGCATTCTTTAATGCAAACAAAACATGAATTGAAAGTTTCATTTTTCTTTCAAAATTAAGAGTTACCCCTTTATCCACATTTTCAGAGATAAATAAAGGATAGGATTTAAAAACTACATTTTAGTTACATTTTAGTTGTAGTAAAAATAGTAAGAATGAATATTTCCTTTTATTGTCATTTAGAGGACAATAGAAAGAATAGATTTTAGAGTTGCATTCTTATTGCAATTTTATATGAAATAAGAAGAGTCAATTTTTCAAATTGATTAGTTAAAATGAAATGAACACTTTTGTCAATTTATACTAGTTAATAACAAAATATTCATTTTTATCAATTCACATTTGATGAAACCAAAATATTCACTTTTATGAATTTGCATTTGTTGAAACCAACTATTTACTTTTATCAATTTACATTTGTTGAAACCAATTATTCATTTTAGTCAATTTATACTAGTTAAACCAAAATAGACATTTTGTCAGAAATATTCATTTTTTGTCAAAATTAATTAGTTAAATCAATTTACACATAGGTATATATATATGTTATGTTTGGAAAGATATATACTTGTCAAAATAGGTTAGTTAAATCAAAATATTTATTTTTGTCGGGACAAAAATTATCATCTTTGTCACACTAGAGTTGCCAAAACAATATAACCATTTTTGCTTGAGTTTAAACTAGCAAAATAGGAATGATCAATAGAGACGAATTTATTATGCTTATTCATTCATTGCAATAGAGATATTTTCTTGTCATGATTATATGTTGTGTATTACACTTCCATTCACAAGTTACCCGACTTGTTTATGTGTTTGGGACGATTATTTTCACACATCGCCCAAGTGCACAAATTAGTTTATTACTTGGTTGTTGGTTGAAACCCCACTCGGGTGTTGGGATGAAAATTAACATATGCTAATCCCAATGTTAAGTTGTATGTTGATCGTTAGATCGACAGACTGCGATGAGCGTTATTATTTAATTTTAACGCTTACACAGTGGTAATTACACTTTGGATGTAGATGGATGATTTGATGATTATACTGTTATTATCATATATATGATGTGTGTGAAATCCATGTAATCCAAATTATATGGTAAATGTTTGAGTCACATTTCGATTCAGGTGTTCTTTTAAATAAGAATATTCTTACATTTGAAATTTTCTTTTTCTATAAAGTATATATTTTCATAAAATATATTTTTAATCAATTATATGTTAAACAAAGAATATTTGTAAAGGATAAAAATTTGTAATACAAAGAATACTTCTCATTTAGAATCTTTTATATAAAGAATATTTTTAATGATTATTTTAAAATATGTTTTTAAAAGATTATTAGGATTTGCAATTATATTTTGTGACATGAAATAAATTGAGATGTGAAGTGGATTTATCATGGACGGTGTTTTAAACGACATTTGTCTTTTAATCCAGTTTACATTGAAATTATTATTTGGAATTTATAAATCTATTTTATAGATTTAAAAAGACATTTTCTAAAAATCAAGTTTTTCAATTTAATATATTAAATTGGAATTAAGTGGAAATTCGATTGGTAATAATCGAAATGGGCTTCTGTAAAAGAAGACCGATATTATATATGGAATTTAAGAGGCCTTGCCGTTATTCCATTTATATTATTAGTACGATACAGAAATTTATATCGATTATGTATTGATTTGATTTCTGTGGAATTCCATATTTTGGAAATTGATTTATAGATTTTATTTTCAGAGTTTATCTTTGATAAAATTAATGAGAACCTTTTAACACGAATATCTTATTAAAAGAATACTCGGAGTTGGAATGTGGCGTAATGTGTGATTTTCCAATATTTGCTTTCTAATCACAAAATACGCGAGTTATTCAGAAAGACCGGATTTAACCCATTCTGAATAATCATCACGACGATCAAGAGTGGAAGATGAAGACGGTGATTGAAGACCGAAGGTTTTCACATCGTTGGGATGATGATGACTGGTATCTTGAATTGGGATTAGCCTTCTAAGGCAAGGTATTTGGTAATGATCGTCCAAACGCATTTAGAGATCGACGGACACATTGTTTCGCTCAGATCCAGAGCAGAATTGTAAATGGATTGCGTGTCTGACATTGTATTCATTTCTACTGTATTTGTTGAACGCTACTGATTATATATTTCTGTTTGATGGCGAAGAATTTGTTCTTTACTTATCACCCTTCTCTAAGACGTATGAGCTTAGAGCTTATATATATATTGGTAGATGATCAATAATATGGTAGGGTCTGAAAATGTGACATGCTAAGATGTAAATGATCGTGGCTTTGTTCAAAAGCAGGTCTTATGGTTGATGATCAAAGCACAGTCTCTTTAGGCATAGCTTTGTGTATATCGTTACTTTGCGAGCCTCACACACCGGTTGAGTTTAAAACGGGAGAAGGGAACGCAGGGAGTGCACACGTTTCTTTCTAGCTAGAAGTGGTGATTGGGCTTTAACACGGCCCGACATTTGCTTATGTGGTTGATGGAATTTTTGCGAGGCCTCGGTTTGTTCTTATCGGTCGCCCTCGGCTGATTTGTAGGTCCAATAGGATCGGCTAGCGTGTGTTCAGGCATAACTAATCCATTAAAGTATTTGTGGACCGGCCCTGTTGTATCCAAGGGTTCGCCAGCGTCCGAATCCTGAGACATTGCTAGAGTGTCTCGAATCGGTCAGGAGCTCCTCCCTAGCCTTGACTCATGATGGAAACCCAATTTCCAATACGCCCCTTGCGGTTTTGATTGTATAACTAGTATGGCGATATAGTAGATGGTAGCTATGCCGTCTAGGATTGATATTATATTTGAAATGTTTTAAATATATATCTATACACACTAATAATAATATCATTTTTACGTATCAAGCATCTTTTGACCATTATAAGGTAAAACCGTATCCTCTGTTGTGCGTTGCATTGTGTGATGGGACCTGGGTCTTATAATGATTTCATTTTTCTAAAAAGCATTACGTTATTTGACGATTTACTTTATTTATGCACTGGCAATCCAATGGAGTAAACCCGTTCCGCGTTAGCGGCGTGGTCCTGTGATTATCCTACTTATTAGATAAGTTAAGTTAAGAATTCTCACACCAGTCCCATGACTGACCTGTAGTTGTTTCACTTTGTAAACTCGGGTGCCCTCTTTCCACACGGGCAGTCGAGTAGCTTTTTGCAGTTATAGTTAAGCAGGATCCTAGATTGAAGCCTGAAGCTGGGTCCAGAATGTTGATAGCCTTCCGCTGAGATTAGTTCCACTGCAAATGTATTTAATTTATTGTAAATGTATCTTCCGCTGTATTATTTATCGATGTACTCTGATATTCTGTACTCTGATGTAACATTTATTATTGATGTTATAAAATTCTTTGTTGTTGTTCTGATGTTGTTGTATGCCCAAAGTTAACGTACGCGGAATTTGAACGTCTTGATCGATCTTGGGATCGATTGGGGTCGGGCAAAATCCGGGTCATTACAGCGTGGTATCAGAGCTCTGGTTAGCTCAAATATTTGGGGTACAACTCATTAGAACTAAACAGAAGACTCATCAGAGGTTGGATTAGTAATATCCAATAAGAATACTCATTAGAGATAGGATCAGCAGCATCCTAGAATGAGAATACTCATTAGAGATGGGGTTAGCAACGCCCTAGAATGAGTCAGAGTGGAAAATTGATAATTAACATACTTGTTATTATATATATAATTCGATTTTTAGAAAATTTGATTTTTGAATATATAAAAGTTATATATTTTTGAAAATTTAATCAACTAATTGATTGATGATTGTGTTGTGTGAATATGAGTTCAACTAATAAAAATGATGATTAAACAATTAAAGAATGAAAATTAAATTAGTTAAATAAACAATTTTTAGCTTCATTTCCTTTTCGAGGGCGAAAAGATTTTAAGTGGGGGAGATTGTAACAACCCGCAAATTCTGAACCAATTTAAAAATTTTATTTTAGAAAATTTTAATGAATTTTGAGGTTATAATATAATTTATATAAATAATAATGGCTAGAATTTATTTTAATCGAAGTTAGAACGGATAAAATTTAATTTAAATATAAATGGACTTAGAAATAGCACGGTAGTTTTAAAATTTTAATTTTAAACTTTAACTGGATGTACAGGATTCAAAATAAATCAGAATTGAGGAAAACCAGAAATATTTAAATCTGTTTAACCATATCTTTCTAATGAATCTGAAAAATTAAAATTTCATAGCGGGAATCAAAAGTTATGGCCAATTCAATATTTAGAAAGGTCGCTGTAGGATTTATATATATAATATATATGGCTCGAAGGGATACTTTTCACATATGAAGGAATTTTGACTCGAAACCACTCCCATTGAGTCTGGAATGATGTTTCTGCATTTAAAAAGTATAAACACTTATATATTTATAGTTTCGGAATTTATTTGTTCAAAAATGTATTTTTAATATTAAATATATAGGCCTTGATAATAGTCAATTTTCAAACTACCTCCGTTTTCGACGAATCCACTTTTGTTAGAACCGGAATGTCAAATTATTACTAAGTTTCAATTTTCAGAATTTTTCGAATTAATATTTGAATGTGGCATAAGAAAATGTGTTTTGACTATTTTAGTTAAATTTAAATGACTTTAAAATAGCCATTTTTCAAACAATCTCAGAATTCAACGAAATTAGTCTTGTTACAATCGTATCGTCATAAGAAAGCTAAAAATAATTTTTTTTGGAATTTTCTGAGGTCATATGTGGCCCCGGCATATTTAAATGTACGGTCAATATTTAATTAATTAATTTTTAATGGGATTTTAAATAAATCTACAGATTTCGGAATTGGACCCCGAGACCTGTCCCATTGCGTTCAGAAGGCCTCAAAACGTTAAGATCGACAGTAAGCAGGCCCAATTCTGAGACAGTCACACATTTTTCAATTAATTTAATAATAAAAAAAATAAAGAAAACCCTACCCTAAAAATGCCAGCCGCCATCCTATTCCTTGAATGGCCAGAAAGCTCCCAATTTCAAACGTTAATTTCTCTCAATCCGGTCAGTGAAAATAAAAAATTATATACCAAATCGAAGAGAATTCAGAGAGCTTCGAATCTATACGGTTAAGATCGGGTTTCAGTGCACGGATTTCGCGAATTCTGGTGAGGAAGGCGGCGCGTTCGGGTTTGGATTTCGAGGCGAAGAGGGGGCCGAGCTTGGTGGGCTTTTGGGCGGTGGTGGCTCGCGGTTCGGGCTTCGGAGTGGCGGTGTTCGATCGGCGCCTGGGTGGCCAAAGGGCGGTGCGACGTGAGGTTTGGATGGTGGAAATTGGGTTCGGCTATTGCGTTGTAAGGAGGAAGATAGGTTAATTATTTTATTATTATTTATTTATTAAATATTTAATTTATCCAATGTTTAAAATTGAATATCTTTTTACTGCGATATCAGAATTAGACGAAACGACTTGCGTTGGACTCGTCTTTCCGAGATCTTCGCAATCGCGTAGACCAGAGCTGAATCCGAGATAGTCGAATTTTCATCCATATCTATGTGAGAATTCTGAATTTTATTATTTAATTAATTATAAATTATTTTTCTTGCGTTAAAAATAATTGTATAATGATGTAAATTCAGATCTGAAATATTCTATGATTGATGAATTATTGATGACTGCTTGTGGTATGTTTGTTGGTTATGTTATGTTAGATCCGTATTGAAATCTCATATATTGTTGAATTTTATTTGTGATTAGAGAATTAAATCTAAATTTAGATTTAAATCATATTTTATTCAGATCTAGTTATTCTAATTTATTTTAAAATACTATTTTTATTATTCTGAGATGAACAATAGAATTTGATCGACAAATAAAAAATAAAAACTTATTTTTATTTGTTTATATTACAATAGAAGTTGAAAGACAAATAAAAACTTTATTTTTGTTTATTGGGTTTACTTTGCAACAGAAAATGGACAACAAATAAAAACTTATTTTTATTTGGTTTACTTTGCAATAGAAAATGAATGACAAATAAAACCTTATTTTTTATTTGTTTACTTTGCAACAGGATTTGGACGAAAAATAGAATATATTTTCAATTGTTCCATTTCGACAGAATTTGGCTAACAAATAAAATCCTATTTTTATTTGTTTACTTTTCGAACACGATTTATGAATTAAAGTAAAAATTCTTATTTTTACTGTCACATTAAACGTAAGATGTTCTAGGATTGGAATAACAATAAGATACTAAATTTTATTGTTGATATTAAAACATTTTTAGTAAATAAAACTTTGTTTACATTATATTTACAAATCAAAGGTTATATTTGGAAACCACCTTTTTGTTTGCATTTTTATGTAAATAAAAATACATGTTTTGGAAATCACAATTTTGTTTACATTTTATATGTAAATAAGGAATTATTTTCAGAAGTTACTTTTTGTATGCAAAAATATTTTAGATGTATAATTTATTCTTTTATTTGAATTTAATAATGCTAATAAACTTTAAAAACAAAATTTATTCTTTTATTTGCATTTTCCAATGCAAATATATATAAAAAATAGAAATGGTTCTTTATTTGCATTTACCAATGCAAATATATATATAGTGAAACAAATTATTCTTTCATTTGCACTCACCAATGCAAATACATATTTTGAAAATAAAGTTTATTCCTTTATTTGCATTTATCAATGCAAATATGCATTGAAATGAGGTTTATTCTTTTATTTGCATTTATCAATGCAAATATTCAATGAAACTAAAGTATATCTTTTTATTTACATTCACCAATACAAATATACACATTTTTAAACATTGAATAGAATTTGTTAAAAATATACTTTGGAAACAAAACTATTATTTTGTTTGCATTCACAAATGCAAATATACCTTGGAAATAAATGTTGTTTATTTTATTTGCATTCACAAATGCAAATATACTTTGAAATAGAATATACTTTGGAAATAAACTTTAAAAATGAAATTTGTTCTTTTATTTGCATTAATTACTGCAAATAAACTGTATAAATGGAAGTTGTATTTACTTTACATTCACAAATGCAAATACTCATTTAAATTAAAATTGCTCTTTTATTTGCATTCACAAATGCACACATATATATATTGAAAACAAAATTGTTCTTTTATTTGTAATCACTAATTAAAATATAAGTTAGAAACATAGAATTTGTTCTCTATTTGCATTCCTTGTTTAAAACAAACTAGAAATAAAAATTACATTTATCTATTAATGTATTTGCTTTCATTGTTGCAAATAAAACATTAAAATAAAAGTTTCATTTTTGTTTGCAATCCTACATGCAGACCAAACATCAAAAGATAAGTTACATTTGTGAATTTGCATTTTTGATATGAATAAAACATCGTTTTAAAGTTGTATTTTTAATTGCATTCTTTAATGCAAACAAAACATGAATTGAAAGTTTCATTTTTTCTTTCAATATTAAGAGTTACCCCTTTATCCACATTTTCAGAGATAAATAAAGGATAGGATTTAAAAACTACATTTTAGTTACATTTTAGTTGTAGTAAAAGTAGTAAGAATGAATATTTCCTTTTATTGTCATTTAGAGGACAATAGAAAGTATAGATTTTAGAGTTGCATTCTTCTTGTAATTTTATATGAAATAAGAAGAGTCAATTTGTCTAATTGATTAGTTAAAATAAAATAAACACTTTTGTCAATTTATACTAGTTAATAACAAAATATTCATTTTTATCAATTCACATTTGATGAAACCAAAATATTCACTTTTATCAATTTGCATTTGTTGAAACCAACTATTCACTTTTATCAATTTACATTTGTTGAAACCAATTATTCATTTTAGTCAATTTATACTAGTTAAACCAAAATAGACATTTTGTCAGAAATATTCATTTTTTGTCAAAATGAATTAGTTAAAGCAATTTACATATAGGTATATATATATATATGTTATGTTTGGCAAGATATATACTTGTCAAGATAGATTAGTTAAATCAAAATATTTATTTTTGTCGAGACAAAAATTATCATCTTTGTCACATTAGAGTTGCCAAAACAATATAACCATTTTTGCTTGAGTTTAAACTAGCAAAATAGGAATGATCAATAGAGACGAATTTATTATGATTATTCATTCATTGCAATAGAGATATTTTCTTGTCATGATTATATGTTGTGTATTGCACTTCCATTCATAAGTTACCCGACTTATTTATGTTATTGGGACGATTATTTTCACACATCGCCCAAGTGCACAAATTAGTTTATTATTTGGTTGTTGGTTGAAACCCCACACGGGTGTTGGGATGAAAATTAACATACATTAATCCCAATGTTTAGTTGTATGTTGATCGTTAGATCGACAGGCTGCGATGAGCGTTATTATTTAATTTTAACGCTTACACAGTGGTAATTATACTTTGGATGTTGATGGATGATTTGATGATTATACTGTTATTATCATATATATGATGTGTGCGAAATCCATGTAATCCAAATTATATGGTAAATGTTTGAGTCGCATTTCGATTCAGGTGTTCTTTTAAATAAGAATATTCTTACATTTGAAATTTTCTTTTTATATAAAGTATATATTTTCATAAAATATATTTTTAATCAACTATATGTTAAAAAAAGAATATTTGTAAAGGATAAAAATTTGTAATACAAAGAATACTTCTCATTTAGAATCTTTTATATAAAGAATATTTTTAATGATTATTTTAAAATATGTTTTTAAAAGATTATTAGGATTTGCAATTATATTTTGTGATATGAAATAAATTGAGATGTGAAGTGGATTTATCGTGGATGGTGTTTTAAACGATATTTGTCCTTTAATCCAATTTACATTGAAATTATTATTTGGAATTTATAAATCTATTTTATAGATTTAAAAAGGCATTTTCTAAAAATCATGTTTTTCAATTTAATATATTAAATTGGAATTAAGTAGAAATTCGATTGGTAATAATCAAAATGGGCTTCTGTAAAAGAAGACCGATATTATGTATGGAATTTAAGAGGCCTTGCCGTTATTCCATAGTCCGATACAGAAATTTATATCGATTATGTATTGATTTGATTTCTGTGGAATTTCATATTTTGGAAATTGATTTATAGATTTTATTTTCAGAGTATATCTTTGATAAAATTAATGAGAATCTTTTAACATGAATATCTTATTAAAAGAATACTCAGAGTTGGAATGTGGCGTAATGTGTGATTTTCCAATATTTTCTTTCTAATCACAAAATACGCGAGTTATTCAGAAAGACCGGGTTTAACCCATTATGAATAATCATCACGACGATCAAGAGCCAAAGATGAAGACAGTGATTGAAGACCGAAGGTTTTCACATCGTTGGGATGATGATGACTGGTATCTTGAATTGGGATTGGCCTTCCAAGGCAAGGTATTTGGTAATGATCGTCCAAACGCATTTAGAGATCGACGGACACGTTGTTTCACTCAGACCCAGAGCGGACTTGTAAATGGATTGCGTGTCTGACATTGTATTCATTTCTACTGTATTTGTTGAATGCTACTGATTATATATTTCTGTTTGGTGGTGAAGAATTTATTCTTTACTTATCACCCTTCTCTAAGACGTATGAGCTTAGAGGTTATATATATATTGGTAGATGATCAATAATATGGTAGGGTCTGACAATGTGACATGCTAAGATGCCAATGATCAAGGCTTTGTTGAAAAGTAGGCCTTGTGGTTGATGATCAAAGCACAGTCTCTTTAGGCATAGCTTTTTGTATATTGTGACTTCGCGAGCCTCACACACCGGTTGAGTTTAAAACGGGAGAAGGGAACGCAGGGAGTGCACACGTTTCTTTCTAGCTAGAAGTGGTGATTGGGCTTTAACACGGCCCAACATTTGCTTATATGGTTGATGTAATTTTTGCGAGGCCTTGGTTTATTCTTATCGGTCGCCCTCGGCTGATTTCTTGCTCCAATAGGACTGGGAAGCATGTATTCAGGCATAACTAATCCACTAAAGTATTTGTGGACCGGCCCTGCTATATCCAACGGTTCGCCAGCGTCCGAATCCTGAGATTTGATTGTATAACTAGTATGGCGACATAGTAGATGGTAGCTATGCCGTCTAGGATTGATATTATATTTGAAATGTATTAAATATATATCTATACACACTAATAATAATATCGTTTTTACGTATCAAGCATCTTTTGACAATTATAAGGTAAAACCCTATCCTCCGGTGTGCATTGCATTGTGTGATGGGACCTGGGTCTTATAATGGTTTCATTTTTCTTAAAAGAATTATGTTATTTGACGATTTACTTTATTTATGCACTGGCAATCCAATGGAGTAAACCCGTTCCGCGTTAGCGGCGTGGTCCTGTGATTAGCCTACTTATTAGGTAAGTTAAGTTAAGAATTCTCACACCAATTCCACGACTGACCTGTAGTTGTTTCACTTTGCAAACTCGGGTGCCCTCTTTCTACACGGGCAGTCGAGTAGCTTTTTACAGTTATAGTTAAGCAGGATCCTGGATTGAAGCCTGAAGCTAGGTCCAAAATATTGATAGCCTTCCGCTGAGATTAGTTCCGCTGAAAATGTATTTAATTTATTGTAAATGTATCTTCCGTTGTATTATTTATCGATGTACTCTGATATTATGTACTCTGATGTAAAATTTATTATTGATGTTATAAAAGTCTGTGTTGTTGTTCTAATGTTGTTGTATGCCCAAAGTTAACGTACGCAGAATTTGAACGGTCTTGATCGATCTTGCGATCGATTGGGGTCGGGAAAAATCCGGGTCGTTACATAGGTCGACATCGAGACTGAGATGCTCGCTTGAGGGGTACCACGATGGATTCAAAGGGGGATTATCGTGGGTTTGTTCGAAGGCTATTGTGGGGATTTCGGCTTGTTTGAGTACGTGATAGGATGTTGGGTGCTGCAATGCAGTAGGTCGATGCTGGTATGGTATGCTAATGGAGTTTCTAACATGCTGATGGGTATTTAGAGGAGTTCGATTTGTTTATGGATGAATGAGAGACTTGGGAGATCGATAGTTGGGGAATCGGTGGGAGTAGCCTGATTATTGAATGTTGATGGTTGCGATGATGACTTGGTGGAGATCGGTTTTTTGTTGTTGTGGTGAATGTTTTGAAATGGGATTTGGCAGTGAGATGTTTAGGAGTTCGAAAGCATTGTTGTTGTGATGAATGGTTTGCAGCATGATTGTAACGATACGGATTTTGCCCGGACCTAATCGATCGCTAAATCGACCATGACCGTTCAAGTCCCGCATACGTTAACTTTGGAAATACAACATATTAGAACAATTAACAGCATACTTTTATAAACATTATAATAATGTTACATCAGAATACAAAATATCAGAGTATATTGGATAAATAATACAGCGGAAGATTAAAATACAACAAAACTAATACATTGCCGCAGAATAATTAAATTAACACAGCGAAAGACTACCAATGCTCTGGACACAGCTTTAAGCTTCGATCCAGAATCCTGCTCAATATATCTGCAAAATAAGCTACTTGACTACCCGTGTGGAAAAGAGGGCACCCGAGTTTGCAAAGTGAAACAAAGTACAGGTCAGTCATGGGACTGGTATGAGAAATCTTTACTTAACTTAACTTGTAATAAGGCTAATCAAAGGACCACGCCGCTAACACAGAACGGGTTTACTTCACTGGATTTCCACTGCATAAATAAAGTAAATCATTAAAACAACACAATGCTTTTTAGAAAAATGAAACCATTATAAGACTCAGGTCCCATCACACAATGCAAGGCAAGCCGGAGGATAGAGTTTTACCTTATAATTGTCAAAAATGCTTGATACGATAAAAAAGGATTTGATATTATTATTAGTGTATATATGTTTTAAAAACATTTCAATCATAATGTATTAATCATGGACGGCATAGCAACCATATAATACGTCGCCATACTAGTTTTACAATCAAAACCACATGGTGTCGTATTGGAAATTGGGTTTCCATCAAGAGTCAAGGCTAGGAACGATCTCCTTAACGATTCGAGACAAACTAGCAATGTCTCAGGATTCCCCGCGGTGAACCCTTGGATACAACAGGGTCGGTCCACAAATAACGCTAGTGGATTAGTTATGTTCGAACACACGCTCCCCGATCCTATTGGACCTATAAATTGGCCATTGGCGACCAATAAAAAAATCCGAGGCACCTCATTCCATCAACAACATAAGTAAAAATGCCGGGCCTTGTAAAAACCCAAACACAACTTCTAGCTAGAAAGAAATGTGTGCACTCCCTTGTCCCGTTTTTGACTCTACCGGGGTGTGAGTCTCGCGAGGTAATGTAATACACAAAGCTATGCCTAAATAGGCTATGCTTTGATCATCATCCACAAGGTTCTGCTTTTCAACAAAAGCCTCGATCAATTGCATCTTGGCATGTCACATTGACAGTTCACACCATGCGATCGATAACTACCAATATATAACCTTCGAGGTCGTGCTTCTCAAAGAAGGGTATTAAGCAAGAGAATAAATTCTCCGCCACCACAGATATATTACTAGATATCAATTTAATTACACATAATGAAATTCAATGTCGGACACACATCCATTTACAAGTCCGTTTTGGATCTGAAAGAAACTGGAGTCACCTTATTCCTCGTCCGCGGCGATGAACGTCGACGGGGGGGGGGGGGGGGGGGCTCCGTCTTTTTTTTTTTTTTAGATTCTGAGAAAAAAAATAAACGGGGGGGGGGGGGGCAGAGTTAAAGGAGGAAGGTTTTTTTTTTAATTATTTAATTCAAAAAAGTTGACTTTTACATACGACCTCGAAACGAGGCCCACCGCCTGTTGTCCATGGGGTTTCACCCCCATTCCGAACACAATGGGACATGTTTCGTATGTTGATTCGATCGTTTGAATTAGTTTCCGTTAAATTTACATTTAAATCACTTTATTGAATTTTAAAACGTGCATTTCAAATTACCGGGGTCACATACTAACTAGAAAAATTTTAGAAAAATATTTTCTAGCTTCGTATTGACGATACGGTCCTAATAAAACTAGTTTCGTCGAATTTTGAGACCGTCAGAAAAATGGCCAATTTCCAGTCGATTAAAATCAACTGAAACTGGTCAAACGCGTTTTCCTTTGCCACGCTCACATATTGATTCGAAAAATTATGAAATTTGGAATCTAGCAATAACTTAACACTTCGGATAGCTATCTACCAATCCAATTGTTTTTAACCTTTCAAACAAATACTAATCTATTTTCATACTCCTTAAAAATCATTCAGAGTATAGAATATAAAAGTGCACATCCATGAAAAGAAAATAACAACAGAGTAGAGAATTAAATGGTAATGCAAAGTATGACAAATGTACCTTGCACCGGAGTCAATCAGAGATATCTACTCGGCATCTAGGATAAGCTTTCTGAATGCTCTCCTCAGTTTCCCAAGTACAATCTCGCGGATCTCCACTCCATTGCACTTTGACTAAGTGAACCTTCTTGTTCCTCAGCTCTTTGGTTTCTTTGCCGATGATCTTTAGCGGCTCTCGCCTCACAGCTAATTCTGGAGTAATTTCAATGTCCTGCTGAGCTGCTTCTTCCACGATCAAGTCTGGATCATGAACGTGCTTTCGAAGTTGAGATATATGAAATACATCATGCACTCCAGGCAACCAGTCTGGCAATTTAACTTTATATGCGAGAGTTCCCATCCGTTCCAGAATAGGAAACGGACCAATGAATTTGGGTGCTAACTTTCCAGTTTTACCGAACCGGATAACTCCTCTCATCGGCGATACTTTCAAATATACATAGTCGCCAACCTCAAAGTATATATCTCTTCTTCTTTTATCGGCGTAGCTCTTTTGTCGGCTTTGAGCGGCGAGTAATCGCTTCTTAATAAAATCGACTTTGTCGGCAGCTTCTCGAATCATATCCGGATCCAACACAAGTCTATTTCCAGGCTCGACCCAACAAGCAGGAGATCGGCACGGTCTACCGTACAATGCTTCGAATGGCGACATTGTCAGACTCGCCTGGTAGCTGTTGTTATAAGAGAATTCAGCCAAATGTAGATGGTCTTCCCATGATCCACTGAAATCTAGAACACAAGCCCGCAATAAATCTTCTAAAATGCGATTCACCCTCTCAGTCTGACCGTCTGTCTGAGGATGATAAGCGGTACTCAAGTTTAACTTCGTTCCCAGCTCGACTGGAAATGCTTCCCAGACTTAGCCCTTTTTCTCTTGGCACTGGGCTTCTCACTGATCTCAGACCTCGTACTGGCTCCAGCAATATCAGTTTCCGACTCTTCTTTGTCACTACAACAAACTTCTTCTTTGTCTCGCAACATTCCTTTCTTATGGAGATCTTCATACTTATAAGCCATGTATATCATTTCAGAAAAAGGAAGCTTCACATGCCCCAATACTTTATTCCGGTATTTCCTTTGAAGCCCATGAATAAATCTCAGATTTTTCCACTTTGTATTCTGAATCAGATGGGGAGCAAAGTGAGCAAGTTCATTGAATTTCTTGTGATATTCTGGGATGGTCATGTCACCCTGTATTAGATAAGAAAATTCATCACATAACCTCTCGGTTGCTTCGGGAGGAGTAAATCTTCCCAAGAAAATTACTTTGAATCTATCCCAGGTGATATCACCTTCTGGATTATCTTTGATAACAAAATCCCACCAAAACAAAGCTTCTTCTTTGAGTGCCCAAGACGCCAGTAATCTTTACTGATCGTCTCTCAGCTTTAAACCCTCAAAGATTTTCTCTGCAGAACGAATCCAAGCTTGTGTTTCCATAATGGTCTCCTTGCCTAAGAATGGCGATCCCCCAAGATTTCGAAATCTCTTGTATAGAACTTCTATATTGGATTCTGGCTGTGGGAGCACAACTGGCTCATTAGCTGGTCGAGCCATACGATTATTTCTTCTGTTCCTGCCACTCATTTTCTAGTACTTCTGCAATTAGCAGATCAAGTGTCAGGTCACAGAAAAGAAAATTTTCAAACATAGAAACATATACTTTAATGTAAATGTGTCTACTAGGGTGTAATTTCATTCTGCTTTACTCATACTAGGATATTACTGATCCTATTTGTATAGAGTTACCCGTCCTAGAACACTACTGGTTCTAATTCTGACGAGTTCGTTCGAATGTTATATTCCAGAACTAAGCTTAACCAAAGCTCTGATACCAAGTTGAGACGACCCAAAATCCCGTTCAGACGGAAACAGGGTTATCTTTGGAATATAACACAGAAACATATAATAGCAGAACAGAATTAAATAAATACACCAGATAATGAACAATAAAATATACTGGATAAAAGTATCATCAGAGTTACACAGTATACAGGATCTTGCTTAGTACAAATACAGTTCAGCTATACATAAATGTCTACAGCGGAAATAAACAAAATATGTACAATAGGAGCTGAACAGCATAAAAAGAATAAATGATAGAATCCACCTTCAGCTCCAGCTATCCAGAAAAAGAACCAGCTAAACCTGAATACAAGGCTGCCCGTGTAGAAAAAGGGGAACCCGAGTTTGAAAGTGAAACAAACTACGAGTCAGTCATGGGACTGGTATGAGAAATCTACTCAACACATATGTAATATGGCAAATCACAGGACCACGCCACTTTCGTGGAACGGGTTTACTCCATTGGATTGCCAGTGCTTTAAAACAAATCTTTCTTTTAAACATCGCTATGCTTTTCATAAAAAAATGAAACCGTTATAAGACTCAGTTCCCATCACACAATGCAACGCAAACCGGAGGATAGAGTTTTACCTTATAACGGCCAAAATATGCTTGATACGAATAAAACAAAGGCATTTGATATTATTGCTAGTGTTTATATGTTTTGAAAACAATTTCAAATCATAACTATCAATCATAGACGACATTAATGCCCCATACCACTATGTCGCCATATATAGGTATACAATCAAAATCGCACCGGCACGTATTTGGAAATTGGATTTCCGTCATGAACCAAGGCAAAAGATAGTTCTTACCGACTTCGTGACTCTCTAGCCCGAGCCATAGGGTCAGAGCGCATCGACCCTTGGATCGTCAGGGCCGGTCCACCAATGTGGATTAAAATGCCTGAACAATACGTTTCCCCGCCCTTTGGGGCATAAACGAGCCAACGAATGACTCCATCGGACCCGGATCGTCCGATCAAACCGAGGCGCCTCGCAACAGCAACAACCACATAGGTGAAAAGTATATAAATGTCAGGGCTGGTAGGTCACTGACACCACCCTAGCTAGAAAGAAACGCATGTCCTCCCTGAGGTCCTTCCTCCCGTTTTAGGTTCATACCGGGGTGTGAGGCTCGCGAATTCACGTTATACACAAAGCTACGCCACACAGGCGGTGCTTTGATCATCTCCACAAGACTTTGCTTTTCAACAGAAGCCCTGATCACTGCATCTAAGCATGCCACACAGGAAATTTATGCCATGCGACTGATGTCCATCGATATACAACCTCTGAGCTCGTGCGTCCCAGAGAAGGGCGTTAAGCAAAAGAATAAATTCTCCGCCGCCAAATAGATGTATATTAACAGAAATCAATCAACACAGAATAAACTCCAATGCCAGACACACAGTCCATTTACAAGTCCGTTCTGGGTCTGAACGAAACCGGAGGCACTAAATACCTCGCAAACCCATCGATCGACACGTACGTCTGGACGATCACCACTCATTATCCATATTTCGGGATGCCTCCCAATCAGGACCTCGGTTACCATCCAAACGAGGTGAAGATCTCCGGTCTTCGACCATTGTCTTCATCTTCGAATTTCATTCGTCGGTCAATTATTTGAAATGAGAATTAACTCGGCCTTTTCAAATAATTCACGTATATTTAGAATTTCAAATCAATTTATTTCAATGGTTAAATCATTCGACAACACCAATATAGTTCTTTAATGTAATTTTCACACCAAACACATTCAACCATCAAAAGCCACATAAATCGAACAAATTCAGTTTATTTCTATTCCATATCGCTTATGATATTTTATAACTATTTATCGCTATTTTTATTTATTTTAAAATAGCCATTTTATTCAAAACGACGCTTCGGGCCATACAGCGGCCGTGGCGCTGTTTTTCTTCAGATTTGATTTACACATATCTGAAAATCTAACCGTTGGATCTTCACAAAATTTACATCATTAGAAAGGTCTTTTCAAAACGAATCCAACGGTTCCAGTTTCGGGAAAATCCGACGGTCGGATCTCCCGGTACAATCGTTAGAATTTTCGATTTCAAAATACGAACTGCATCGTCGTTATTCGATTAAATATATAATTATATTTATATTTATATAAATATAATCGCTTCTGGCGCTGTTTTTCTTCAGATTTGAATTAAACATTCCAGACAATCCAACCGTTGGATTTTTACAAGGTTGGTGCCGTTGGAAAGATATTTCCAAGGCGAACCCGACGGTTGAGATTTCGGGAAAATCCAATGGTCGGATTTCCCGCACTAGTCGTTTGAAATCACGGTCTCAAAATACGAACTGCACGGCTTCGTTTCGTTTTAATTTTATTTATATTTATATATTTATATAAATATAGTTCATTCAATGATTTCAATATCGTTTTCACTTCAAAAATTTTTCTAACACCTTAAAATTTTGGGAAAATTTCGCCATAACCTCCCCTGCACCGGGAGCATCGGGAAATCGCAAATAGCGTTCCCGGTCCTTCTAATCTCAAAAAGAAAAAGAAAAAGCCAAGCGGCTAGCCAACAGGCTCATAAAATCATCACCCAAACAAAGCAGTAAATGTGTACCTATTTGTCGGGCACAAAATTTTATTCCTCTTCTCTAGCCCCTTTGCTATAACCTGTTCAATGAATATGCATATACATATATATACAGTTCTTATCATTTATCCTTTTCTATTCAACTTCATATTTGATTTCTGTTTGGTTTAAAGACACCATTTATTCTAATGTTACATACATAGGTGCAAATCATTTCATTAGCTAATTAATGAATATTTCAACTCATATATGTTTATTTTGAACAAGTGGCTATTTTTAACACTTCACATTTCAACGATTTATGCATACAATAAAAATGTGATTTTTATTGTAAAACAATTCATTTCAAAACCTTTTTTTCTATATAGTTCAAGTTGGTGATAAAAATAGGATTTTTATCATAAAACAATTTCTTTTAAAACGAGATTATTTTACACAGTTCATATAGTCGATAAAAGGTGATTTTTATTATCAAACAATTTATTTTCAAAATATGAATACCATTCAACACATGAATTTCTAATCAACGAATGAATATCAATTCAACACATGAATGTTTTCTATTCAATGAATAAATATAGTTTAAGCATATGAAAATAATTCAAACACACGAATATTATTCAAAATTTCGGCAGCATAACGGCAGGGTAGTTAAACCGGGACCGTCCCTAGTACGGCTCCTCGCTCTACCTTAAAACCTCGCGGTTTTTGACAATGGGGTTCATGCATCTAGTTCGCACGCAGGCGGTATGTATATATTTATTTCATTTCCACAAACTAATCCTATGTGGTTTCAACCAAATATTTCTCAACCACAAACGGGTATTTTTCAACCACAATCAACCAATATCAATCACAAACAATCCCAAACAATCATTCACTATCAATCAATTTTCACAACCATTTCAATCAATAAATATCGTCCATGGTTTGTGGACGAGGGGCGTATATATATATAGATATATATTTATATATAGCAATTCACTTTCATTTCACACATATATAATATTTTTAAATCAGAAATCTCACCAATAGCTATCCAACTTCACGACACTTCCTTAGAGAAATCTTCGCCTTTCTGTCGCTTTCGCCCGTATTCTCTACATATGTAAAAATCAATTTTTACAACGCTATTCAATATATAAAAATATGATTTTTTACTTCGACTTTCAATATATAAAAATATGATTTTTACTTTTACTTTCAATATATAAAAATCTAATTTTTACTTTTACTTTCAATATATAAAAATCTGATTTTTCCTTTAAAACAAAATCAGTTTTTCCTTCAAAACAAAATCAGTTTTTTATAGCTTTTTAAAATCAGTTTTAACTTCTTTTAAAAATCCGTTTTTACTTTTTGAAGTTTAAATCCTTTACTTTTTAAAGTTTAAATCCTTTACTTTTTAAAGATCAGTTTTAAAATCATTCAAAATCAGTTTTATCATCTTTTTTAAAAAAAACAGTTTTTAAATCTTTTAAAATCAGTTTTAAAATCTTTTTTAAAAAAACAGTTTTTAAATCCTTTAAAATCAGTTTTAAAATCTTTTAAAATCTTTTAAAATCAGTTTTAAAATCTTTTTTAAAAAAAAACAGTTTTTAAATCCTTTAAAATCAGTTTAAAGTTCAAATCTTTTTCTTTTAACTTAAAATTAAAATCAGTTTAAAGTTCAAATCTTTTTCTTTTAACTTAAAATTAAAATCAGTTTTATATGCTTTATATAATTCAGTTTTAAATCCTTATAAAATTCAGTTTTACATTCTTTTTTAAAAAAAATCAGCTTTACATTCTTTTTAAAAAAATTCAGTTTTACATTCTTTAAAAAAAAATTCAGTTTTACATTCTTTACAAAAATTCAGTTTTAAATGCTTTAAAAAATCAGAATTAAACCCTTAATTAAAATAAATCACTTTTATACCTAAAATAAAATAAAATAAAATAAAATCAACTTACATTGATTTGTTAAGGAGGAGGGGGTCGTCGGAGCAGTGGCGGTTGGCTGCGTTGGTCGTAGGAGGGGCGGAGGAAGCTACGACGGTGGAAGGTGGAGTCTGGCTTCGAGGCGGCGGCTCGATTCGCTCGCGATGGCTTTGAGGGGGGGGGGGCTAATCGGGTGTCGCGATGCGGAGGAGGGAGAGTGAAGCGGAGGAGAGAGTGGCGCAGGTCGGAGGTGGTCTTCGGTGGTGGCGTCGCCGTCGAGTTTTAGGTTTTTTTTTTCTTTCTGGTTGAAATCGAAATGAACGGGGGGGGGGGGGGGGGGGCAGAACGAAGGATAAGGGGAGAAATTAAAATTATTTTTATTATTTAATTATTTATATTTTGCAACAAGGTTGACTTTTACTTACGACCTCGAAACGAGGCCCACCGCCTGTCGTCCATAGCGTTTTACCCCCATTCCGAACACAATGGGATATGTATCGTAAGCTGATTTGATTGTTACCATCAGTTTCCTTTTGAATTTTCATTTAAATCACTATATTGAATTTTAAACGTACATTTCAAATTACCGGGGCCACATACTATCTAGAAAAATTCCAAAAAAATATTTTCTAGCTTCGTATTGACGATACGGTCCTAACAAAACTAGTTTCGTCGAATTCTTAGACCGTTTGAAAAATGGCCAATTTCCAGTCGATTAAAATCAACTGAAACTGGTCAAACGCGTTTTCCTTTGCCACGCTCACATATTGATTCGAAAAATTATGAAATTTGAAACCTAGCAATAATTTGACATCACGGATCCAACAAAAGTGGTTTCATCGAAATCCGAGGTCGTTTGCAAAATGTCCATTTTTAAGGGCCTGAATTCCATAGCGACTATTCAGAATTTTCAACTGGACATATCTTTTGATTCCCGCTATCAAATTTCGATTTGTCAGATTCGTTGGAAAGATATCATCAATTAGATCCTAATGTTTTTGGTTTCACTAAAATCCGGATTGTTTTGCACCCGATACAGTCCGACAAAGTTTGAATTCAATTTTTGAAACTGCCGCGCCATTTCAGGCCTTGTTTATAATTATAATTAATTATATTCGTTTTCCATTGTCGATTCAAACTCAGTTTTCATCGCCATTATTTAAAATATTTATTTTAAATATTTAAAATCCATTATTTTAGCCAATTTAAAAATTTTAAATTGGTTCAGATTTTCTGGGTCGTTACAATCTCCCCCACTTAAAACTTTTCGTCCCCGAAAAGGAATAAAGTCGAAAGTGGTTTGATAATTCTACAATCACACAACACAACAACCAATCCAATTGTTTTTAACCTTTCAAACAAATACTAATCTATTTTCATACTCCTTAAAAATCATTCAGAGTATAGAATATAAAAGTGCACATCCATGAAAAGAAAATAACAACAGAGTAGAGAATTAAATGGTAATGCAAAGTATGACAAATGTACCTTGCACCGGAGTCAATCAGAGATATCTACTCGGCATCTAGGATAAGCTTTCTGAATGCTCTCCTCAGTTTCCCAAGTACAATCTCGCGGATCTCCACTCCATTGCACTTTGACTAAGTGAACCTTCTTGTTCCTCAGCTCTTTGGTTTCTTTGCCGATGATCTTTAGCGGCTCTCGCCTCACAGCTAATTCTGGAGTAATTTCAATGTCCTGCTGAGCTGCTTCTTCCACGATCAAGTCTGGATCATGAACGTGCTTTCGAAGTTGAGATATATGAAATACATCATGCACTCCAGGCAACCAGTCTGGCAATTTAACTTTATATGCGAGAGTTCCCATCCGTTCCAGAATAGGAAACGGACCAATGAATTTGGGTGCTAACTTTCCAGTTTTACCGAACCGGATAACTCCTCTCATCGGCGATACTTTCAAATATACATAGTCGCCAACCTCAAAGGATATATCTCTTCTTCTTTTATCGGCGTAGCTCTTTTGTCGGCTTTGAGCGGCGAGTAATCGCTTCTTAATAAAATCGACTTTGTCGGCAGCTTCTCGAAACATATCCGGACCCAACACAAGTCTATTTCCAGGCTCGACCCAACAAGCAGGAGATCGGCACGGTCTACCGTACAATGCTTCGAGTGGCGACATTGTCAAACTCGCCTGGTAGCTGTTGTTATAAGAGAATTCAGCCAAATGTAGATGGTCTTCCCATGATCCACCGAAATCTAGAACACAAGCCCGCAATAAATCTTCTAAAATGCGATTCACCCTCTCAGTCTGACCGTCTGTCTGAGGATGATAAGCGGTACTCAAGTTTAACTTCGTTCCCAGCTCGACTTGAAATGCTTCCCAGACTTAGCCCTTATTCTCTTGGCACTGGGCTTCTCACTGATCTCAGACCTCGTACTGGCTCCAGCAATATCAGTTTCCGACTCTTCTTTGTCACTACAACAAACTTCTTCTTCGTCTCGCAACATTCCTTTCTTATGGAGATCTTCATACTGATGAGCCATGTATATCATTTCAGAAAAAGGAAGCTTCACATGCCCCAATACTTTATTCCGGTATTTCCTTTGAAGCCCATGAATAAATCTCAGATTTTTCCACTTTGTATTCTGAATCAGATGGGGAGCAAAGTGAGCAAGTTCATTGAATTTCTTGTGATATTCTGGGATGGTCATGTCACCCTGTATTAGATAAGAGAATTCGTCACATAACCTCTCGGTTGCTTCGGGAGGAGTAAATCTTCCCAAGAAAATTACTTTGAATCTGTCCCAGGTGATATCACCTTATGGATTATCTTTGATAACAGAATCCCACCAAAACAAAGCTTCTTCTTTGAGTGCCCAAGACGCCAGTAATCTTTTCTGATCGTCTCTCAGCTTTAAACCCTCAAAGATTTTCTCTGCAGAACGAATCCAAGCTTGTGTTTCCATAATGGTCTCCTTGCCTAAGAATGGCGATCCCCCAAGATTTCGAAATCTCTTGTATAGAACTTCTATATTGGATTCTGGCTGTGGGAGCACAACTGGCTCATTAGCTGGTCGAGCCATACGATTATTTCTTCTGTTCCTGCCACTCATTTTCTAGTACTTCTGCAATTAGCAGATCAAGTATCAGGTCACAGAAAAGAAAATTTTCAAACATAGAAACATATACTTTAATGTAAATGTGTCTACTGGGGTGTAATTTCATTCTGCTTTACTCATACTAGGATATTACTGATCCTATCTGTATAGAGTTACCCGTCCTAGAACACTACTGGTTCTAATTCTGACGAGTTCGTTCGAATGTTATATTCCAGAACTAAGCTTAACCAAAGCTCTGATACCAAGTTGAGACGACCCAAAATCCCATTCAGACGGAAACAGGGTTATCTTTGGAATATAACACAGAAACATATAATAGCAGAACAGAATTAAATAAATACACGAGATAATGAACAATAAAATATACTGGATAAAAGTATCATCAGAGCTACACAGTATACAGGATCTTGCTTAGTACAAATACAGTTCAGCTATACATAAATGTCTACAGCGGAAATAAAAAAAATATGTACAATGGGAGCTGAACAGCATAAAAAGAATAAATGATAGAATCCACCTTCAGCTCCAGCTATCCAGAAAAAGAACCAGCTAAACCTGAATACAAGGCTGCCCGTGTAGAAAAAGGGGCACCCGAGTTTGAAAGTGAAACAAACTACGAGTCAGTCATGGGACTGGTATGATAAATCTACTCAACACATATGTAATATGGCAAATCACAGGACCACGCCACTTTCGTGGAACGGGTTTACTCCATTGGATTGCCAGTGCTTTAAAACAAATCTTTCTTTTAAACATCGCTATGCTTTTCATAAAAAAATGAAACCGTTATAAGACTCAGTTCCCATCACACAATGCAATGCAAACCGGAGGATAGAGTTTTACCTTATAACGGCCAAAATATGCTTGATACGAATAAAACAAAGGCATTTGATATTATTGCTAGTGTTTATATGTTTTGAAAACAATTTCAAATCATAACTATCAATCATAGACGGCATTAATGCCCCATACCACTATGTCGCCATATATAGGTATACAATCAAAATCGCACCGGCACGTATTTGGAAATTGGATTTCCGTCATGAACCAAGGAAAAAGATAGTCCTTACCGACTTCGTGACTCTCTAGCCCGAGCCACAGGGTCAGAGCGCATCGACCCTTGGATCGTCAGGGCCGGTCCACCGATGTGGATTAAAATGCCTGAACAATACGTTTCCCCGCCCTTTGGGGCGTAAACGAGCCAACGAATGACTCCATCGGACCCGGATCGTCCGATCAAACCGAGGCGCCTCGCAACAGCAACAACCACATAGGTGAAAAGTATATAAATGTCAGGGCTGGTAGGTCACTGACACCATCCTAGCTAGAAAGAAACGCATGTCCTCCCTGAGGTCCTTCCTCCCGTTTTAGGTTCATACTGGGGTGTGAGGCTCGCGAATTCACGTTATACACAAAGCTACGCCACACAGGCGGTGCTTTGATCATCTCCACAAGACTTTGCTTTTCAACAGAAGCCCTGATCACTGCATCTTAGCATGCCACACAGGCAATTCATGCCATGCGACTGATGTCCATCGATATACAACCTCTGAGCTCGTGCGTCCCAAAGAAGGGCGTTAAGCAAAAGAATAAATTCTCCTCCGCCAAATAGATGTATATTAACAGAAATCAATCAACACAGAATAAACTCCAATGCCAGACACACAGTCCATTTACAAGTCCGTTCTGGGTCTGAACGAAACCGGAGGCACTAAATACCTCGAAAACCCATCGATCGACATGTACGTCTGGACGATCACCACTCATTATCCATATTTCGGGATGCCTCCCAATCAGGACCTCGGTTACCATCCAAACGAGGTGAAGATCTCCGGTCTTCGACCATCGTCTTCATCTTCGAATTTCAATCGTCGGTCAATTATTTGAAATGAGAATTAACTCGGCCTTTTCAAATAATTCACGTATATTTAGAATTTCAAATCAATTTATTTCAATGGTTAAATCATTCGACAACACCAATATAGTTCTTTAATGTAATTTTCACACCTAACACATTCAACCATCAAAAGCCACATAAATCGAACAAATTCAGTTTATTTCTATTCCATATCGCTTATGATATTTTATAACTATTTATCGCTATTTTTATTTATTTTAAATAGCCATTTTATTCAAAACGACGCTTCGGGCCATACAGCGGCCGTGGCGCTGTTTTTCTTCAGATTTGATTTACACATATCTGAAAATCTAACCGTTGGATCTTCACAAAATTTACATCATTAGAAAGGTCTTTTCAAAACGAATCCAACGGTTCCAGTTTCGGGAAAATCCGACGGTCGGATCTCCCGGTACAATCGTTTGAATTTTCGATTTCAAAATACGAACTGCATCGTCGTTATTCGATTAAATATATAATTATATTTATATTTATATAAATATAATCGCTTCTGGCGCTGTTTTTCTTCAGATTTGAATTAAACATTCCAGACAATCCAACCGTTGGATTTTTACAAGGTTGGTGCCGTTGGAAAGATATTTCCAAGGCGAACCCGACGGTTGAGATTTCGGGAAAATCCAATGGTCGGATTTCCCGCACTAGTCGTTTGAAATCACGGTCTCAAAATACGAACTGCACGGCTTCGTTTCGTTTTAATTTTATTTATATTTATATATTTATATAAATATAGTTCATTCAATGATTTCAATATCGTTTTCACTTCAAAAATTTTTCTAACACCTTAAAATTTTGGGAAAATTTCGCCATAACCTCCCCTGCACCGGGAGCATCGGGAAATCGCAAATAGCGTTCCCTGTCCTTCTAATCTCAAAAAGAAAAAGAAAAAGCCAAGCGGCTAGCCAACAGGCTCATAAAATCATCACCCAAACAAAGCAGTAAATGTGTACCTATTTGTCGGGCACAAAATTTTATTCCTCTTCTCTAGCCCCTTTGCTATAACCTGTTCAATGAATATGCATATACATATATATACAGTTCTTATCATTTATCCTTTTCTATTCAACTTCATATTTGATTTCTGTTTGGTTTAAAGACACCATTTATTCTAATGTTACATACATAGGTGCAAATCATTTCATTAGCTACTTAATGAATATTTCAACTCATATATGTTTATTTTGAACAAGTGGCTATTTTTAACACTTCACATTTCAACGATTTATGCATACAATAAAAATGTGATTTTTATTGTAAAACAATTCATTTCAAAACCTTTTTTTCTATATAGTTCGAGTTGGTGATAAAAATAGGATTTTTATCATAAAACAATTTCTTTTAAAATGAGATTATTTTACACAGTTCATATAGTCGATAAAAGGTGATTTTTATTATCAAACAATTTATTTTCAAAATATGAATACCATTCAACACATGAATTTCTAATCAACGAATGAATATCAATTCAACACATGAATGTTTTCTATTCAATGAATAAATATAGTTTAAGCATATGAAAATAATTCAAACACACGAATATTATTCAAAATTTCGGCAGCATAACGGCAGGGTAGTTAAACCGGGACCGTCCCTAGTACGGCTCCTCGCTCTACCTTAAAACCTCGCGGTTTTTGACAATGGGGTTCATGCATCTAGTTCGCACGCAGGCGGCATGTATATATTTATTTCATTTCCACAAACTAATCCTATGTGGTTTCAACCAAATATTTCTCAACCACAAACGGGTATTTTTCAACCAATATCAATCACAAACAATCCCAAACAATCATTCACTATCAATCAATTTTCACAACCATTTCAATCAATAAATATCGTCCATGGTTTGTGGACGAGGGGCGTATATATATAGATATATATTTATATATAGCAATTCACTTTCATTTCACACATATATAATATTTTTAAATCAGAAATCTCACCAATAGCTATCCAACTTCACGACACTTCCTAAGAGAAATCTTCGCCTTTCTATCGCTTTCGCCCGTATTCTCTACATATGTAAAAATCAATTTTTACAACGCTATTCAATATATAAAAATATGATTTTTACTTCGACTTTCAATATATAAAAATCTGATTTTTACTTTTACTTTCAATATATAAAAATCTGATTTTTCCTTTAAAACAAAATCAGTTTTTCCTTTAAAACAAAATCAGTTTTTATAGCTTTTTAAAATCAGTTTTAACTTCTTTTAAAAATCCGTTTTTACTTTTTGAAGTTTAAATCCTTTACTTTTTAAAGTTTAAATCCTTTACTTTTTAAAGTTTAAATCCTTTACTTTTTAAAGATCAGTTTTAAAATCATTCAAAATCAGTTTTATCATCTTTTTTAAAAAAAAAACAGTTTTTAAATCTTTTAAAATCAGTTTTAAAATCTTTTTTAAAAAAACAGTTTTTTATCCTTTAAAATCAGTTTTAAAATCTTTTAAAATCAGTTTAAAAATCTTTTTTAAAAAAAACAGTTTTTAAATCCTTTAAAATCAGTTTAAAGTTCAAATCTTTTTCTTTTAACTTAAAATTAAAATCAGTTTAAAGTTCAAATTTTTTTCTTTTAACTTAAAATTAAAATCAGTTTTATATGCTTTATATAATTCAGTTTTAAATCCTTATAAAATTCAGTTTTACATTCTTTTTTTAAAAAAAATCAGCTTTACATTCTTTTTAAAAAAATTCAGTTTTACATTCTTTAAAAAAAAATCAGTTTTACATTCTTTAAAAAAAATTCAGTTTTAAATGCTTTAAAAAATCAGAATTAAACCCTTAATTAAAATAAATCAGTTTTATACCTAAAATAAAATAAAATAAAATAAAATCAACTTACATTGATTTGTTAAAGAGGAGGGGGTCGTCGGAGCAGTGGCGGTTGGCTGCGTTGGTCGTAGGAGGGGCGGAGGAAGCTACGACGGTGGAAGGTGGAGTCTGGCTTCGAGGCGGCGGCTCGATTCGCTCGCGATGGCTTCGAGGGGGGGGCTAATCGGGTGTCGCGATGCGGAGGAGGGAGAGTGAAGCGGAGGAGAGAGTGGCGCAGGTCGGAGGTGGTCTTCGGTGGTGGCGTCGCCGTCGAGTTTTAGGGTTTTTTTTTCTTTCTGGTTGAAATCGAAATGAACGGGGGGGGGGGGGGGGCAGAACGAAGGATAAGGGGAGAAATTAAAATTATTTTTATTATTTTATTATTTATATTTTGCAACAAGGTTGACTTTTACTTACGACCTCGAAACGAGGCCCACCGCCTGTCGCCCATAGCGTTTTACCCCCATTCCGAACACAATGGGATATGTATCGTAAGCTGATTTGATCGTTACCATCAGTTTCCTTTTGAATTTTCATTTAAATCACTATATTGAATTTTAAACGTACATTTCAAATTACCGGGGCCACATACTAACTAGAAAAATTCCAGAAAAATATTTTCTAGCTTCGTATTGACGATACGGTCCCAACAAAACTAGTTTCGTCGAATTCTGAGACCGTTTGAAAAATGGCCAATTTCCAGTCGATTAAAATCAACTGAAACTGGTCAAACGCGTTTTCCTTTGCCACGCTCACATATTGATTCGAAAAATTATGAAATTTGAAACCTAGCAATAATTTGACATCACGGATCCAACAAAAGTGGTTTCATCGAAATCCGAGGTCGTTTGCAAAATGTCCATTTTTAAGGGCCTGAATTCCATAGCGACTATTCAGAATTTTCAACTGGACTTATCTTTTGATTCCCGCTATCAAATTTCGATTTGTCAGATTCGTTGAAAAGATATCATCAATTAGATCCTAATGTTTTTGGTTTCACTAAAATCCGGATTGTTTTGCACCCGATACAGTCCGACAAAGTTTGAATTCAATTTTTGAAACTGCCACGCCATTTCAGGCCTTGTTTATAATTATAATTAATTATATTCGTTTTCCATTGTCGATTCAAACTCAGTTTTCATCGCCATTATTTTAAATATTTAAAATCCATTATTTTAGCCAATTTAAAAATTTTAAATTGGTTCAGATTTTCTGGGTCGTTACAATCTCCCCCACTTAAAACTTTTCGTCCCCGAAAAGGAATAAAGTCGAAAGTGGTTTGATAATTCTACAATCACACAACACAACAACCAATCCAATTGTTTTTAACCTTTCAAACAAATACTAATCTATTTTCATACTCCTTAAAAATCATTCAGAGTATAGAATATAAAAGTGCACATCCATGAAAAGAAAATAACAACAGAGTAGAGAATTAAATGGTAATGCAAAGTATGACAAATGTACCTTGCACCGGAGTCAATCAGAGATATCTACTCGGCATCTAGGATAAGCTTTCTGAATGCTCTCCTCAGTTTCCCAAGTACAATCTCGCGGATCTCCACTCCATTGCACTTTGACTAATGGAACCTTCTTGTTCCTCAGCTCTTTGGTTTCTTTGCCGATGATCTTTAGCGGCTCTCGCCTCACAGCTAATTCTGGAGTAATTTCAATGTCCTGCTGAGCTGCTTCTTCCACGATCAAGTTTGGATCATGAACGTGCTTTCGAAGTTGAGATATATGAAATACATCATGCACTCCAGGCAACCAGTCTGGCAATTTAACTTTATATGCGAGAGTTCCCATCCGTTCCAGAATAGGAAACGGACCAATGAATTTGGGTGCTAACTTTCCAGTTTTACCTAACCGGATAACTCCTCTCATCGGCGATACTTTCAAATATACATAGTCGCCAACCTCAAAGGATATATCTCTTCTTCTTTTATCGGCGTAGCTCTTTTGTCGGCTTTGAGCGGCGAGTAATCGCTTCTTAATAAAATCGACTTTGTCGGCAGCTTCTCGAATCATATCCGGACCCAACACAAGTCTATTTCCAGGCTCGACCCAACAAGCAGGAGATCGGCACGGTCTACCGTACAATGCTTCGAATGGCGACATTGTCAGACTCGCCTGGTAGCTGTTGTTATAAGAGAATTCAGCCAAATGTAGATGGTCTTCCCATGATCCACCGAAATCTAGAACACAAGCCCGCAATAAATCTTCTAAAATGCAATTCACCCTCTCAGTCTGACCGTCTGTCTGAGGATGATAAGCGGTACTCAAGTTTAACTTCGTTCCCAGCTCGACTTGAAATGCTTCCCAGACTTAGCCCTTTTTCTCTTGGCACTGGGCTTCTCACTGATCTCAGACCTCGTACTGGCTCCAGCAATATCAGTTTCCGACTCTTCTTTGTCACTACAACAAACTTCTTCTTCGTCTCACAACATTCCTTTCTTATGGAGATCTTCATACTGATAAGCCATGTATATCATTTCAGAAAAAGGAAGCTTCACATGCCCCAATACTTTATTCCGGTATTTCCTTTGAAGCCCATGAATAAATCTCAGATTTTTCCACTTTGTATTCTGAATCAGATGGGGAGCAAAGTGAGCAAGTTCATTGAATTTCTTGTGATATTCTGGGATGGTCATGTCACCCTGTATTAGATAAGAAAATTCATCACATAACCTCTCGGTTGCTTCGGGTGGAGTAAATCTTCCCAAGAAAATTACTTTGAATCTGTCCCAGGTGATATCACCTTCTGGATTATCTTTGATAACAGAATCTCACCAAAACAAAGCTTCTTCTTTGAGTGCCCAAGACGCCAGTAATCTTTTCTGATCGTCTCTCAGCTTTAAACCCTCAAAGATTTTCTCTGCAGAACGAATCCAAGCTTGTGTTTCCATAATGGTCTCCTTGCCTAAGAATGGCGATCCCCCAAGATTTCGAAATCTCTTGTATAGAACTTCTATATTGGATTCTGGCTGTGGGAGCACAACTGGCTCATTAGCTGGTCGAGCCATACGATTATTTCTTCTGTTCCTGCCTTTCATTTTCTAGTACTTCTGCAATTAGCAGAACAAGTGTCAGGTCACAGAAAAGAAAATTTTCAAACATAGAAACATATACTTTAATGTAAATGTGTCTACTGGGGTGTAATTTCATTCTGCTTTACTCATACTAGGATATTACTGATCCTATCTGTATAGAGTTACCCGTCCTAGAACACTACTGGTTCTAATTCTGACGAGTTCGTTCGAATGTTATATTCCAGAACTAAGCTTAACCAAAGCTCTGATACCAAGTTGAGACGACCCAAAATCCCGTTCAGACGGAAACAGGGTTATCTTTGAAATATAACACAGAAACATATAATAGCAGAACAGAATTAAATAAATACACCAGATAATGAACAATAAAATATACTGGATAAAAGTATCATCAGAGTTACAAAGTATACAGGATCTTGCTTAGTACAAATACAGTTCAGCTATACATAAATGTCTACAGCGGAAATAAACAAAATATGTACAATAGGAGCTGAACAACATAAAAAGAATAAATGATAGAATCCACCTTCAGCTCCAGCTATCCAGAAAAAGAACCAGCTAAACCTGAATACAAGGCTGCCCGTGTAGAAAAAGGGGCACCCGAGTTTGAAAGTGAAACAAACTACGAGTCAGTCATGGGACTGGTATGAGAAATCTACTCAACACATATGTAATATGGCAAATCACAGGACCACGCCATTTTCGTGGAACGGGTTTACTCCATTGGATTGCCAGTGCTTTAAAACAAATCTTTCTTTTAAACATCGCTATGCTTTTCATAAAAAAATGAAACCGTTATAAGACTCAGTTCCCATCACACAATGCAACGCAAACCGGAGGATAGAGTTTTACCTTATAACGGCCAAAATATGCTTGATACGAATAAAACAAAGGCATTTGATATTATTGCTAGTGTTTATATGTTTTGAAAACAATTTCAAATCATAACTATCAATCATAGACGGCATTAATGCCCCATACCACTATGTCGCCATATATAGGTATACAATCAAAATCGCACCGGCACGTATTTGGAAATTGGATTTCCGTCATGAACCAAGGCAAAAGATAGTCCTTACCGACTTCGTGACTCTCTAGCCCGAGCCACAGGGTCAGAGCGCATCGACCCTTGGATCGTCAGGGCCGGTCCACCGATGTGGATTAAAATGCCTGAACAATACGTTTCCCCGCCCTTTGGGGCGTAAACGAGCCAACGAATGACTCCATCGGACCCGGATCGTCCGATCAAACCGAGGCGCCTCGCAATAGCAACAACCACATAGGCGGTGCTTTGATCATCTCCACAAGACTTTGCTTTTCAACAGAAGCCCTGATCACTGCATCTTAGCATGCCACACAGGCAATTCATGCCATGCGACTGATGTCCATCGATATACAACCTCTGAGCTCGTGCGTCCCAGAGAAGGGCGTTAAGCAAAAGAATAAATTCTCCGCCGCCAATGTCGGACACACAGTCCATTTACAAGTCCGTTCTGGGTCTGAACAAAACCGGAGGCACTAAATACCTCGCAAACCCATCCATCGACACGTACATCTGGACGATCACCACTCATTATCCATATTTCGGGATGCCTCCCAATCAGGACCTCGGTTACCATCCAAACGAGGTGAAGATCTCCGGTCTTCGACCATTGTCTTCATCTTCGAATTTCAATCGTCGGTCAATTATTTGAAATGAGAATTAACTCGGCCTTTTCAAATAATTCACGTATATTTAGAATTTCAAATCAATTTATTTCAATGGTTAAATCATTCGACAACACCAATATAGTTCTTTAATGTAATTTTCACACCAAACACATTCAACCATCAAAAGCCACATAAATCGAACAAATTCAGTTTATTTCTATTCCATATCGCTTATGATATTTTATAACTATTTATCGCTATTTTTATTTATTTTAAAATAGCCATTTTATTCAAAACGACGCTTCGGGCCATACAGCGGCCGTGGCGCTGTTTTTCATCAGATTTGATTTACACATATCTGAAAATCTAACCGTTGGATCTTCACAAAATTTACATCATTAGAAAGGTCTTTTCAAAACGAATCCAACGGTTCCAGTTTCGGGAGAATCCGACGGTCGGATCTCCCGGTACAATCGTTTGAATTTTCGATTTCAAAATACGAACTGCATCGTCGTTATTCGATTAAATATATAATTATATTTATATTTATATAAATATAATCGCTTCTGGTGCTGTTTTTCTTCAGATTTGAATTAAACATTCCAGACAATCCAACCATTGGATTTTTACAAGGTTGGTGCCGTTGGAAAGATATTTCCAAGGCGAACCCGACGGTTGAGATTTCGGGAAAATCCAATGGTCGGATTTCCCGCACTAGTCGTTTGAAATCACGGTCTCAAAATACGAACTGCACGGCTTCGTTTCGTTTTAATTTTATTTATATTTATATATTTATATAAATATAGTTCATTCAATGATTTCAATATCGTTTTCACTTCAAAAAAATTTCTAACACCTTAAAATTTTGGGAAAATTTCGCCATAACCTCCCCCGCACCGGGAGCATCGGGAAATCGCAAATAGCGTTCCCGGTCCTTCTAATCTCAAAAAGAAAAAGAAAAAGCCAAGCGGCTAGCCAACAGGCTCATAAAATCATCACCCAAACAAAGCAGTAAATGTGTACCTATTTGTCGGGCACAAAATTTTATTCCTCTTCTCTAGCCCCTTTGCTATAACCTGTTCAATGAATATGCATATACATATATATACAGTTCTTATCATTTATCCTTTTCTATTCAACTTCATATTTGATTTCTGTTTGGTTTAAAGACACCATTTATTCTAATGTTACATACATAGGTGCAAATCATTTCATTAGCTAATTAATGAATATTTCAACTCATATATGTTTATTTTGAACAAGTGGCTATTTTTAACACTTCACATTTCAACGATTTATGCATACAATAAAAATGTGATTTTTATTGTAAAACAATTCATTTCAAAACCTTTTTTTCTATATAGTTCAAGTTGGTGATAAAAATAGGATTTTTATCATAAAACAATTTCTTTTAAAACGAGATTATTTTACACAGTTCATATAGTCGATAAAAGGTGATTTTTATTATCAAACAATTTATTTTCAAAATATGAATACCATTCAACACATGAATTTCTAATCAACGAATGAATATCAATTCAACACATGAATGTTTTCTATTCAATGAATAAATATAGTTTAAGCATATGAAAATAATTCAAACACACGAATATTATTCAAAATTTCGGCAGCATAACGGCAGGGTAGTTAAACCAGGACCGTCCCTAGTACGGCTCCTCGCTCTACCTTAAAACCTCGCGGTTTTTGACAATGGGGTTCATGCATCTAGTTCGCACGCAGGCGGCGTGTATATATTTATTTCATTTCCACAAACTAATCCTATGTGGTTTCAACCAAATATTTCTCAACCACAAACGGGTATTTTTCAACCACAATCAACCAATATCAATCACAAACAATCCCAAACAATCATTCACTATCAATCAATTTTCACAACCATTTCAATCAATAAATATCGTCCATGGTTTGTGGACGAGGGGCGTATATATATATAGATATATATTTATATATAGCAATTCACTTTTATTTCACACATATATAATATTTTTAAATCAGAAATCTCACCAATAGCTATCCAACTTCACGACACTTCCTTAGAGAAATCTTCGTCTTTCTATCGCTTTCGCCCGTATTCTCTACATATGTAAAAATCGAATTTTTACTACGCTATTCAATATATAAAAATATGATTTTTACTTCGACTTTCAATATATAAAAATCTGATTTTTACTTTTACTTTCAATATATAAAAATCTGATTTTTCCTTTAAAACAAAATCAGTTTTTCCTTTAAAACAAAATCAGTTTTTATTGCTTTTTAAAATCAGTTTTAACTTCTTTTAAAAATCCGTTTTTACTTTTTTGAAGTTTAAATCCTTTACTTTTTAAAGTTTAAATCCTTTACTTTTTAAAGTTTAAATCCTTTACTTTTTAAAGATCAGTTTTAAAATCATTCAAAATCAGTTTTATCATCTTTTTAAAAAAAAAAACAGTTTTTAAATCTTTTAAAATCAGTTTTAAAATCTTTTTTAAAAAAACAGTTTTTAAATCCTTTAAAATCAGTTTTAAAATCTTTTAAAATCAGTTTAAAAATCTTTTAAAAAAAAACAGTTTTTAAATCCTTTAAAATCAGTTTAAAGTTCAAATCTTTTTTTTTAACTTAAAATTAAAATCAGTTTAAAGTTCAAATCTTTTTCTTTTAACTTAAAATTAAAATCAGTTTTATATGCTTTATATAATTCAGTTTTAAATCCTTATAAAATTCAGTTTTACATTCTTTTTTAAAAAAAAATCAGCTTTACATTCTTTTTAAAAAAATTCAGTTTTACATTCTTTAAAAAAAAATTCAGTTTTACATTCTTTACAAAAATTCAGTTTTAAATGCTTTAAAAAATCAGAATTAAACCCTTAATTAAAATAAATCACTTTTATACCTAAAATAAAATAAAATAAAATAAAATCAACTTACATTGATTTGTTAAGGAGGAGGGAGTCGTCGGAGCAGTGGCGGTTGGCTGCGTTGGTCGTAGGAGGGGCGGAGGAAGCTACGACGGTGGAAGGTGGAGTCTGGCTTCGAGGCGGCGGCTCGATTCGCTCGCGATGGCTTCGAGGGGGGGGCTAATCGGGTGTCGCGATGCGGAGGAGGGAGAGTGAAGCGGAGGAGAGAGTGGCGCAGGTCGGAGGTCGTCTTCGGTGGTGGCGTCGCCGTCGAGTTTTAGGGTTTTTTTCTTCTTTCTGGTTGAAATCGAAATGAACGGGCGGGGGGGGGGGGGGGGGGGCAGAACGAAGGATAAGGGGAGACCAACAGTGAAAACCCGTAATTTACCCGTAAAGGAAAGCGTCAGATAGTTCGAGAACAAGCCACAGCAGAACGCATATAAATGAATATTTCACTGTATATTACAACAATGCATCAGATTACAAGAGTATACAGAGTATAAATGAATATTACACAGAAATATCGGAGATTTAAATTACATTTAAATCCATAGCAGCGGAAAATAATACAATACACAACTAGAAGTAGATATGCGAATACAAAGCTTTCCGGATATCATTCCAGCTGTAAACCAGGATCCTGTGAATATAAATCTGCAAAACCAAAACTACTAGCTGCCCGTGTCAAAATAAGGGCACCCAGAGTTTAGGTTAAAACAATAAACTCCAGGTCAGTCATGGGACTGGTGTGAGAACTAAAACAGTTAATAATCTTTGATTTAAAGTTAGGTAAATCAAGGGACCACGCCGTATAACACGGAACGGGTTTCCTCCCAAGAATACCAGTGCATAAAACTAACAGCGCAATGCTAAATAAAGAAAAATGAAGCTGATATAAGACCCAGGTCCTATCACACAATGCAACGCAAGCCGGGGGATAGGGTTTTCCCTTATAACAGCCAAGGAATGCTTGATACGTTTAAAACAAATCATTTGATACTATTATAAGTGCATAGTGTATAAAACAACTTCAAATCATAAGTATCAATCATAGGCGGCATGGGTACCATATATCATGTCGCCATACTAGTTCTACAATTAAAACCGCAAATGTCACGTATTTGGAAATTAGATTTCCATCTATGAACTGAGGCAAAAGATAGTCCTCAACCGATTCGAGACGCTCTAGCCCGTGTCTCAAGCAAGTACTCAGTCTAGCCTCTGGATCGTCAGGGCCGGTCCACCGATGTGGATTAAAATTCCTGAACATTACGTTTCCCCACCCTATGGGGTGTAAGTCTGGTCCGTCTGCCGACCAGAATGCATCGGCCGAAACCGATATAATCGAGGCGCCTCGCAACAGCAACAACCACATAAGTCAAACTCGTCAGGGCGTGTAAAACCACTGACGCCACTTCTAGCTAGAAAGAAACGCAAGTCCTCCCTGAGGTCCGTCTCCCGTTTTTGGTTCATACCGGGTGTGAAACACGCGAAGTAAACGTTACACAAAGCTACGCCACAAAGGCCGTGCTTTGATCATCACCACAAGACTTCGCTTTTCAACAGAAGCCTCGATCAATTGCCACTTAGGCATGCCACACAGGCAATTCACTCCATGCGTTTGATATCCATCAATATATAACCCCTGAGCTCGTACGTCTCAGAGAAGGGCGTTAAGCAAGAGAATAACTTCTCCGCAGCCAAACAGATATATATTTAATAGAAATCAATCACACAGACTGAAATCCAATGTCAGACACACAGTCCATTTACAAGTCCGTTCTGGGGCTGAACGAAACCGGAGGCACCTAGTACCCCGCATATCCATCGATCTCCAAGCACGTCTGGACGATCACCAACTGTTTCCATCTTCTTGGGTGTACAGCCCAATCAAGATCATCAGCAATCACCCAAACGATGTGAAGACTTCCAGTCTTCGACCACCGTCTTCATCTTCGACACCACGTCGAATCAGTTATTCAGAATGGGATAAACCCGGTCTTTCTGAATAACTCGCGTATATATTATAAAAGTGTTACACCAACACAACATACGCCTCATTCCAATTCAGAATATTCTTTTATTCAAATATTCCTATACTTTGGGAAAAGTTCCCATTAATTTTATCCAAGATAAATTCTTTAAATTTATTCTTTAATCTCCTTTGAATATCAATTCAAACTAGTCGGGATTAGCGAACCACACCGAAGTAATCATTTATTTTATTTCCCAATCCCAACCTATTCATCCCATGAAGTAAAACTGGTAATACTTCATATCTAACACCACAGTGTTATCGGTAAATTCAATTACCATTTCACGTTCAAATCTAATTAAAGATTTAACCATCGCCTGGAGCAAAACAGGTGATACTCCATTTTCGATCATTTCAATCTAATTAAAGATTCATTAAAACTCCACTTAGTTTTAATCTTTAACTGGGTTAAAGAATCAGTGTCATTTAAAACACGGTTCACGATAAACCCAAAATCACATTCCATTAATTATCGGGTTAAAGAACAAGTGTTATTTAAAACACTGTTCACGATAAACCCAAAAATCAATATCAATTCAATTCCAATTAAAGATCGTTTAATTGGTACACTTCATTAAATCTAAATAAAAAGATTTAATTTTTTTTCTCAACTGGGTTCAAGAACAGTGTTAGTGAAGACACCATTCACGACAAACCCAAATCACATTTGATATTCAATACAAGGCTCTGAATAGAAAATATATCGGCTTATATTCAATATCAAATTCTACGACTAACAAATGTCGTATTGGAAATAACGATATAAATATATATCTTTCAAATTTCCATAACAACATCTGTATAATCACGAATTCCAACATCGAAATATTCCGAAGACAATTTCGATTCAAATCCACTCCAATGCAATCATTGGAAATTTTGGTTATTTTCAAAACCCTTTTCAAATTCAATTTATTTATTTAAAAATAAATAGAATTATAATTCTAGTTCAAAACTAGTTCATTTCGATAAAAATCTATTTTTATCCTTTCAGATATGGAGTTTTTCATCCCAATCCTTTCTAAATCATTTCTTATGATTTTACACAAATTACTACTATTTTTAATAATTTTATCAAGGCCCGTATAGTCGATTTCCATCAATGGCCATCGAACTGCACTTACAGCGACCTTTTTCAAATTTGATTTGGACGTAACTCCAAATCCAACCGTTAGATTTCAAATTTCTAATATTCGTTAGAAAGCTCTTTTCGATACGAACCCAACGGTTCCGGTTTTAGGAGAATCCGACGGTCGGATCTCCCGTAATGTCCATTTGAAATAAATGGTCGAAATTCACGAACTGCCGCGGCGCGGCGCGTTCTATTCAGGCCATTATATTATATATATATAATATATATAATATATATTTCGCCGATTTCTATTTAAAACGAATTATATAATTAGTTTTAAAATTGTTTCAAAAGCAATTTCAACTTTCTTTTCAATTCAAATCAAAATTGAATTCTTTTTTATGAATTTGTTTTAAAAGTCATTTCTATTCAATTCAAATTTCAATTCAATTTGAATTCATTTCAACTCACTTTCAATTCAATTTGAATTCGTTTTCAATTCAATTCATTTCGAAATCGTTTTCAATTCAATTCATTTCGAAATCGTTTTCAATTCAATTCATTTCGAAATTGTTTTCAATTCAATTTATTTCGAAATCGTTTTCAATTCAATTCATTTCGAAATTGTTTTCAATTCAATTTATTTCGAAATCGTTTTCAATTCAATTCATTTCGAAATCGTTTTTAATTCAATTCATTTCGAAATCGTTTTCAATTCAATTTGATTCAAATTTCATTTCAAAATATTCGATTTCGAAATCACTTTTCAATATTCATTTTAAAATGAATAAATTCGATATAAATATCGTTCACGTCAAAATGGCGTCAATTTAATCAACACGGCTTCATATATTTCTATTTTCAAATATTCTATTTCGAATATTTCTATTATTAAAATATTTCGTTCAACACATGACCAATCTCAATGGATGAGTACTGTCAACACATGAACCTTTATTTTATATTATAAAGATGTAAATTTTATTACTAAAATATTTCGTTCAACACATGACCAATCTCAATGGATGAGTACTGTCAACACATGAACCTTTATTTTATATTATAAAGATGTAAATTTTATTACTAAAATATTTTGTTCAACACATGACCAATCTCAATGGATGAGTACTGTCAACACCTGAACCTTTATTTTATATTATACTTTATTTTCTAAATTGGAATGAGGCCCAATCAATCACCATATAAAATTAATTATATGGATTTTCATACAACACATGTATATAATAGCATTGAAAAATAATCAACCATCAACCAAAGTGCACTACACTGTATAAGCATCAAATATAGATATCTAGCGCTTATAACAGCCTGTCAATCAATCGATCGACATATTAAATCAATCAGGATGAGTGAACTTCAAATTTCATCCCAACACCCGTGTGGGGTTTCAAACAATCAAACGCATATTTTATTTGTGCAGTTGGGCGATGTGTAAAATCTATCGACCCAATCAATGTCCTTCAAATAGGTGTACATAAACAAACCGTCTGGTTTGTAAATGAATATTTATTTATTCACATTCACGTTAAAAATTATATTTTTAACGACAAAACATTTTATTCCAACATATGAATTTCTATTCAGTTCATTCTTTAAATAAAATGATATTTTTATTTTTCTAACTTATTTTAGAAAATTTCGACGGCATAACGGCACGATACTAGAAACGGGACGAGGCCTAGCCTTATCCCCGGTCTAGTGAAGGCCCACGCCATTCACACATCAATCAAATCAATTTCATTAGTCACTAACCGTAAATTAATCAAGAGAATAATTCCCCAAATATTAACCCCGAAGGCCGAAACCAACATCAGATCAATATCCAGAAAACCATTCTGCTTGGCTAACCGACAGTTAGTTTCTAAATTTCACATTCATAGGGAAAGGTTCCCGTTGAATTTACATTTAAATCGCTATATTGAATTTTAAACGTACATTTCAAATTACCGGGGTCACATACTAACTAGAAAAATTCTAGAAAAATATTTTCTAGCTTCGTATTGACGATACGGTCCTAACAAAACTAGTTTCGTCGAACTTCGAGACCGTCAGAAAAATGGCCAATTTCCAGTCGATTAAAATCAACTGAAACCGGTCAAACGCGTTTTCCTTTGCCACGCTCACATATTGATTCGAAAAATTATGAAATTTGGAATCTAGCAATAACTTGACACTACGGATCCAACAAAACTAGTTTCGTCGAAATCCGAGGTCATTTGCAAATTGTCCATTTTTAAGGGCCTGAATTCCATAGCGACTATTCAGAATTTTCAACTGGACATATCTTTTGATTCCCGCTATCAAATTTTGATTGGTCAGATTCGTTGGAAAGATATCATCAATTAGATCCTAATGTTTTTGGTTTCACTAAAATCCGGATTGTTTTGCACCCGGTATATTCAATTGAAGTTTGAAATCGAATTATCGAACTACCGCGCCATTTTCAATTCTATATATAATTATAATTAATTATATTCGTTTTCAAATGTCGATTCAAACTCAGTTTTCATCGCCATTATTTAAAATATTTATTTAAAATATTTAAAATCCATTATTTTAGCCAATTGAAAAATTTTAAATTGGTTCAGATTTTCTGGGTCGTTACAATCTCCCCCACTTAAAACTTTTCGTCCCCGAAAAGGAATAAAGTCGAAAGTGGTTTGATAAATCTACGATCACACAACACTACAACCAATCCAATTGTTTTTAACCTTTCAAAGCCATACAAATTAATTCCTATTTTTCTTCTAAAATCATTCAAACAATTATAATAGAATAGAGAATTAAATGGTGAGGTAAAGTATGGTAAATATACCTTGCACCGGAGTCAATCAGAGATATCCACTCGGCATCTAGGATAAGCTTTCTGAATGCTCTCCTTAGTTTCCCAAGTACAATCTCGCGGATCTCCACTCCATTGCACTTTGACTAAGCGAACCTTCTTGTTCCTCAGCTCTTTGGTTTCTTTGCCGATAATCTTTAGCGGCTCTCGCCTCACAGCTAATTCTGGAGTAATTTCAATATCCCGTTGAGCTGCTTCTTCCACGATCAAGTCTGGATCATGAACGTGCTTTCGAAGTTGAGATATATGAAATACATCATGAACTCCAGGCAACCAGTCAGGCAGTTTGACCCTATAAGCGAGAGTTCCAATCCGTTCCAGAATAGGAAACGGACCAATGAATTTGGGTGCTAACTTTCTAGTTTTACCGAACCGGATAACTCCTCTTATCGGCGATACTTTCCAATATACATAGTCGCCAACTTCAAAGGATATATCTCTTCTTCTTCTATCGGCATAGCTCTTTTGTCGGCTTTGAGCGGCGAGTAATCGCTTCTTAATAAAATCGACTTTGTCGGCAGCTTCTCGAATCATATCAGGACCCAACACAAGTCTATTTCCAGGCTCGACCCAACAAGCAGGAGATCGGCACTGTCTACCGTACAATGCTTCGAATGGCGACATTGTCAGACTCGCCTGGTAGCTGTTGTTATAAGAGAATTCAGCCAAATGCAGATGGTCTTCCCATGATCCACCGAAATCTAGAACACAAGCCCGCTATAGATCTTCTAAAATGCGATTCACCCTCTCAGTTTGACCGTCTGTCTGAGGATGATAAGCGGTACTCAAGTTTAACTTCATTCCCAGCTCGACTTGAAATGCTTCCCAGAATTTGCTAGTGAATATTGTATCTCTATCACTGACTATGCTGAGCGGCACTCCATGTAGTCTAACTATTTCCCTGAAGTATATCTGCGCCAGACTCTGAGCAGTTCTGTTTGATTTGACAGGTATGAAATGGGCGGTCTTCGTGAAGCGATCTACGATCACCCAAATACTGTCATTCCCTTTTCTGGTTCTGGGCAAACCATCAATGAAATCCATAGAAATATGTTCCCACTTCCAACCAGGAACTTCTAGTGGTTGTAACAATCCAGCCAATTTCTGTTGGTCACTCTTGACTAGCCGGCAAGTAGGGCATCGGCTAACGTATATCGAAACGTCTCTTTTCATAGCCTTCCACCAGAATGTTCTTTTGAGATCGTTATACATTTTGGCCACACCAGGATGGATACTCAGCTTGGACTTGTGACACTCGTCTAACACTTCCCTTTTTAACTCTGGGACGTCCGGAACACAAATCCTTCCTTTCAATCTCAAGGTCTCGTCGTTATCTATTTGAAAACACGAGGGTTCGCCTTTCTGAATCCTTTTGATCATTTCCTTAATAAAGTTATCCTCCTTCTGAAGAATAGATATTTTGTCAATCAAGGAAGTCGTGATAATAAAGCTGGCGATCATCACATTCTTTCGGCTTAATGCATCAGCCACGACATTGGCCTTTCCTGGAGTATATATAATTTCAAAGTCATATGCTGCAAGAAACTCCAGCCAACGTTGCTGCCTCAAATTCAAGTCCTTTTGAGTGAACAGATACTTTAATGACTGATGATCTATAAACAGTTCGAATCTCTCACCGAGAAGATAGTGTCTCCAGATTTTCAAAGAGAATATGATAGCCAATAACTCAAGATCATGAGTTACATAGTTTTTCTCGTGTGGCTTAAGTTGACGGCTAGCATAAGCAATCACTTGACCTCTTTGCATTAACACTGCGCCAAGGCCTTCTCTAGAAGCATCAGTCCATACTTTTAAATCCTGGTTGCCATCAATGATGGTTAACACTGGAGCTGTCGTTAGTCTTAACTTTAGCTCTTCGAAAGCCTCCTCACTTTCTGGAGTCCATTTGAATTTAGAGTGCTTCTTGGTAAGCTTCGTTAAGTGGCCTGATATCTTCGAAAAGTCTTTAACGAATTTCCGATAATAACTAGCCAATCCGAGAAAACTGCGGACTTCTGTTGGGGTACTGGGCTGTTTCCAGTTCTGAATAGCTGTGATTTTGCTTGGGTCTACAGCGATTCCTTCTTTCGATATGACGTGGCCCAGAAATTTCACTTCATCTTGCCAGAATATACATTTAGAAAACTTGGCTTTCAATACATTCCTTCTGAGAATTTCTAACACTTGTTCCAGATGTTTCTCATGTTCGGCCTTTGATTTAGAGAAGATTAGAATATCGTCAATAAAAACCAGAACAAATTTATTCAAAACTCCTCTGAATACTCTGTTCATTAGATCGACGAAGTAAGCTGGAGCGTTACATAAGCCGAACGGCATTACTAACCACTCGTAGAATAAATCGGGACCTCTGAACGCTGTCATTGGAACACACTCTTCGGCAATTCGAAGTTGATGGAATCCTGTAGCTAGGTCCATTCGTGAGAATACTTGTGCTCCATTTAATCGATCCAACAAATCATCAATCCGCGGCAATGGATATTTGTTCTTTATGGTCTGCTTGTTCAAGTCACGATAATCCACACATAGACGTAGAGTACCGTCGGATTTTGGGACAAATACCACTGCTGCACCCCAATTAGAGAAACTAGGCCTGATCAAACCTTTCCATACTAGCTGTCGTGTTTGATTGTCTAATTCCTCCTTCTCTTTCAAGGACATTCTTCGAATAGCGTGAACTACCGGCCTTGCATTGGGAACCAAAGCAATCTTGAAATCTATTTCTCTCTGCGGAGGTAAGCGAACAACTTCTTCGAACACATCCGCATAGTTCTTGACGACAGGAATACCTTTGATGAGGTCAGAAATATTCTCTGCGACTTCAGGAACATTTTCTATTTGGGCTGGAGAAACATTCAAAGCTGCCCAGAAGTCTTTTCTATTAGCATTCTGACCTTCACAGGGAATGGTTATATAATCACCTGATTTAATCTTCGCCTTTACGATTCTGTCGGCGCATTTGACTTCAGCTTCATATTTGGTCAACCAGTCTAACCCCAAGATGAGATCAAACTCTTTAAAATTCATGACGACTGCGATGGTAGGAAATTGATAACGAGAGAAAGAAACCGGCACTCCACAAGCCCAATTGAGATCAATAGAACCCCCAACCGGATTCTGGACAGTCATGGGTTCCTTGAGCTTTTTCAAATTCAATTCCAGTTTCTTAGTTGCATCCTTTGCAATGAAGCTTCGTGACGCGCTTGTGTCAAACAGTACTTTAACTGGGATGTCTTTGACAGTTAGCGTGCCTTCTAAAACATCTGGCCTTTCCTGAATAGCTGAGGGCTCAGAAGTTTCTGCCACTTCATTTACTTGAACCATTTCAGGCTTGTTTAACTGTGGGCAATCCTTTGCAAGATGACCAGCCTCGTGGCACTGTTTGCACTCTCTATTCTCTTGGAACACCCCGTCAGTTCTGAACCTTTTCTTCTTTTGTTTTCGATTTGCTCTATATCCCTCTTTTCTTTGTTTCTTTAAAGATCTGCAACTTATCGACAAATGTCCTTTCTTATTGCAGTTAGAGCAAATAGCTGTTGTCACTGGTTCTTTCCCAGACTTAGCCCTTTTTCTCTTGGCACTGGGCTTCTCACTGATCTCAGACCTCGTACTGGCTCCAGCAATATCAGTTTCCGACTCTTCTTTGTCACTACAACAAACTTCTTCTTCGTCTCGCAACATTCCTTTCTTATGGAGATCTTCATACTGATAAGCCATGTATATCATTTCAGAAAAAGGAAGCTTCACATGCCCCAATACTTTATTTCGGTATTTCCTTTGAAGCCCATGAATAAATCTCAGATTTTTCCTCTTTGTATTCTGAATCAGATGGGGAGCAAAGTGAGCAAGTTCATTGAATTTCTTGTGATATTCTGGGATGGTCATGTCACCCTGTATTAGATAAGAAAATTCATCACATAACCTCTCGGTTGCTTCGGGAGGAGTAAATCTTCCCAAGAAAATTACTTTGAATCTGTCCCAGGTGATATCACCTTCTGGATTATCTTTGATAACAGAATCCCACCAAAACAAAGCTTCTTCTTTGAGTGCCCAAGACGCCAGTAATCTTTTCTGATCGTCTCTCAGCTTTAAACCCTCAAAGATTTTCTCTGCAGAACGAATCCAAGCTTGTGTTTCCATAATGGTCTCCTTGCCTAAGAATGGCGATCCCCCAAGATTTCGAAATCTCTTGTATAGAACTTCTATATTGGATTCTGGCTGTGGGAGCACAACTGGCTCATTAGCTGGTCGAGCCATACGATTATTTCTTCTGTTCCTGCCACTCATTTTCTAGTACTTCTGCAATTAGCAGATCAAGTGTCAGGTCACAGAAAAGAAAATTTTCAAACATAGAAACATATACTTTAATGTAAATGTGTCTACTGGGGTGTAATTTCATTCTGCTTTACTCATACTAGGATATTACTGATCTTATCTGTATAGAGTTACCCGTCCTAGAACACTACTGGTTCTATTTCTGACGAGTTCGTTCGAATGTTATAATCCAGAACTAAGCTTAACCAAAGCTCTGATACCAAGTTGAGACGACCCAAAATCCCGTTCAGACGGAAACAGGGTTATCTTTGGAATATAACACAGAAACATATAATAGCAGAACAGAATTAAATAAATACACCAGATAATGAACAATAAAATATACTAGATAAAAGTATCATCAGAGTTACACAGTATACAGGATCTTGCTTAGTACAAATACAGTTCAGCTATACATAAATGTCTACAGCGGAAATAAACAAAATATGTACAATAGGAGCTGAACAACATAAAAAGAATAAATGATAGAATCCACCTTCAGCTCCAGCTATCCAGAAAAAGAACTAGCTAAACCCGAATACAAGGCTGCCCGTGTAGAAAAAGGGGCACCCGAGTTTGAAAGTGAAACAAACTACGAGTCAGTCATGGGACTGGTATGAGAAATCTACTCAACACATATGTAATATGGCAAATCACAGGACCACGCCACTTTCGTGGAACGGGTTTACTCCATTGGATTGCCAGTGCTTTAAAACAAATCTTTCTTTTAAACATCGCTATGCTTTTCATAAAAAAATGAAACCGTTATAAGACTCAGTTCCCATCACACAATGCAATGCAAACCGGAGGATAGAGTTTTACCTTATAACGGCCAAAATGTGCTTGATATGAATAAAACAAAGGCATTTGATATTATTGCTAGTGTTTATATGTTTTGAAAACAATTTCAAATCATAACTATCAATCATAGACGGCATTAATGCCCCATACCACTATGTCGCCATATATAGGTATACAATCAAAATCGCACCGGCACATATTTGGAAATTGGATTTCCGTCATGAACCAAGGCAAAAGATAGTCCTTACCGACTTCGTGACTCTCTAGCCCGAGCCACAGGGTCAGAGCGCATCGACCCTTGGATCGTCAGGGCCGGTCCACCGATGTGGATTAAAATGCCTGAACAATACGTTTCCCCGCCCTTTGTGGCGTAAACGAGCCAACGAATGACTCCATCGGACCCGGATCATCCGATCAAACCGAGGCGCCTCGCAACAGCAACAACCACATAGGTGAAAAGTATATAAATGTCAGGGCTGGTAGGTCACTGACACCACCCTAGCTAGAAAGAAACGCATGTCCTCCCTGAGGTCCTTCTTCCCGTTTTAGGTTCATACCGGGGTGTGAGGCTCACGAATTCACGTTATACACAAAGCTACGCCACACAGGCGGTGCTTTGATCATCTCCACAAGACTTTGCTTTTCAACAGAAGCCCTGATCACTGCATCTTAGCATGCCACACAGGCAATTCATGCCATGCGACTGATGTCCATCGATATACAACCTCTGAGCTCGTGCGTCCCAGAGAAGGGCGTTAAGCAAAAGAATAAATTCTCCGCCGCCAAACAGATGTATATTAACAGAAATCAATCAACACAAAATAAACTCCAATATCAGACACACAGTCCATTTACAAGTCCGTTCTGGGTCTGAACGAAACCGGAGGCACTAAATACCTCGCAAACCCATCGATCGACACGTACGTCTGGACGATCACCACTCATTATCCATATTTCGGGATGCCTCCCAATCAGGACCTCGGTTACCATCCAAACGAGGTGAAGATCTCCGGTCTTCGACCATCATCTTCATCTTCGAATTTCAATCGTCGGTCAATTATTTGAAATGAGAATTAACTCGGCCTTTTCAAATAATTCACGTATATTTAGAATTTCAAATCAATTTATTTCAATGGTTAAATCATTCGACAACACCAATATAATTCTTTAATGTAATTTTCACACCAAACACATTCAACCATCAAAAGCCACATAAATCGAACAAATTCAGTTTATTTCTATTCCATATCGCTTATGATATTTTATAACTATTTATCGCTATTTTTATTTATTTTAAAATAGCCATTTTATTCAAAACGACGCTTCGGGCCATATAGCGGTCGTGGCGCTGTTTTTCTTCAGATTTGATTTACACATATCTGAAAATCTAACCGTTGGATCTTCACAAAATTTACATCATTAGAAAGGTCTTTTCAAAACGAATCCAACGGTTCCAGTTTCGGGAAAACCCGACGGTCGGATCTCCCGGTACAATCGTTTGAATTTTCGATTTCAAAATACGAACTGCAGCGTCGTTATTCGATTAAATATATAATTATATTTATATTTATATAAATATAATCGCTTCTGGCGCTGTTTTTCTTCAGATTTGAATTAAACATTCCAGACAATCCAACCGTTGGATTTTTACAAGGTTGGTGCCGTTTGAAAGATATTTCCAAGGCGAACCCGACGGTTGAGATTTCGGGAAAATCCAATGGTCGGATTTCCCGCACTAGTCGTTTGAAATCACGGTCTCAAAATACGAACTGCACGGCTTCGTTTCGTTTTAATTTTATTTATATTTATATAAATATAGTTCATTCAATGATTTCAATATCGTTTTCACTTCAAAAAAATTTCTAACACCTTAAAATTTTTGGTAAATTTCGCCATAACCTCCCCTGCACCGGGAGCATCGGGAAATCGCAAATAGCATTCCCGGTCCTTCTAATCTCAAAAAGAAAAAGAAAAAGCCAACCGGCTAGCCAACAGGCTCATAAAATCATCACCCAAACAAAGCAGTAAATGTGTACCTATTTGTCGGGCACAAAATTTTATTCCTCTTCTCTAGCCCCTTTGCTATAACCTGTTCAATGAATATGCATATACATATATATACAGTTCTTATCATTTATCCTTTTCTATTCAACTTCATATTTGATTTCTGTTTGGTTTAAAGACACCATTTATTCTAATGTTACATACATTGGTGCAAATCATTTCATTAGCTAATTAATGAATATTTCAACTCATATATGTTTATTTTGAACAAGTGGCTATTTTTAACACTTCACATTTCAACGATTTATGCATACAATAAAAATGTGATTTTTATTGTAAAACAATTCATTTCAAAACCTTTTTTTCTATATAGTTCAAGTTGGTGATAAAAATAGGATTTTTATCATAAAACAATTTCTTTTAAAACGAGATTATATTACACAGTTCATATAGTCGATAAAAGGTGATTTTTATTATCAAACAATTTATTTTCAAAATATGAATACCATTCAACACATGAATTTCTAATCAACGAATGAATATCAATTCAACACATGAATGTTTTCTATTCAATGAATAAATATAGTTTAAGCATATGAAAATAATTCAAACACACGAATATTATTCAAAATTTCGGCAGCATAACGGCAGGGTAGTTAAACCGGGACCGTCCCTAGTACGGCTCCTCGCTCTACCTTAAAACCTTGCGGTTTTTGACAATGGGGTTCATGCATCTAGTTCGCACGCAGGCGGCATGTATATATTTATTTCATTTCCACAAACTAATCCTATGTGGTTTCAACCAAATATTTCTCAACCACAAACGGGTATTTTTCAACCACAATCAACCAATATCAATCACAAACAATCCCAAACAATCATTCACTATCAATCAATTTTCACAACCATTTCAATCAATAAATATCGTCCATGGTTTGTGGACGAGGGGCGTATATATATATAGATATATATTTATATATAGAAATTCACTTTCATTTCACACATATATAATATTTTTAAATCAGAAATCTCACCAATAGCTATCCAACTTCACGACACTTCCTTAGAGAAATCTTCGCCTTTCTGTCGCTTTCGCCCGTATTCTCTACATATGTAAAAATCGAATTTTTACTACGCTATTCAATATATAAAAATATGATTTTTACTTCGACTTTCAATATATAAAAATCTGATTTTTACTTTTACTTTCAATATATAAAAATCTGATTTTTCCTTTAAAACAAAATCAGTTTTTCCTTTAAAACAAAATCAGTTTTTATAGCTTTTTAAAATCAGTTTTAACTTCTTTTAAAAATCCGTTTTTACTTTTTGAAGTTTAAATCCTTTACTTTTTAAAGTTTAAATCCTTTACTTTTTAAAGTTTAAATCCTTTACTTTTTAAAGATCAGTTTTAAAATCATTCAAAATCAGTTTTATCATCTTTTAAAAAAAAAACAGTTTTTAAATCTTTTAAAATCAGTTTTAAAATCTTTTAAAAAAAAACAGTTTTTAAATCCTTTAAAATCAGTTTTAAAATCTTTTAAAATCAGTTTAAAAATCTTTTTTAAAAAAACAGTTTTTAAATCTTTTAAAATCAGTTTTTAAATCTTTTTTAAAAAAAACAGTTTTTAAATCCTTTAAAATCAGTTTTAAAATCTTTTTAAATCAGTTTAAAAATCTTTTACAAAAATCAGTTTTATTATCTTTTAAAATCAGTTTTTACTATTTAAATACATAAAAATAAATTAATAAAACAAAAAAAAACTTACAGAGGGGGGGGGGGGGGTTTCGCAGATCGACGGAGGCTTCTCGAGGGTGGCGCTCGGGGTTTCGAACGGTGGTGGCAGGCGGTTGGGCTTGGGTCGCTGCGAATCGTACTGGGGTTCGACGTACGAGGGGAGGGGGTCTTCGGGGGTTGCGCGATGGGAGGAGGAGGCTGGACGGAGAGGGCGGTCGTGGGTGGAGCTCGGTGGAGGCGTCGCCGATCGATTTAGATTTAGGGTTTTTTTTTCTTTTTTTCTGGTTGAAATCGAAGTGAACGGGGGGGGGGGGGGGGGGGGGGGGCAGAACGAAGGATAAGGGGAGGGAAATTAAAATTATTTTTATTATTTAATTATTTAATTTCGCAAAAAGGTTGACTTTTGCATACGACCTCGAAACGAGGCCCACCGCCTGTCGCCCATAGCGTTTCACCCCCATTCCGAACACAATGGGATATGTATCGTAAGCTGATTTGATCGTTACAATCAGTTTCCATTGAATTTACATTTTAAATCACTATATTGAATTTAAACGTACATTTCAAATTACCGGGGTCACATACTAACTAGAAAAATTCCAGAAAAATATTTTCTAGCTTCGTATTGACGATACGGTCCTAACAAAACTAGTTTCGTTGAATTCTGAGACCGTTTGAAAAATGGCCAATTTCCAGTCGATTAAAATCAACTGAAACCGGTCAAACGCGTTTTCCTTTGCCACGCTCACATATTGATTCGAAAAATTATGAAATTTGAACCCTAGCAATAACTTGACACTGCGGATCCAACAAAAGTGGTTTCGTCGAAATCCGAGGTCATTTGCAAATTGTCCATTTTTAAGGGCCTGAATTCCATAGCGACTATTCAGAATTTTCAACTGGACATATCTTTTGATTCCCGCTATCAAATTTCGATTGGTCAGATTCGTTGGAAAGATATCATCAATTAGATCCTAATGTTTTTGGTTTCACTAAAATCCGGATTGTTTTGCACCCGGTATATTCAATTGAAGTTTGAAATCGAATTATCGAACTACCACGCCATTTTCAATTCTATATATAATTATAATTAATTATATTCGTTTTCAAATGTCGATTCAAACTCAGTTTTCATCGCCATTATTTAAAATATTTATTTTAAATATTTAAAATCCATTATTTTAGCCAATTTAAAATTTTTAAATTGGTTCAGATTTTCTGGGTCGTTACATATGTCCAACACGGAAGTGAGGTGCTTGCGTATCCGGACAATCAACAAGTACGTCCAGACAACTACCACTTTAACCCTTTACTGGGAATGACCCGGTGCCAGGCATTAGTAGTCGTCCATTCGATGTGAAGATCGCCGGTCTTCAATCACCGTCTTCAATATCTTCGACTTTTAATCGTCGTAGTAATTATTCAGAATGGGTTAAACCCGGTCTTTCCGAATAATTCATATATTTTTATAGTTGAAAATCAAGTGCTATAAAGACACATCCAATGCCTCTTTCGAATTCAGAATATTCTTTTAATAAAATAGTCATATTCTTAGGGAAAGGTTCCCATAATTTTATCAAAGATAAATTCTTTTAAATATAATCTTTAATCTTCTTTTAAAGATTCGTTAAAACTCCAGTTCGGTTTTAAATTCAAAAATCATAACTTTATGATTATTCAACATCCAGAGTGAAGTTCACAACTATGTAAGCATTAAAATGAAAAAATAACATTCATCGCAGCTTGTCAATCTATCGATTGACATACAAATAAATATCGGGACTAGTGTACATCAATTATCATCCCAATACCCTTGTGGGGTTTTCAGCCAACAACAGTCCATATAAATAAATAATTGGTTAATGAATTTAACCCATTTCTAATTCTGCTAACATGTTGATGATGGTGAACAAAACATGATATTATATTCCTAATGCCAAATAAAAATATATTTTACTCGTATAATTTCCTTATACTTTGCTAATGTCTAATAAACTGTAATTTATTTATATGGAATTATTGTTAATGCCAAATAAAAGATAATTTCCCTTACACTTTATCTGGATGTAATTATTCTTAACTTTAACACGTAAAAGAAATATCCTCATTTGTATATGTTTTCAATGTATAACCCAACACAAAAAAATATTTAATTTAAAGTGCGTACAAATTCTAATGTATGCATTAACATATAAACATATCACTTGAAATCACCTATACATTCTAATGTATGTTTTGACTAAGAATATGATTCTTATTTTTGAATATAAATTCCATGTAAGTTTGCAAATAAAAATGATTTTTATATTTGCATATAAATTCTATTTCAACAAAATTTATAAGAAGTGATACATCCATTTTGCTGACAATTCTATTTTAATATTTTTATTTATAACACAAACCTATTTAACAAAATACTATTTGTATTTAACTCTTTTATTTTAACCCAAAAATGTGATTTTGTTTTATTTCAAATCTAATTAACAAAAATGTAATTTTGTTTTCCACAATCTTATTTAACAAAATGTAATTTTTGTTTCAACTATTGTATTTTTGACAAAAACAAATATTTTGGTTCAACTAAGCTATTTGGCCAAGAATGTTCATTTTGACCAAAAAGGTGTATTTTGCTTCAACTAACCTATCTTGACAAAAATATATATTTTGACAAAAATATATGGTTTGCTTTAACTAATCTATTTTGACAAAAATGAATATTTTGACAAAACGTATATTTTGATTTAACTAATCTTTTTCAACAAAACATTAAAGATAATGACTTTATTTTGTTGATAAATTTATTTCAACAAAACAATAAGGATGATAACTTCGTTTGTCGACAATTCTAATTCAACAAAACAAATAAAAGTGACATATTTGTTTTGTCAATCTAGTGTGACAAAAATGATAATGTTTGTTTTAACCATTATAGTTGGACAAAAGTGACCAATTTGTTTTATCTATGATAATTTGACAAAAGTGACAAATTGGATTTTTACTTCGAAATTTTGACAAAAGTGACAATTTGGTTTCTACTTTTGTAATTTGATAAAAGTGTATATTTTGTTTCAATTAATATAAATTTACAAGATGAATGTTTTATTTAACTGCACTATATTGACAAAAAATGAATATTTTTGTTTAACTACACCTTATTGTCAAAATGAATATTTTTGTTTTTAACTATTCTATAGTGACAAAAATGAGTATTTTGTTTAACTATTCTATGTTGACAAAAATGAGTATTTTGTTTAATCTCTTTTAATGAACAAAAATGTATTCATTCTTTCTAATGAACAAAAATGCACTAAAAATGTATATTTCAATGTTCGCTCTTTTTATTGAAACCAAGTGACAATAAAACATGACTTTTAATTCTACTCTTTTATTATTGTAACTAAAATGATAATAAAAATGTTATTTTCAAATTTGCTATTTTTATTGCATCTAAAATGAAAATAAAAATGTGGCATTTAAATATATTCTTTTTATTTTATCTGAAATGACACTAAGAATGTAACTTTTATTTCTACTATTTTGTTACATCTAAATCGACAATAAAAATCAAATCTCCTATTTTAATTCTTTTTGTTGTAAACAATATTACATAAAAATGAAGTCTTTTAAATTTACTCTTTTATGACAATGATAATACATCTTTTATTCCTTCTAACAGGTTTTAACGCTAATGCTAATCTTATTTCAACAAACATGTTTTGACAAAAATGTTATTTTTATTACAATAATCATGTCTGTGATGACCCCAAACTTCCGTAGACCGAAAGTAAGGATGATCATTATGGAATACAACATATTTACAACAAAAACAGATCTCATATAATTATCATAACACATAAACATTTCAGCGGAAATAAATGTCATCAACATCATAGCAAAACATCAGAGTATGCAGTTTTACAGGATCCACTTAGCATAATAGAAGTCTTTACCCAAGAGAAACAAGTCTCAAATGAAAAGAAATGAGTCTCAAATCCCATTACATACATCACAAGCAAGAGATAGAAAAATGACTCAAAAACAGAATAAAAAATGGAGAAAAAGTCTTCTTCTTCTTCCTCCCAAAGCTAGCTCCCACCAAAAAGTATCACCAAGAAACTTGTCAATTGGCTACCCGTGTGGAAAGAGGGCACCCGAGTTTGCAAAAGTGAAACAAACTACGAGTCAGTCATGGGACTGGTGTGAGAATTCTTAACTAAACTAACTATCAAGATGGCGAATCTCAGGACCACGCCGCTAACTCGGAACGGGTTTACTCCATTGGATTGCCAGTGCAATATTTTATAAAGTTTATATAAAGCAGCGAAATGACTTTTGAAAAATGAAACCATCATAAGACTCAAGTCCTATCACACAATGCAACGCACACAGGAGGATAGAGTTTTCCCTTATGATGATTAAACATGCTTAATACGTGAAAAGTAATATTTTAATATTATCATTAGTGTCTAGGCAGTATTAAAATACTTCAATATAAATATATCAATCCTAGACGGCATAGTACCCCATCCTACTATGTCAACGTATATAAGTTTACAATCAAAACCGAAATGTTGTCGTATTGGGGATTGGTTTTCTGTCATGAAGTCGAGGCTAGGGATCGTCCTCTTCCGATTCGAGACACTCTAGCAAATGCCTCAGGATCCCCCACAGTGAACCCTTGGAACGGTAGGGCCGGTCCCCACCTAGCGGTAGTGGATTGGCAATTCCTGAACATACGTTTCCCGGCCCCTTTGGACCTATAATGTGACCACTTCCAGCCTATAAAAACGAGGTACCTCAATCCAAAATCCACATAGTAAAATGCCGGGCTGTGTTAAAGCCCAAACACCACTCTAGGTAGAAAGAAACGTATGCACTCCCTACGGTCCATATCCCGTTTTTGACTCATACCGGGGTGTGAGGCTCGCGAAGTTACGTTATACACAAAGCTATGCCCAAACAGGCTATGCTTTGGTCATCAGCCACAAGGCCTGCTTTTCAACAAAACCTTGATCATTGCATCTTGGCATGCCACATTGACAATTCAATGCTGCAACACCCCGTATTTCTGTTAATACTAATATTCACAAATTAAAAGAATTAATATTGAGAATTTGCACGAAATAGCCTTAAAAAGGCATATAACAAATTTGAGATATGTGAATTGCCTTAAAAGGCGAAAAATGGAATTAAGACATTAATTGGAAAATTAATGTGTAGAAATGGTCATAAGTTAATTATGGATTAATTTGAATTCATGAATAGGTGCGTGTGTATATATATATATTTATATATATATGGGCAGTTAATGTAAACATGAATAGAAGTTTATTAATTTGCTGAGTGTTTGCTGAGTCACTTCTGACTCATTGCTGAGTCAATAAGATAAACCCCATCTGGTCTGAATGGCTGCGGTTATTTCTAGGTTAAATCTAATGGCCTAAATGAATCCTAACATCTATAAATAAGTGGGTAGACTCTAACCCTAAATCACTTGAAAAATTGGAGAGCTACCGACATGCCGTTGCCATGGAGTTCAGCATAGACGTCACAAACTAAAGAAGAAGAAGGCCTAATCTACAAACTAAATCTACTCAAATCAAATCAAAAGCTCTCTCTCTTTCTATTTCTCTTCTTTAAAATTGTGAGTATGATGAATCTCACAATATTATTATAAAATAATTTGATTACGTTATGAATGGATCACAAGAAAGTGATATGAATTGTTATGTATTTGTAAATTATGTTGTGGATCTCTTGTTATGCTATTATGTTATCATATATATGTTGTTATGTTGTAGTGATTATGTTGTAAATAATCCTATGCTATGTCATATGTGATTAATCATGCTATGCTATGTTGTAAATCATATCATGCTATGTTGCAAATTATGATATGCTATGTTGTAGATCTCATATTATCACATATGTTGAAATACTTATGTTATATGATAATGATGTCATGTTAAGTTGTGTTGAATCATACAAGTTGTAAAATCATGATGTTAGTATTTATGCGAATTGGATCATGTTTAAAGTTTATGTTTTTTTAATAATAGATCTTGATTATGGGAATTTGCCTATTGGGTTAGTTGTACCCATATACATGAATCTACAAATTAATTGGATCTTGAATATGGGAATTTGCCTATTAAGTTAGGTGTACCCATATACATGAATCTATGATTAAATGAATTTTGATTTTTGGGAATTTGCCTATTGAGTTAGGTGTACCCATATAAAACCATATTGTTAATGATATTGATTCACACATGTCCTATACAAGTTTATGAAATTTGATCAAAATCATATTATGTGAATTATGAATAAGTTGACACCCTTAGATCCATGACATGTATAACCTTATGCAAGTTGTAATGTATGCAAGTTTTACCCCTTGTTATGGTTTATTTAGTCACATATATATGTTGTTGTTGTGAATATTTTCTTTTATGCTATGAGTTAGACTAATCGGGTCTAGCATACATTTTGCGAATAAACGTTCAAACGTGGGGTAGGGGTAATATTAGGAAATTAATAAATTGGGGTGCAATTGATATGATTTTGCATGCCTTAAATGGATGTCCATAATTGAGTCAATTATGGACATTGTTAAATTTGGAATTAATTAATAATTCAAGTAGGGAATTATTAAAATTGGGGAAAGTGGATTATTAATAATAATCAATGCTTAGGACACGAGGTTGGACCCGTTTGTGACGTAAACCTGCCCGGACCCGCCCGACAAATCCAGTAGTCACAAATGTCGGCCTAATGTGAGAGGTCCTAGGCCCAAACTAAAGCATAACAGTTGTAAAGGCACGAGGTTAGACTCTTTTATGGTGTAAGACTGCCCGTACCCGCCCGGCAAATCCAGCTGCCATAAGTGCCAGTCTAATGTGAGAGGTCTTTATGAGGTTATGGCCTTAATGAATTAAGAAATACTTAGCCAGATAATCATGTAAGGTGGGACATGGGGGTTAAGTAGGTGCCTTGGGTGGCATGAGGAATCTAGTGGTTGCCTTTAGAGGCATTTGAAATACGATTAGACTTAACCAAATACACATGTAAATGAACATGACTAAGTGGGTTAAGTGGATGGACTAATGGGACAAGCTTAGGTGGAATGCTTGTGGGAAATAATGGGGGCCCATTTCAACCAGTATCCCAAAACGTATCTTTGTGGGCTCGACCCAAGTCGAGGACGGGACACGCATACTGGGTTAGACTATAAGAGGCCAAAACAGGGAGCGGTGGCAACGCAAGTCCAACGGGTTTCATATGCGTGTGTGGACCCGGGCTGGTAGGTAAGACGTTGTTGCATCGTGTAGGTATAAGACGTGCATCTCTGTTATATCGGGTTGCCACTTTAGGGGAATGATACACCCCACCGTGGGGTCATCACGGGTATCTACGAGTAGGGAGCCGATCGAAAAATGGAATGTGGGGTACACTTAGTGGAGATAGGGGCAGGCGGCACCTATGTAGTCAACTAGGAGTAAGTAAAGCCATTAAGAAAGTTTCTAAGTGAAGCTAAGTGGAATCAATCTTTAGGGTGATTTGTGTGGTGCAGTATAGTGTTTATCCTTTATTATTTAGGAGCGCCTATAACGTTTCCTTTAGCGATTGTCTATGTCCTTAATCTGCTCTTTCATAGACATTTCCTTGTTTTCCAGCTTATGCCTTAGTCCAGTTATTTTGATAATAGTATTGTAGAATTATCATACTCGCCAAACTTTATGTCTGACCCCCCCTCTTTTTCATCTTTTTCTCCCTTCAGGTCCTCAGGTTGGGCCAAGTTCCAGTGGAGTCTGATTGGATTGCTTATCTCTTGGAAAGCTTGGACTGCTGAAGAAAAGTCCAGCTTGTTATCTTTCTTTTTAATGGCTATTTATGTAATGGGATTATGTACTTGTTTTATCAAGATAGATATTGTACTTGACTTTGATTATGGTGTTATGATGTAATCAAACATGTTTTGACTTCTGCTGCAATTGAAATAAAGTTTTTAAATTTCCAAGTACTATTTTATATCTGTCTTGTTGGAATTTTACTGTTCTATATTGACCTAAAACCTCCATAGAAGTTAATGCATTCCCTTTGTGAGTGACATTAATGGACGTAGGGTGTTACACGTGGTATCAGAGCATAAGGTTACCAAAACAGATAAAATTTTTAGAAAAATATTTTTCTAAAGTATTTTTGGAAGAAGTGCTTTCAAAAACATGTTATTTAGAGAAAAATTTTATGAAAAACATGATCCCAAATAGCCATATCCTTATCTTTATCTTTCGAATTCTCCATTTTGAATCTTTCCTTTTTCGTTTCAGCATGGCTGAAGATCTTAATCTCCCAGAAGGTGTGACGGTTCCAGGGTGGTTTAGGAGATATTTGGAGGCTAGGGCCACCACTGCAGGCCCAGCAGATGTTCCTCCACCCCCAGTTGCACCCATTCCTCCACCTCCTCCTCCCCGTGTTGACACTTTTGCAAAGACGTGTAAGGAATTTAAGTCTATGGGAGGAAAAACTTTCAAGGGACTGAGACGTTTGTGGAGGCCAGAGACTGGCTTAAGGAGACTGAGGAATTGTTGGATATCTTTGAAGTGGAAGATGGGAGGAAAGTCCGTTTAGCTGCTTGGTTAATGAAGGGAGAGGCCTCGTTTTGGTGGGAGGTCACTAACGGGGAACGTCCAGTTGATTCATGGGTGGATTTCAGATGAAGGTTTGAGGCAAAGTTTCTTTCAAGGGCAGAGGAGAATTTAAATATGGAAAAATTCCTGACATTAAAGCAAGGGAGCTTATCAGTGAAGGAGTATGTCAATAAATTTAATCAGTTAGCAAGGTTTGGCTTGGAGTTGGTGAACACGCCAGAGAAGAAATCTTTGAGGTTCGTTAGAGGCTTGAATGAACCGTTGCAAGGGTTGGCTATGACCCACATCCCTATGGGAGCCACCTTTGAAAGGCTAGTAGAAATGGCACTTATACATGAGGATAAGGCAGTTGAAAAGAAAGGGGATCAGAAGAAACCCCAACAGTAAAATAAGAAGGGTGGTAAAAACAATAATGGCAAAGGGAAGAAGAGATGCTTCAATTGTGTGACGCCTGGCCATCTCAGCAAAGATTGTAGAAAGAAAAAGAAGACTGGTTGTTTTCATTGTGGAGATGCGGGACATTTGGTGAAGGACTGCCCAAAGAAGGGGCAGAGGGCAGGGTCTACCTCGGGAGGACAGGTACAGGCTCTTATGGCACCAGGGCAGGCAAGGGGCAAGTTCAGGCTATTGCGGCCCCACCGCTGCAAGAAAGAGGTAGAACAATTTCTGTTGAAAGCTTAGTTTTTCTGTTTGATCATCCTGTCCGTACCTTATTCGATTCTGGCGCATCTCATTCGATTATCTCTGCATCATTAGTTGAATTACTGCACTTGAACACCAGTTTAGTAGAGGATCCCTTGGTTGTTTCAAATCCAATAGGGGGTTCGGCTCATTTGACCATGATATGTTTGGATTTGAAAATCTCTATACTTAGCGTTGAATTTAGATGTGATGCTTATGTATTGGGCTTCACGGGCTATGGGCTAATTTTAGGAATGGATTGGTTATCTAGAAATGGGGCCATTCTTGATTGTGAAAGGAGAGTAGTTAGGCTTGTGACTCGCCTTGGTAATGCTCTCGACATCTTTTGTAGTCCCATAAATTCTGTTATGTTAAGTTATCTTGAATCGCTTGACGCGTCTGTAGAGAATCTGCGAACGGTAGAGGTGGTCCGGGAATATCCGGATGTGTTTGAGGAGGTGAAGGGCTTACCTCCAAAGCGGGAGATAGACTTTCGAATTTATCTTGTGGATAATGCTAAACCCGTATCTTTGCCAGTGCGCCACATGGCTCCTCGTGAAAGGAGGGAACTCAATAAGCAAGTGAAGGAGTTGCTTGAGAAGGGGTTCATAAGACATAGTATATCAGAGTGGGGTGCTCCAGTAGTATTTGCTACAAAGGCGGATGGGTCCCTTAGACTTTGTGTGGACTATAGAGAACTAAACAAGCTTACTAAAAAGAACCGACACCCACTGCTGAGGATTGACGATCTCTTTGATCAGTTAGTTGGCGCCTTAGTGTTTTCGCAGTTGGACTTAGCCACTGGCTTTCATCAACTGAGAGTGGCTGAGGATATTATAGATAAGACTGCTTTTAGGACTCCTGACGGATTCTATGAATGGCTAGTGATGCCCTTTGGTTTGACAAACGCCCCCACATATTTTGTTGATTTGATGAGTAGGGTGTTTAGGGAGTACCTTAACAAATTCGTGGTAGTCTTTGTGGATGACATCTTAGTCTTTTCTAAGAATGAAGAAGAGCATGCCCTACATCTTAGGGAAGTGTTGGAAACCCTTCGAGCGCATAACCTTAAGGCAAAATTTTCTAAGTGTCACTTCTGGAGGAAAGAAGTACGGTTCTTAGGGCACGTGGTTTCCAAGGAAGGGATAGCAGTGGATCCCGCAAAGGTGGTGGCCATCCAAGCTTGGAAGGTCCCTAAAAATGTAACCGAAGTAAGAAGTTTCTTGGGGTTGGCTGGCTATTATAGGAAGTTTATCAAAGACTTCGCAAAAATATCAGCTCCATTAACACGGTTAACGAAGAAGAACCTGGTTTTTACGTGGGACGAAGATTGTGATGATGCGTTCCAACGTTTAAAGAGAGCCTTAACTTCAGCACCAGTCTTAGTGCTGCCAGACGGGAATAAACCGTTTACCGTCTAGACTGATGCTTGTGGGATGGGACTTGGCGCGGTCCTCATGCAAGAGGGAAGAGTAATAGCCTATGGTGGAAGGCAGTTGAGGGTTTATGAAAAGAATTACCCTACGCATGACCTTGAGTTAGCCGCAATTGTTTTCGCACTTAAGTCTTGGCGTCACTATCTTCTTGGTGAGAAATTCGAACTGTTCACTGACCACAAATCATTAAAATACTTATTCTCTCAGAAGGATTTGAATTTAAGGCAGCAACGGTGGATGGAATTCCTAGCCTCCTACGATTTTGAAATAGCATATACCCCGGGCAAGGGTAACGTGGTAGCAGACGCCTTAAGTAGGAAAAGGTTGTCCTTGAGTCCGTTGTTTGTTGAACGAAGAAGCTTAGAATTCATCTCCATGTTTGACTTTAGACCCTCCGTTGACCTAGTACCTGGTTTGTTAGCATCCTTGGAGGTTAGACCTATACTTCTAGGACGAGTTGGTGAGGCACAGCAAGACGACCCCCAGTTGGTTGAGATAGTAGAAAAGCTCAAAGGAGGGGAGTCGTCTAGCCATCTTCGTAGGTATACCCTAGACGATAAGGGTTGGTTACGAAGGGATAATAGACTTTGTGTACCACAAGACGAAGACTTAAGGAAGGCCATTCTTGATGATGCTCATCGCTCAAAGATGACCATTCATCCCGGCGGAGACAAGATGTACAAATATATGAAGCGGGTTTTCTTTTGGGCCGGTATGAAAAAGGATGTGGCCGAGTACGTCGCTAGATGCTTAGTGTGCCAACGAGTAAAAGCGGAACAAAAGAAACCCGGTAGGTTGCTTCACCCATTGGAAGTTCCACTATGGAAATGGGAAAGCGTCTCAATGGATTTTGTGGATGGATTACCAAGATCAAGGAAGGGTAATACGGGGATTTGGGTTATAGTAGATAGACTTACTAAGAGCGCCCATTTTATTCCCGTGAAAAGTAAGAGGACTACTCTGTGGTTGGCTTCTGTATACATTAAAGAGATAGTTCGTTTGCACGGTATTCCTTCTAGTATAGTAAGCGACCGTGATCCCATCTTCACTAGCGAATTTTGGAAGAGTTTACAAGAGGCGGTAGGGACTCAGTTATGTTTGAGCACTGCATATCATCCTCAGACGGACGGCCGGACCGAGAGGGTGAATCGTATTCTAGAGGATCTTTTAAGGCTTTGTATCCTAGACTTTGGGGGTACATGGGAAGAGCACCTTCCATTGGTAGAATTCGCATATAATAATAGCTTTCAATCTAGTATTGGCATGGCACCTTTCGAAGCTCTTTATGGAAGGCCTTGCCGTTCGCCTACATGTTGGTGGGAATCTACCGATAAAATCCTACTTGGGCCCGATATGGTTAGGGAAACCTCGGAGAAGATTGATTTGATTCGAAGGAGGATGAAAGCAGCACAAAATAGGCAGAAATCGTATGCTGATAAGAGGAGGACAGATCTTGAGTTTGACATTGGGGACATGGTTTTTATCAAAGTGTCTCCGTTACGGAATGTTGTTCGCTTTGGGTCCGTTGGGAAATTAGCGCCAAGGTTTGTAGGGCCGTTTCCTATAAAAGACAGGATTGGGAAGATGGCGTATAGGGTGGAGTTTCCTGAGAAACTTAGTGGAGTACACGACGTATTCCATGTATCACATTTGAGGAAGTGTTTGCACAAGACCGCGGAGGTGGTAGAGCCTAGCTTGCTTAAAGAGGTGGAAATAGAGCGTGATGCAACAATTAGACGAGCTCCTACATGCATTCTTGGGTTGGAGATCAAAAAGTTGAGAAATCGAGAGGTCAGACTAGTTAAAGTGCAATGGGGAGATGATGAGAGCAACGCTACTTGGGAGACAGAAGGGAAGATGCGTTCGCTATACCCTTTTCTTTTTGAGGGTATGTCTTTTAATTTCTCCTTTATCGCTTAGCTTATCTTATCTTATCTTTAGTATGTCCTCTAATTAGTATCTTTGACCTTTAGTTAGGATAATCCTATGGTTGAAACATGTGTTTGAGACATGTTATGTATGATGGATGCAAAATGGATGCAAGTGGTTGCTAGTGGTTGCTCGTGGATGCATATATACACACACTTTAGGCACTAGATCGGCTCAGTCACTACATATTGCATATTGCATAAATGAATGTATTTAGTATAATGGATGTATAATGGTTGTACCATCATATAGATGCTGCATTCGGTTGAATGGATGTGCACGCATATAGAAGTAGTTTGTAAGCAATTAGGATCTTTTGCATACATAATGGATGCATGGCACTATCATGAATTGCATCAAGGAGGTCAACTGAACCAGTGGACCGCCTGATTTTGCATTAGATACGGACATAGACACACACTGTGCATTTAAACATGAAAGCATTAGAAGTCTATAAGGACAATGGATGCCAGTGTTTGTTGATTGAGTAGATGGTTGATGATAGGATATAAACTTAAAGATTTCGGGGTCGAAATCCCTTAAGGAGGGGAGAATGTAACACCCCGTATTTCTGTTAATACTAATATTCACAAATTAAAAGAATTAATATTGAGAATTTGCACGAAATAGCCTTAAAAAGGCATATAACAAATTTGAGATATGTGAATTGCCTTAAAAGGCGAAAAATGGAATTAAGACATTAATTGGAAAATTAATGTGTAGAAATGGTCATAAGTTAATTATGGATTAATTTGAATTCATGAATAGGTGCGTGTGTATATATATATTTATATATATATATGGGCAGTTAATGTAAACATGAATAGAAGTTTATTAATTTGCTGAGTGTTTGCTGAGTCACTTCTGACTCATTGCTGAGTCAATAAGATAAACCCCATCTGGTCTGAATGGCTGCGGTTATTTCTAGGTTAAATCTAATGGCCTAAATGAATCCTAACATCTATAAATAAGTGGGTAGACTCTAACCCTAAATCACTTGAAAAATTGGAGAGCTACCGACATGCCGTTGCCATGGAGTTCGGCATAGCCGTCACAAACTAAAGAAGAAGAAGGCCTAATCTACAAACTAAATCTACTCAAATCAAATCAAAAGCTCTCTCTCTTTCTATTTCTCTTCTTTAAAATTGTGAGTATGATTAATCTCACAATATTATTATAAAATAATTTGATTAAGTTATGAATGGATCACAAGAAAGTGATATGAATTGTTATGTATTTGTAAATTATGTTGTGGATCTCTTGTTATGCTATTATGTTATCATATATATGTTGTTATGTTGTAGTGATTATGTTGTAAATAATCCTATGCTATGTCATATGTGATTAATCATGCTATGCTATGTTGTAAATCATATCATGCTATGTTGCAAATTATGATATGCTATGTTGTAGATCTCATATTATCACATATGTTGAAATACTTATGTTATATGATAATAATGTCATGTTAAGTTGTGTTGAATCATACAAGTTGTAAAATCATGAAGTTAGTATTTATGCGAATTGGATCATGTTTAAAGTTTATGTTTTTTTTATAATAGATCTTGATTATGGGAATTTGCCTATTGGGTTAGGTGTACCCATATACATGAATCTACAAATTAATTGGATCTTGGATATGGGAATTTGCCTATTAAGTTAGGTGTACCCATATATATGAATATATGATTAAATGAATTTTGATTTTTGGGAATTTGCTTATTGAGTTAGGTGTACCCATATAAAACCATATTGTTAATGATATTGATTCACACATGTCCTATACAAGTTTATGAAATTTGATCAAAATCATATTATGTGAATTATGAATAAGTTGACACCCTTAGATCCATGACATGTATAACCTTATGCAAGTTGTAATGTATGCAAGTTTTACCCCTTGTTATGGTTTATTTAGTCACATATATATGTTGTTGTTGTGAACATTTTCTTTTATGCTACGAGTTAGACTAATCGGGTCTAGCATACATTTTGCGAATAAACGTTCAAACGTGGGGTAGGGGTAATATTAGGAAATTAATAAATTGGGGTGCAATTGATATGATTTTGCATGCCTTAAATGGATGTCCATAATTGAGTCAATTATGGACATTGTTAAATTTGGAATTAATTAATAATTCAAGTAGGGAATTATTAAAATTGGGGAAAGTGGATTATTAATAATAATCAATGCTTAGGACGCGAGGTTGGACCCGTTTGTGACGTAAACCTGCCCGGACCCGCCCGGCAAATCCAGTAGTCACAAATGTCGGCCCAATGTGAGAGGTCCTAGGCCCAAACTAAAGCATAACAGTTGTAAAGACACGAGGTTAGACTCTTTTATGGTGTAAGACTGCCCGGACCCGCCCGGCAAATCCAGCTGCCATAAGTGCCAGTCTAATGTGAGAGGTCTTTATGAGGTTATGGCCTTAATGAATTAAGAAATACTTAGCCAGATAATCATGTAAAGTGGGACATGGGGGTTAAGTTGGTGCCTTGGGTGGCATGAGGAATCTAGTGGTTGCCTTTAGAGGCATTTGAAATACGATTAGACTTAACCAAATACACATGTAAATGAACATGACTAAGTGGGTTAAGTGGATGGACTAATGGGACAAGCTTAGGTGGAATGCTTGTGGGAAATAATGGGGGCCCATTTCAACTAGTATCCCAAAACATATCTTTGTGGGCTCGACCCAAGTCGAGGACGGGACACGCATACTGGGTTTGACTATAAGAGGCCAAAACAGGGAGCGGTGGCAACGCAAGTCCAACGGGTTTCATATGCGTGTGTGGACCCAGGCTGGTAGGTAAGACGTTGTTGCATCGCGTAGGTATAAGCCGTGCATCTCCGTTATATCGGGTTGCCACTTTAGGGGAATGATACACCCCACTGTGGGGCCAGCACGGGTATCTACGAGTAGGGAGCCGATCGAAAAATGGAAAGTGGGGTACACCTAGTGGAGATAGGGGCAGGCGGCACCTATGTAGTCAGCTAGGAGTACGTAAAGCCATTAAGAAAGTTTCTAAGTGAAGCTAAGTGGAATCAATCTTTAGGGTGACTGGTGTAGTGCAGTATAGTGTTTATCCTTTAGTATTTAGGAGCGCCTATAACGTTTCTTTAGCGATTGTCTATGTCCTTAATCTGCTCTTTCATAGACATTTCCTTGTTTTCCAGCTTATGCCTTAGTCCAGTTATTTTGATAATAGTATTGTAGAATTATCATACTCGCCAGACTTTATGTCTGACCCCCCCTCTTTTTCATCTTTTTCTCCCTTCAGGTCCTCAGGTTGGGCCAAGTTCCAGTGGAGTCTGATTGGATTTCTTATCTCTTGGAAAGCTTGGACTGCTGAAGTAAAGTCCAGCTTGTTATCTTTCTTTTTAATGGCTATTTATGTAATGGGATTATGTACTTGTTTTATCAAGATAGATATTGTACTTTACTTTGATTATGGTGTTATGATGTAATCAAACATGTTTTGACTTCTGCTGCAATTGAAATAAAGTTTTTAAATTTCCAAGTACTATTTTATATCTGTCTTGTTGAAATTTTACTGTTCTATATTCACCTAAAACCTCCATAGAAGTTAATGCATTCCCTTTGTGAGTGACATTAATGGACGTGGGGTGTTACAAATGCCATGCTATCGATAACTACTACTACGTATCCGGGTGTTAAGTAGAGAATAAATTCTCCACCACCGATCAGACATATATTAACAGAAATCGATTTAATTACATGTAGCGAATTCCAACGTCAGACACGCATCCATTTACAAGTCCGTTCTGGGTCTGAAAGAAACCGAAGACACCAAAAAGGTGCTCGCTTATCCGCACGATCAACACACACGTCCGGACAATTACTGCTTCAACCTAGTCCTGGGAGCAAGTCAGTCCAAGGTATTAGAAGTCATCGCCCATTCGATGTGAAGATCGCCGGTCTTCAACCATCGTCTTCTTACATCTTTGATTCAATCGCCGTTCAATTATTTGGAATGAGTTAAAATCGGCCTTTTCAAATAATTGTCGCATAATTATAGTTTAAAACATTTCATATATATTTATACCTATTTATCGCTATTTTTATTTATTAAAAATAGCTCGGAATATATAAACGACGTTTCGGGTCAATGGACGGCGCTGGCGCTGTTTTTACCAAAATTTGATTTAAACATATCTTAAAATCTAACCGTCGGATTTTGATGAAATTTATATCGTTGGAAAGCTCTTCCCAAAGCGGTCCTAATGCTTCAGTTTCAGGAAAATCCAGCGGTCGGATCTTTCTATATATTCGTTTGATGTTAGATTGTCGATTCGTGAACTGCAGCGCTCGTTTCGTTTAATTTTATATATATATATATATATATATATATAATATATAAACCATTTGGGCGACTTCCTTTATTAAAAATGAGGATTTCAACATTGTATCATTCTAAATCAAGTAAAAATGACATTTTTGTTCGCCAATTCTAATGCGACCAAAAATGATATTTTAACGATGTATAATTTCAATTTCAACAAAATGACATTTTTTCTCGCCAATTCTAATGCGACCAAAAATGATAATTTAACGATATATAATTTCAATTTCAACAAAATGACATTTTTGCTCGCCAATTCTAATGCGACCAAAAATGATAATTTAACGATGTATAATTTCAATTTCAACAAAATGACATTTTTGCTCGCTAATTCTAATGCGACCAAAAATGATAATTTATCGATGTATAATTTCAATTTCAACAAAATGACATTTTTGCTCGCCAATTCTAATGCGACCAAAAATGATAATTTAACGATGTATAATTTCAATTTCAACAAAATGACATTTTTGCTCGCCAATTCTAATGCGACCAAAAATGATAATTTAACGATGTATAATTTCAATTTCAACAAATTGACATTTTTGCTCGCCAATTCTAATGCGACCAAAAATGATAATTTAGCGATGTATAATTTCAATTTCAACAAAATGACATTTTTGTTCGCCAATTCTAATGCGACCAAAAATGATAATTTAACGATGTATAATTTCAATTTCAACAAAATTACATTTCTGCTCGCCAATTCTAATGCAACCAAAAATGATTATTTAACGATGTATAATTTCAATTTCAACAAAATCACATTTTTGTTCGCCAATTCTAATGCGACCAAAAATGATAATTTAATGATGTACAATTTCAATTTCAACAAAATGACATTTTTGTTCGCCAATTCTAATGCGACCAAAAATGATAATTTAACGATGTATAATTTCAATTTCAACAAAATGACATTTTTGCTCGCCAATTCTAATGCGACCAAAAATGATAATTTAATGATGTATAATTTCAATTTCAACAAAATGACATTTTTGTTCTCCAATTCTAATGCGACCAAAAATGATAATTTAACGATGTATAATTTTAATTTCAACAAAATGACATTTTTGTTCGCCAATTCTAATGCGACCAAAAATGATAATTTAACGATGTATAATTTCAATTTCAACAAAATGACATTTTTGCTCGCCAATTCTAATGCGACCAAAAATGATAATTTAACGATGTATGATTAAATAAAAAGGGAAAAGTCCCTTATTCTTTTATTTACGTATAAAATGTAAATCTCTTTTTTATTCTTCCTATTTACATTGAAAATAAAAATGACTTTTATTCTTTCCTATAACTAAGATAACTCAATTAAAAAGTAAATTCATCTTTCTATGTAATATTTGCATTGAAAAATGCAATTAAAAAGGTGGACTTTATTTCCAATGTAAATGTCTTTTCTAGCGTCAATATTCCTAAAATAAATATAATCTCTAATATCAAGATTTGATTCAATTCAACTATATTAACATAACGATGAAATTTGGGTGTCATTACAACTAATTTAACATACGATGAATTTTGTGCATTACAACAAATGGCAACATATGATTGTTTGTAAAATTCCTATGAATCAAAAATAATAGACCCCACCTTTATTTTGTGAAATAAAACAAAATATGTGAACTTTGTTCATTTTATAGGATGAAAGATCAAATCTTTATTTATTATATAAATTCAACTTCTTTTATTTTATATGTCAAAATAAAAGATCAAATCTTTATTTATTATTTAAAACAAAATGAAAGGAAAATAAAAGATTGAACTTTATTTTATTTTGTTTTCAAAAAAAAAAACAAACAAAAGAACAAACTTTCCTTTATATTTGTTTTTGAAAGACAAAATTCTGTTAATCAAAACAAAAGACTAAAACTTTGTTTTACTCATAGATCAAAACAAAGGATTCAACTTTAATTTTTTTTTGAAAACAAAAGATTAGAACTTTATTTCGTTTTCAAAACATAAGATCCAAACTTAATTTTGTTTTCAAAACAAAAGATTAAAACTTAATTATATTTTATTTCAAATCAAAGATCAAAACTTTTACACTAAGATCCCAACTTTACTTTATTTTAATTCCAAATCAAAAAGATTAGTTTCAAGAGAAAGGAATAAAATAAAAATAAAATAAAAACAAAGGCGAGAACTTCATTATGATTACATTAGAATTTTACAGATCCAACAGTCAAATTATAACATGACATCACGACGAATAAGATTCAACAACACAACAATCACCACATAACAGATCAGAATAATATACAATGATTCAACTGATCGAATAGAATTTTAAAATAAATTATTTAATTATTTAAATTCAGAATCTCACAGTCGTTGATGATTTTTGGCCAAATTTTGAACTGTTCAGAATCAACTGCAGTCAGTTTCGATGCGTAGATCTCAGTCACATGATTACAACGTCACTGAAATCAACGAATTTCGAATTGAAACGAGTTAGATATGATAAATTGAAGTTTTGAAATAATTTAAATTAATTAAATAATAAATTAATTACATAAATCACCTTCTTCCTCTCAGACAAGAACAGGCCGCACGTTTTCACGTCAAGGTTCAGAACTAGTGTTCGGATTTGCTCTCGGTTCGGGTGCTTGGAGGTTGATCAGACAGCGTGACGGGGAAGAGGGAGGTGAGGCGCTGCCTCGCCTGGACGTGGGGCCCACTCGGCGGCGTCTGGCGGTCAGGGCGGAGCACGAACGGGCGCGGGTTTGTGGGGCTGTGGCGATGGCTACGGGCGACGAGGTTCGATCAAATCTGTACCAAATCGAAGAGCAGAGAGAGCTCTTTGGAATTGTCAAAAGGGAGAATTGATTTTACTGAGTGAATTGATGGAAATTTTGTGGAGGAAATTCGAATGTTTTAGGCCATTGATCAGAGGGGGGCGGCGGCAGAAGATGAAGGAATAGTGATTAGGGTTTTTTAATCTCCTATTTTTATATAGATTTTTATGTATTTTTACAAATAAATCCCTATCTTTTCAACTGGCCCGATTCCAGCCCAACAGAAAGTGACCCTAGCCAATAGCCCATATTCCGGACCCAATGGGACAGGTCCCATCAGCCCAAATGGCTTTCTGTCGCATGTATTATTTAATTTAATATTTATTTCCTTTATTAATTTAATTCGTCTGCATAAATAAATTCACCGAGGGTACAAACGGACTCAGAAAAATCCAGAAAAAAATATATTTGTCTATGTTATGACGATACAATCCTATCAAAATTAATTTCGTCGAATTCTGACACTGTTTGAAAAATGGCTATTTTTCACTCGATTAAATTTGATTGTAATCGACCAAACACATTTTCCTTCGCCATGCTCACATATTAAATCGAAAAATTCTAAAAATTGAAACCTAGCAAAAATATGACATTCCGGTTCCGATGAAAGTTGTTTCGTCGAAAACAGAGATCGTTTGAAAATTGACTATTTTCACTGGCTTTAATATTATTAAAAATGGAATTTTTAATTTCTGCCACATTTTTCCACCAAATAATTTAAAATAAAAATTTTAAATTGGTTCGGATTTTTCGGGTCGTTACAATCTCCCCCACTTAAGAATTTTCGTCCTAAAAAAGGAAACAAAGTAAAGTAGGAACCAAGATGGAAAATGTAAATTGAGGAAAATGTACCTTAACACAAGAGTTATTCGGAGATATCCACTCTGCACTTGGGGTAAGCCTTTTTGATGCTGTCCTCTGTCTCCCAAGTACAGTCTCTAGGATCCCCACTCCACTGAACCTTGACTAGGTTGATCTTCTTGTTCCCCAAGATTTTGGTTTCTTTGCCAATGATCTTAATCGGGTCCTTTCTCACTGTCAGATTTGGAGCAATATCTAGGACCTGTTGGTTTAATTCATCCTCGATCAGATCTGGATCGTGCACATGCTTGCGGAGTTGAGACACATGAAATACATCATGCACCCCTGGCAACCAGCTGGGCAGCTGCACTATAAGCGAGAGTACTAATCCTTTCGAGAATAGGGAATGGACCAATGAATCTGGGTGCCAACTTTCCCGTCTCCCCAAACCGAATCACGCCTCTCAGAGGAGAAACCTTCAAGTATACTCGATCACCCACAGAGAATTCAAGATTCCTTCTTCGCTGGTCTGCATAGCTCTTTTGTAACAACCCGAAAATCTGGGCCAGTTTAAAATTTTTATTTTGGCAATTTTGGCGAGTTTTGAACATTTAAAATAGATTATTTTAAATAAAATCAACGAGAAATTTATTTTGAATATAATTCGAACGTATATATTATATACGTCGTCGTTAGAAAATAAATATTTATATATAATTATAAATAGAATTGAAAATGGCATGGTAGTTCGATAATTCGATTTCAAACTTCAATTGGATGTACCGGGTGCAAAACAATCCGGATTTTAGTGAAACCAAAATCATTAGGATCTATTTGATAATATCTTTCCAACGAATCCGAAAAATCGAGATTTCATAGCGGGAATCAAAAGATATGTCCAGTTGAAAATTCTGAATAGTCGCTATGGAATTCAGGCCCTTAAAAATGGGAATTTTGCAAACGACCTCGGATTTCGACGAAACCACTTTTGTTGGATCCGTGATGTCAAGTTATTGCTAGATTCCAAATTTCATAATTTTTCGATTCAATATGTGAGCGTGGCAAAGGAAAACGTGTTTGACCAGTTTAAGTTGATTTTAATCGACTGGAAAATGGCCATTTTTCCAACGGTCTCAGAATTCGACGAAACTAGTTTTGTTGGGACCGTATCGTCAATACGAAGCTAGAAAATATTTTTCTGGAATTTTTAAAGTTTGTATGTGACCCCGGTAAATTGAAACACGCGTTCAAATTCAATATATAGAGTTATATGTTGATTTTAACGGAGACTGATCGAAACGATCAAATCAGCTTGTGATACATATCCCATTGTGTTCGGAATGGGGGTAAAACGCTATGGACGACAGGCGGTGGGCCTCGTTTCGAGGTCGTATGTGAAAGTCAACATTTTGCAAAATAAAATAATTAAAAATTAAAAAAATTCTCCCCTTCTCCTTGAATCATCGTTGCCCCCCCTTTTCTGAAATCATTTTCGACTGAGAGAAAAAAAATGGAAAGAGGAGGGCGACGGGGGGGGGGGGGGGGGGGGGGGGGAGGGTGGAGCCGCTGCCACCACATCGCGCACCCCCCCCCCCCCCCCCCCAGCGACGCCGCCGCTGCTTCCTCTTCTTCCTCCTTCCTTCTTCCCTTCCTCCGTTTCCATCTCCTCCATCGAACCCCCCCCCCCCCCCAAGCGCCGCGCGATGCAAGCAGCCCCCCCAAACCCGCATTCGACCACCTCTGCCTCCCTCTCTTCTTCTTCCTCCCTCTCTCGCCTCCATCTCCTCCTTCTTCTGCCTGAAAAGCCGCCGCCCCCTAAACCCAAAGCCGCCGATCCCTCCCCCTTCCACCGCGACGTTGCTGAGACCACCCCCTCTCTTCGAAAAGTGAGTTCTTTCTTTTATGATTAATTTAAATCTGTTTTTATATTTAATTTAAATCAGTTTTTATGTTTAATTTAAATCAGTTTTGTGTGTATTTACATAGTAGGAAAATCAGTTTTTAAAATATAAAAGACGTGATTTTTAAAATAGAAAAGATTAGATTTTTAAAGGAAGAAAGACGATATTTTTAAATAGGGAGAAAGAGAGTAATTTTTAGATGTAATATACTTTGCTTTGTTAATTGAAACATCATTGTTTTTAAATAAATTATACATTGTTTGTCAAAAATAAATTCGCTTTATTTTTAAAAATATGACTTTTATATTTTTAAAGTAGTAAAAATATGATTTTTATATTTTTAAAGTATTAAAAATATAGTCTTTACTATATAGATGGTATAAAAATATGATTTTTCTTTGTGTAGAGAATTAAAAATATAATTTTTACATGATAGAAATATTAAAAATATCATCTTTATATGAGTAGCAAAATAAAGATGTGATTTTTTTAATGGTATTTTTGAAAAGGTGAAAGATCTATTTTTGAAAAGGCGGGAACTTTATATAGAGAGTAGCGTGATAAAATAGAATTTTTATCCATATAACGTCGAAGTAAAAATTCGATTTTTATATATTGAATAGCGAAGTAAAAATTCGATTTTTATATATTGAATAGCGAAAAAAAAAATTCGATTTTTATATATTGAATAGCAAACTAAAAATTCGATTTTTACATATGTAGTGGCTACGGGCGACGAAAGTGATAAGATGTGAGAACGACGAAGACTTCTGCACAAGAAGAGTCAAGATGATTGGATAGCTTTCGGTGAGAACTTCTCACTCAAAATTTCTTTTTCTAAGTTAATATATATATACTAGGATGCAGACGGTGTTTAGTAGCACCCGACACCCGTCATCCACAGACCATGGATGGCTTGTTTGTTAAATTGTTTGGTTGTGTGGTTAGTTAGAATATTTTGTTTGAATTGAATTGTTTGGTGAAATGAATTGATTTGATTGATGTGTGAATGGCGTGGGCCTTCACTAGACCGGGAATAAGGTTAGGCCTCGTCCCGTTTCTAGTATCGTGCCGTTATACCGCCGAAATTTTCTAAAATATGTTAGAAAAATAAAAATATCATTTTATTGAATAAATGAACTGAATAGAAATTCATGTGTTAAAATAAAATGTTTTATCGTTAAAAATATAATTTTTAACGTGAAAGTGAATAGATGAATATTTATAAACAAATCGGCCGATTTGTTTATATACACTGATTTGACTGATATTGATTGGGTCGATAAATTTTACACGTCGCCCAACTGCACAACTAAAATCTGTGTTTGATTGTTTGAAACCCCACACGGGTGTTGGGATGGAATTTGAAGTTCACTCATCCTGATTGATTAAATATGTCGATCGATTGATTGACAGGCTGTTATAAGCGTTAGATATCTATATTTGATGCTTATACAGTGTGGTGCACCTTGGATGATGGTTGATTGTTTATTATTGCTATTATATACATGTGTTGTATGGAATCCATATAATTAACGTTATATGGTGATTGATTGGGCCTCATTCCAATCGGGACAACAATGAATATTATAAAAGAAAATTCATGTGTTGAATATAAAAATAGTCATGTGTTGACGATGTTCATGTGTTGAGTGAAATATTTTATACAATGAAATTACATCTTTATCATATTTACAATTAGAACTACTTCCCAGTAGAAGTCTAATTAAAAATCAAACGATAGATGCCATAGTTTTATAAAATATTTTACATAACGAAAATAGTGATGTGTTGACAGTACTCATGTGTTGAGATTAGTCGTGTGTTGAAAGAAATATATATTCATGTGTTGAATAGAATAAATATTCATTTGTTGAATAGAATAACGAATTATTGAAATATAAAGCCGTGTTGATTAGAGATGCGTTATTTTGACGCGAACGATGTTTATATCGATTTTATTCGTTTTATAATGAATATTGAAAAGTGATTTCAAAATTTAATATTTTGAAAGGAAATTCAAATTGAATTAGATTAAAATTCAAATTGAAATTTTATTGAATCAATTTGAAATGAATTCGAATCGAATAGAAAATGAATTCGATTCGAATTGAATAGAAAGTGAATTTGAATTCAAATAAAATAGAAATGAATTCAAATTGAATTAAATTGAATTGAATTAAAACGAATTGAAATCGTCTTGAATGGAATTTAAAACGAACTGAAATGGAATTGAAATCAACCTGAAACGAATTCGAATTGAATCAAATAGAAGGTAAATTCAAATTGAATTGAATTGAAACGAATTAGAATTTGAATTGAATTGAAACGAATTTGAATTCAAATTAAATAAAATTTGAAATGAATTCGAATTGAATTGAAATCAAATCGATTTGAAATTGAATGTAGCGCTGAAATGGTTTTGAAAATGAATTTAAAACGATTTATAAAATACGTTTTAAAAAGGGAATCGACGAAATATATATAATATATATTATATATATATAATGGCCTGAATAGAACGCGCCGCGCCGCGGCAGTTCGTGAATTTCGACCTTTGACTTCGAATTGACGTTGCGGGAGATCCGACCATCGGATTCTCCTAAAACCGGAACCGTTGGGTTCGTATCGAAAATAGCTTTCCAAGGGATATTTGAAATTTGAAATCTAACGGTTGGATTTGGAATTATGTCCAAATAAATTTCAGAAAAGGTCGCTATAAGTGCAGTTCGATGGCCGTTGTTGGAAATCGACTGTACGGGCCTGGATAAAATTATTAAAAATATTGATAATTTGTGTAAAATCATAATATGTGAATTGGAAAGAACTGGGATGAAAAACTCCATATTTGAAAAGATAAAATAAATTTTTATCGAAATGAACTAGTTTTGAACTAGAATTAAAATCAATTTATTTTTGAAATAAATAAATTGAATTTGAAAGTGATTTTAAAAATAATCAATATTCCCAATACGTGGATTGGACTGGAGTTGAATCGAAATTATCTTCGGAATATTTCGATGTTGGATTTCGTGACTATACAGATATTGTTATGGGGATTTGAAAGATATATTTTATATCGTTATTACCAATACGATATTTGTTGGTTCCAGAATTTGATATTGAATATAAGCCGATATATTTTCTATTCAGAGCCTTGTAGGTAATATCAAATGTGATTTGGGTTTATCGTGAATCGTGTTTTAGATGACATTGGTTCTTTAACCCAGTTAAAGGCAGGATGTTGATTTTTGAAAAGATTAAAACTAAGTGAAGTTTTAATGAATCTCTAATTAGATTAAAAATGCGAATTGATAATTTAAATTATCAAATTTGAAAGGTGATCGGGAATGGAGTACCACCAGTTTTGCTCCAAAGCAATAGTTAAATCTTTAATTTGATTTGAACGTGAAATGGTAATTAATTTTACCGATAACACCATGGTGTTAGATGTGGAGTATTACCAGTTTTCTCCATGGGACATATAGGTTGGGACTGGGAAATAAACTAAATAATTACTTCGGTGTGGTTCGTTAATCCCGACTAGTTAGAAATGATATCCAAAGGAGGATTAAAGAATAAATTTAGAAGAATTTATCTTGGATAAAATTAATGGGAACCTTTCCCTAAGAATGCGATTTTGTGAATAAAAGAATATTCTGAATGGGAATGAGGCGTTCGCTGTGTCTGTGTAACATTTGTTTATTATATACGTGGGTTATTCAGAAAGGCCGGGTTATACCCATTCTGGACAACCGATTCAACGAGATGTCGAAGATGAAAACGGTGGTTGAAGACCGGAAGTCTTCACATCGTTTGGGTGATTACTGATGATCTTGATTGGGCTGTACACCCAAGATGAGGGAAACAGTTGGTGATCGTCCAGACGTACTTGGAGATCGATGGATATGCGAGGAAAGTGCCTCCGGTTTCGTTCAGACCCAGAACGAACTTGTAAATGGATTGTGTGTCTGACATTGGATTTTATTCTGTGTTGATTGATCTCTATTAAATATACATCTGTTTGGCGGCAGAGAATTTATTCTCTTGCTTAACGCCCTTCTTTGAGACGTACGAGCTCAGAGGTTGTATATCGATGGACATCAGTCGCATGGAGTGAATTGCCAGTGTGGCACGCGTAAGTGGCAATTGATCAAGGATTCTGTTGAAAAGCAAAGTCTTGTGGTTGATGATCAAAGCATGGCCTGTGTGGCGTAGCTTTGTGTATAACGTGAATTCGCGAGCCTCACACCTCGGTATGAGTCAAAAACGGGATAGTGACTGCAGGGAGAGCACGACGTTTCTTTCTAGCTAGGGTGGTGTCAGTGACCTACCAGCCCTGACATTTATATACTTTTCACCTGTGTGGTTGTTGGAATGCGAGGCGCCTCGGATATAGGTCTGTAAGGACCGGGAAACGTGTGTTCAGGAATTGCCAATCCTCAAAAGTAAGAGAGGACCGGCCCTGAAGATCCAAGGATCATAGTGGGGTCCTGAGGCATTTGCTAGAGTGTCTCGAACGCGGAGAGGAGCTTGCCCCTTGCCTCGGCTCATGATGGAATCCAATTTCCCATACGTGATATTGCGGTTTTAATTGTAGAACTAGTATGGCGACATGATATATGTTACCCATGCCGTTTATGATTGATATTTATGATTGAAATTATTTTGGCACTATACACCTATAATAGTATCAACTGATTTGTTTTAAACGTACCAAGCATGTTTGGCTATTATAAGGGAAAACCTTATCCTCCGGCTTGCGTTGCATTGTGTGATGGGACCTGGGTCTTATAATAGCTTCATTTTTTCAAAAAGCATTGCGCTGTTTTGTTATGTGCACTAGTGTTCTTGGGAGGAAACCCGTTCCGTGTTATACGGCGTGGTCCCTTGAATTACTATCTTTAAAGCAAAGTTTTAAATGACTGTTTTAGTTCTCACACCAGTCCCATGACTGACCTGGAGTTTATTGTTTTAACCTAAACTCTGGGTGCCCCTATTTTCTACACGGGCAGCTAGTAGTTTTGGTTTTGCAGATTTATATCCACAGGGTCCTGATTTACAGCTGGAACGATGCTCGGAAAGCTCTGTATCCGTGTATCACTTTCAGTTGTGTTTTGTATATTTTTCCGCTGCTATGTAATTTATTGTAATCTCTGATATTTGTCGAATGTAATTTATTCATTTATACTCTGTATATTCTTGTATTCTGATGGAATTGTTGTAATAACAATGAAATGTTCTTCTGTATGCGTTCTATTTTGTCTTGTCCTCAATTCTATCCGTGCTTTCCTTCACGGGGAAGTTCGGGTCGTCTCATCTTTTGTCGGCTCTGAGCAGTCAACAAGCGCTTCTTAATCAAGTCAACCTTATCTGATGCTTCTCGAACCATGTCGGGGACCAAGACTAGTCGATTGCCTGACTCCACCCAACATGTTTGAGATTTGCACGGCCTGCCATAAAGTAATTCAAATGGTGACATCCCCAAGCTTGCTTGGTAGCTATTATTATAGGAGAATTCCACCAAGTGCAAGTGGTCCTCCCATGAACCACCATAGTCGAGAATGCAAGCATGCAATAAGTCTTCCAAAACACGATTCACCCTCTCAGTCTGGCCATCTGTCTGAGGGTGATAGGCAGAGCTCAGATTTAACTTGGTCCTAAGTTCCTCTTGAAAAGCTTCCCAGAATTTACTGGTAAACAATGGATCCCGATCACTGACAATGCTTTTGGGAACCCCATGCAGTCTGACTATCTCTTTAAGATAGAGTTGTGCTAAGCTTCGAGCTGTTCTATTGGACCGAACAGGAATGAAATGGGCAGCTTTTATTAAGCGGTCGACAATCACCCATATGCTATCATTGCCCTTTCTGCTTCGGGACAAGCCATCTATGAAGTCCATAGAAATTTCCTCCCACTTCCAACCAGGAACTCCTAGCGGTTGCAACGAACCTACCAGTTTTTGCTGATCACTTTTGACTTGCTGACAAGTGGGACATCTAACAACATAAATAGAAATATCTCTCTTCATTGATTTCCACCAAAAGGTGCGCTTGAGATAATGGTACATTTTGTTTACAACTGGATGGACGCTGATTTTAGATTTGTGGCACTCATCCATCACTTCTCTTTTTAGCTCAACAATGTCTGGCACACAAATTCGCCCTTGTAATCTAAGGGTCCCATTATCATCAATCTGGAAACTTGAGGCTTCGCCTTTTCGGACTCGCTCGCAAAGCTTCTGAATAAACTCATCATTCTTCTAAAGAGCAGAGACTTTATCAATCAAAGAAGGAGTGATAATGAGATTGGCGAAAATGAAATTGTTGCATTCTGCATTCTTTCTACTGAGTGCATCGGCTACAACGTTTGCTTTTCCCGGCGTATATAGGATATCCAGGTCATATGATGCAAGAAATTCGACCCAGCGTTGCTACCTTATATTCAAATCTTTTTGGGTAAAAAGGTGCTTCAAAGATTTGTGACCGGTGTAGATTTCAAACTTTTCACCCAAAAGATAATGCCTCCAAATTTTTAGAGCAAACACAATGGCCATTAGTTCAAGGTCATGCGTGACATAATTCTTCTCATGCGGTTTCAGTTGGCGGCTAGCATATGCGACTACCCTGCCTCTTTGCATCAGCACCGCACCAATACCTTAAATAAATAAGGGATAACGTGTTAAAATGAGATTTGTTATTAACGGAAAAATGCGATCTCAGACATGTAAATTTATAAAGAGACAACCTTGCTTAGAGGCGTCGGTCCAGACCTTCAAATCCTGATTGCCATCTATTATGGTCAACACAGGAGCATTGGTCAACCTCTTCTTTAGCACTTGGAAAGCAGCCTCGCATTCGGGTGTCCACTTGAATTTCGTATGCTTATTGGTCAGGTTGGTCAATGGACAAGCTACCTTCGAAAATCTTTGACAAATTTCTGATAATAGCCGGCCAGTCCCAAGAAACTTCTGACCTCCTGGGAGTTCTAGGCTGCTTCCATTCTTGGATGGCTGAGATCTTTCCTGGATCTACTGAGATGCCCTCCTTTGATACACCATGGGTGAGGAATTTCACCTCCTCTTGCCAGAATATGCATTTAGAAAATTTTGCTTTTAGCACATTTCTTCGCAAAATCTCTAAGACTTCTCCCAGATGTTGTTCGTGCTAAGCAACAGATTTAGAAAAGATGAGGATGTCGTCGATGAGCACGAGCACAAATTTATTTAAAACATCTCCGAATACTCTATTCATCAGATCAACAAAATATGCTGGAGCATTACATAGACCGAAAGGCATTACTAGCCATTCATAAAAGATGTCAGGGCCTCTGAAAGCAGTTAAAGGCACACACTCCTCTGCGATGCGAAGTTGATGGAAGCCTGTAGCTAGGTCCATCCTAGAGAATACTCGTGCCCCATATAGTCGGTCAAGCAAGTCATCAATACGAGGTAGTGGATATTTGTTCTTTAGAGTTTGCTTGTTGAGATCACGGTAGTCTACACATAGCCTGAGAGTACCGTCTGATTTTGGGACGAACACCACTGCTGCTCCCCATTCTGAGAAGCTGGGCCTAATCAGACCCTTCCACAAAAGCTGCTTGGTTTGATTTTTCAGCTCCTCTCTTTCTTTTGGCGACATTCTTCGAACGGGATGTACAATAGGCCTTGCATTCAGAGCTAAATCAATTCGGAAGCTGATTTCTCTATGTGGAGGTAGGCCCTCAACTTCTTTGAAAACATCAGTGTAATCTTTGATGACAGGGATATCCTTAGAAGTAGGGGTAACTTCTAGAGAAGACCAGAAGGTTTTCCTGTCGGTGGCTATGCCATGGCAGGGGATACATACATTTACGAGATTAGTTTTAACTTTGACAATTCTTTCAGCATAATTGACTTCGACCTCATATTTTGTCAGCCAATCTATCCCAAGAATGACATCATAGCCGGAGAAACTCATAACGATCAAGTCAAAGGGAAATTTGCAGTGAGAATAAGAAATAGGTACTCGACAATACTGATCAAGAATAAGAGAACCTCCTATCGGAAAATTAGCTCTAATCAAAATTTTGAGTTTCCTTGGTTTCAGTTTCAACTTTTTAATCGCATCATTAGAAATAAAGCTTCGTGTAGCACCAGTATCAAATAAGACAGTAATAGGGATATTCTTAATATTAAGCGTACCTCCTAAGACATCGGGTTTATTAGGCCCCTCAGTCGAAGCTGGTGTATTTGCTCCCTCATAAACATGTGCCACTTGAGCATTCCTTAGCAGTGGACAATGCGCCTTGATGTGCCCCTTTTGATGGCAATTGTAGCATTCCCTTTTGTCCTGCGAACTCTGGCCACGATTCTGAGGATTTTGACCACGGTTTTGGGAGCTCTGACCACGGTTCTGACCAGGGCCTGAATCATCTCTCTTGACCCTTTTTGGTGCTCTACACTCGTAATAGAAATGCCCAATCTTGCCGCAGTTATAGCAGGTCACCTTGCTCCTATCCCTCTTCTTCCCTTGGGGCTTAGCTGCAGAAGAATTGCTCGCCTCCTGTTTCTTGTTGGCCTGTTCCTTCTGGTTGTTGCTTTGACCTTTCCCCCTATCCTGTGGTCCAGACTCATCATTCTCCTCATAGCGGCACGCCATTTCCACTACTTCATTGAAAGGAAGCTTAATATGGGCAGTGACTCGATTCAAATATTTCTTGGACAGCCCCTTGATAAATTTCTTATTCTTCTCTACTGGATCTTGAATCAAACTAGGGGCATATTGTGAAAGCTCATCAAACTTCCTCACATACTCAGAAAAGGTCATACTGCCTTGCTGCAGGTTAACGAACTGCTCGCGCAGACGCTCTCTAGCTTGTGGGGGTATATATTTCTCATTGAAAAGCTCCTTGAATCTGGCCCAAGACATATTGTCCACGTCGTTGTAGATTTTAATTGTATCCCACCAATGCCCTGCTTCCTCCTTTAGTTGCCAAACTGCCAGATAACGTTTTCGCTGATCTTCCAGTTCCAAGCCTTCTAGGATCTTTTCGCAATCTTTAAGCCATGCCTCTGCTTGGATCGCAGACTCCCGCCCTGAAAAAGGTACACCTCCAAGGTTCTTGAATTTATTTGACATTCTTTCCAAATCAAAAGGCTGCGGAGGTGGAGGTGGTTCAACTACGACCTCTGAATTACGTTGTTCTTGAGTGATGGGTGTCTCGTCTCTAGCTTGCCCTCCAGCTCCTACTCGGGCTCCTCCTCTAGCCCCGCCTCGAGCTCTACCACGGGCTCCTTCTCGGGCTGTTCTTGATCTAGTATCCATTTAAATCAGTCTGTACCATCAAGGAAAGAGTCAGACCAACAAAAATGAGAATTTTTTAAGAAAAGATAAGATAAGGACGAGATGAAAAGATTATGATGTAATGACTGGTAAATATGTGCTATTCTGCCGTGCTCACTCTAGGACATTACTAGTCCTATCTTTAATGAGGTACTCGTCTTAGAATAATGTGGATTCTATCTAGACGAATTGTTCTAAATATGTTATATTCCGTAGCTAAGGTAAAACCTCGCTCTGATACCAACTGTGATGACCCCAAACTTCCGTAGACCGAAAGTAAGGATGATCATTATGGAATACAACATATTTACAACAAAAACAGATCTCTATAATTATCATAACATATAAACATTTCAGCCGAAATAAATGCATCAACATCACAGCAAAACATCATAGTATACAGTTTTACAGGATCCACTTAGCATAATAGAAGTCTTAACCCAAGAGAAACAAGTCTCAAATGAAAAGAAATGAGTCTCAAATCCCATTACATACATCACAAGCAAGAGATAGAAAAATGACTCAAAAACAGAATAAAAGATGGAGAAAAAGTCTTCTTCTTCTTCCTCCTAAAGCTAGCTCCCACCAAAAAGTATCACCTAGAAACCTGTCAATTGGCTGCCCGTGTGGAAAGAGGGCACCCGAGTTTGCAAAAGTGAAACAAACTACGAGTCAGTCATGGGATTGGTGTGAGAATTCTTAACTAAACTAACTATCAAGATGGCGAATCTCAGGACCACGCCGCTAACGCGGAACGGGTTTACTCCATTGGATTACCAGTGCAATATTTTATAAAGTTTATATAAAGCAGCGAAATGACTTTTGAAAAATGAAACCATCATAAGACTCAAGTCCTATCACACAATGCAACGCACACAGGAGGATAGAGTTTTCCCTTATGATGATCAAACATGCTTAATACGTGAAAAATAATATTTTAATATTATCATTAGTGCCTAGGCAGTATTAAAATACTTCAATATAAATATATCAATCCTAGACGGCATAGTACTCCATCCTACTATGTCGACGTATATAAGTTTACAATCAAAACCGAAATGTTGTCGTATTGGGGATTGGTTTTCTGTCATGAAGTCGAGGCTAGGGATCGTCCTCTTCCGATTCGAGACACTCTAGCAAATGCCTCAGGATCCCCCGCAGTGAACCCTTGCAATGGTAGGGCCGGTCACCACCTAGCGGTGGTGGATTGGCAATTCCTGAACATACGTTTCCCGGCCCCTTTGGACCTATAATGTGACCACTTCCGGCCTATAAAAACGAGGTACCTCAATCCAAAATCCACATAGTAAAATGCCGGGCCGTGTTAAAGCCCAAACACCACTCTAGCTAGAAAGAAACGTATGCACTCCCTTCGGTCCATATCCCATTTTTGACTCATACTGGGGTGTGAGGCTCGCAAAGTTACGTTATACACAAAGCTATGCCCAAACAGGCTATGCTTTGGTCATCAGCCACAAGGCCTGCTTTTCAACAAAACCTTGATCATTGCATCTTGGTGTGCCACATTGACAATTCAACGCCATGTTATCGATAACTACTACTACGTACCCGGATGTTAAGTAGCGAATAAATTCTCCACCACCGAACAGACATATATTAACAGAAATCGATTTAATTACATGTAGCGAATTCCGACGTCAGACACGCATCCATTTACAAGTCCGTTCTGGGTCTGAACGAAACCGGAGACACCAAAAAGGGGCTCGCTTATCCGCACGATCAACACACACGTCCGGACAATTACTGCTTCAAACCAGTCCTGGGAGCAAGTCAGTCCAAGGTATCAGAAGTCATCGCCCATTCGATGTGAAGATCGCCGGTCTTCAACCATCGTCTTCTTACATCTTTGATTCAATCGCTGTTCAATTATTTGAAATGAGTTAAACTCGGCCTTTTCAAATAACTGCCGCATAGTTATAGTTTAAAACATTTCATATATATTTATACCTATTTATCGCTATTTTTATTTATTAAAAATAGCTCGGAATATATAAACGACGTTTCGGGTCAATGGACGGCGCTGGCGCTGTTTTTACCTCAATTTGATTTACACATATCTTAAAATCTAACCGTCAGATTTTGATGAAATTTATATCGTTGGAAAGCTCTTCCCAAAGCGGTCCTAATGCTTCCAGTTTCGGGAAAATCCAATGGTCGGATCTTTCTATATATTCGTTTGAAGTTACGATTGTCGATTCGCGAACTGCAGCGCTCGTTTCGTTTAATTATATATATATATATATATATATATATATATATATATATAAACCATTTGGGCGACTTCCTTTATTAAAAATGAGGATTTCAACAATGTATCATTTTAAATCAAATAAAAATGACATTTTTGTTCGCTAATTCTAATGCGACCAAAAATGATATTTTAACGATGTATAATTCCAATTTCAACAAAATGACATTTTTGCTCGCCAATTCTAATGCGACCAAAAATGATAATTTAACGATGTATAATTTCAATTTCAACAAAATGACATTTTTGCTCGCCAATTCTAATGCGACCAAAAATGATAATTTAACGATGTATAATTTCAATTTCAACAAAATGACATTTTTGCTCGCCAATTCTAATGCGACCAAAAATGATAATTTAACGATGTATAATTTCAATTTCAACAAAATGACATTTTTGCTCGCCAATTCTAATGCGACCAAAAATGATAATTTAACGATGTATAATTTCAATTTCAACAAAATGACATTTTTGTTTGCCAATTCTAATGCGACCAAAAATGATAATTTAACGACGTATAATTTCAATTTCAACAAAATGACATTTTTGTTCGCCAATTCTAATGCGACCAAAAATGATAATTTAACGATGTATAATTTCAATTTCAACAAAATGACATTTTTGCTCGCCAATTCTAATGCGACCAAAAATGATAATTTAACGACGTATAATTTCAATTTCAACAAAATGACATTTTTTTTGCCAATTCTAATGCGACCAAAAATGATAATTTAACGATGTATAATTTTAATTTCAACAAAATGACATTTTTGTTCGCCAATTCTAATGCGACCAAAAATGATAATCTTATGATATATAATTTCAATTTCAACAAAATGACATTTTTGCTCGCCAATTCTAATGCGACCAAAAATGATAATATAACGATGTATAATTTCAATTTCAACAAAATGACATTTTTGTTCGCCAATTCTAATGCGACCAAAAACGATAATTTAACGATGTATAATTTCAATTTCAACAAAATGACATTTTTATTTGCCAATTCTAATGCGACCAAAAATGATTATTTAACGATGTATAATTTCAATTTCAACAAAATGACATTTTTGCTCGCCAATTCTAATGTGACCAAAAATGATAATTTAACCATGTATAATTAAATAAAAAGGGAAAAGTCCCTTATTCTTTTATTTACATATAAAATGTAAATCTCTTTTTTATTCTTCCTATTTACATTGAAAATAAAAATGTCTTTTATTCTTTCCTATAACTAAGATAACTCAATTAAAAAGTAAACTCATCTTTCTATGTAATATTTGCATTGAAAAATGCAATTAAAAAGGTGGACTTTATTTCCAATGTAAATGTCTTTTCTAGCGTCAATATTCCTAAAATAAATATAATCTCTAATATCAAGATTTGATTCAATTCAACCATGTTAACATAACGATGAAATTTGGGTGTCATTACAACTAATTTAACATACGATGAATTTTGTGCATTACAACAAATGGCAACATATGATTGGTTGTAAAATTCCTATGAATCAAAAATAATAGACCCCACCTTTATTTTGTGAAATAAAACAAAATATGTGAACTTTGTTCATTTTATAGGATGAAAGATCAAATGTTTATTTATTATATAAATTCAACTTCTTTTATTTTATGTCAAAATAAAATATCAAATCTTTATTTATTATTTAAAACAAAATGAAAGGAAAATAAAAGATTGAACTTTATTTTGTTTTGTTTTCAAAAAAAAAACAGAAGATCAAACTTTCCTTTATATTTGTTTTTGAAAGACAAAATTATGTTAATCAAAACAAAAGACTAAAACTTTGTTTTACTCATAGATCAAAACAAAGGATTCAACTTTAATTTGTTTTTGAAAACAAAAGATTAGAACTTTATTTCGTTTTCAAAACATAGATCCAAACTTAATTTTGTTTTCAAAACAAAAGATTAAAACTTAATTATATTTTATTTCAAATCAAAGATCAAAACTTTTACACTACGATCCCAACTTTACTTTATTTTAATTCCAAATCAAAAAGATCAATTTCAAGAGAAAGGAATAAAATAAAAACAAAGGCGAGAACTTCATTATGATTACATTAGAATTTTACAGATCCAACAGTCAAATTATAACATGACATCACGACGAATAAGATTCAACAACACAACAATCACCACATAACAGATCAGAATAATATACAATGATTCAACTGATCGAATAGAATTTTAAAATAGATTATTTAATTATTTAAATTCAGAATCTCACAGTCATTGACGATTTTTGGCCAAATTTCGAACTTTTCAGAATCAACTCTAGTCAGTTTCGATGCGTAGATCTCAGGCACACGATTACAACGTCGCTGAAATCATTGAATTTCGAATTGAAATGAGTTAGATATGATAAATTGAAGTTTTGAAATAATTTAAATTAATTAAATAATAAATTAATTAGAGAAATCACCTTCTTCCTCCCAGACAAGAACAGGCCGCACGTTTTCACGTCAGCGTTCAGAACTAGGGTTCGGATTTGCTCTCGGTTCGGGTGCCTGGAGGTCAATCAGACAGCGTGACGGGGAAGAGGGGGGTGAGGCGCAGCCTCGCCTGGACGTGGGGCCCACTCGGCGGCGTCTGGCGGTCAGGGCGGAGCACGAACGGGCGCAGGTCTGTGGGGCTGTGGCGATGGCTACGGGCGACGAGGTTCGATCAAATCCGTACCAAATCGAAGAGCAGAGAGAGCTCTACGGAATTGTCAAAAGGGAGGATTGATTTTACTGAGTGAATTGATGGGAATTTGTGGAGTAAATTCGAATGTTTTAGGCCATTGATCAGAGGAGGGCGGCGGCAGAAGATGAAGGAATAGTGATTAGGGTTTTTTAATATCCTATTCTTATATAGATTTTTATGTATTTTTACAAATAAATCCCTATCTTTTCAACTGGTCCGATTCCAGCCCAACAGAAAGTGATCCTAGCCAGTAGCCCATATTCTAGACCCAATGGGACAGGTCTTGTCAGCCCAAACGGCTGTCTGTGGCCTGTATTATTTAATTTAATATTTAATTCCTTTATTAATTTAATTCATCTGCATAAATAAATTCACCGAGGCTACAAACGGACTCAGAAAAATCCAGAAAAAAATATATTTGTCTATGTTATGACGATACGGTCCTAACAAAATTAATTTCGTCGAATTCTGACACTGTTTGAAAAATGGCTATTTTTCAGTCGATTAAATTTGATTGTAACCGACCAAACACATTTTCCTTCGCCACGTTCACATATTAAATCGAAAAATTCTAAAAATTGAAACCTAGCAAAAATATGACATTCCGATTCCGATGAAAGTGGTTTCGTCGAAAACAGAGATCATTTGAAAATTGACTATTTTCACTGGCTTTAATATTATTAAAAATGGAATTTTTAATTTCTGCCACATTTTTCCACCAAATAATTTAAAATAAAAATTTTAAATTGGTTCGGATTTTCCAGGTCGTTACAATGTCTAACAAAATATATATTTTCATTTCAATAATCATGTCTAACAAAATCTATATTTTTATTTCAATAATCATGTTTAACAAAAATGACTAAAATAGTGGGGGAGATTGTAACAACCCGGAAATTCTGAGCCAGTTTAAAATTTTTAAATTGGCTAAAATAGTGGATTTTATATATTTAAAATAAATTATTTTAAATAATAATGACGAAAAATATGGTTGAATCGATGTTTGAAAATAAATAAAATTATTTTAAATTATAAACAAGGCCCGAAATGGCGCGACAGTTTCAAAATTTCAATTCAAACTTTGACTAACTGTACCGGGTGCAAAATAAAATGGATTTTAGTGAAACCAAAAATATTTAAATCTGTTAGTGAATATCTTTCTAACGAATCTGAAAAATCGAAGTTTCATAGCGGGAATCAAAAGTTATGGCCAAATGAATTTTCAGAAAGGTCGCTATAGAGAATATATAACCCTTGAAAATGGACATTTTGCAAACAACCTCAGAATTTGATGAAACCACTTTTGTTGGATTCGGGATGTCAAATTATTGCTAGTTTCAAATTCCATAACTTTTGAAGTTAATATGTGAGAATGAAAAAAGAAAATGTGTTTGGTGAATTTCTGTTAAATCGGATCGACCAGAAAATGGCTATTTTTCAAACGGTCTCAGAATTCGACGAAACTAGTTTTGGTGGGACCGTATCGTCAAAACATAGCTAGATTTATTTTTTGGGAATTTTTAAAATCAGTATGCGGCCCCAGCAAATTGAAATGTACATTCAAATCGAATATTGAATGTTTTATAGTTTATTTTAAAGAGAAACTGACTGAAACAGTCGAATGGGCCTACGAAACATATCCCATTGTGTTCAGAATGGGGGTATTTAGCTAGGAGCGACAGTCGTTGGGTTTGGGTTGGAGTTCGTATGTGAAGAGGGGTATTTTCGGATTTAAAATAAATTAAAATTTAAAATATAAGGGGCCGGCCAATCAAAATCTTCCACTTCATTGTTTCTCTCTCCCCGACACCAAGGCGAAGGTGGAAAAGGCTTTAAAACTTCTCTCCTTGATTTCTCTTTCATTCCTCAATTAAATCGAGTGATTCTTGATCCATTTTGAAGCTCTAGCTCTCCTCTTTAAATCCATACAAGGTTTGGATTTTTTTCGTGCACTGTGTGAGGAGTTACGAGCCCGGGAAGGAGCCAACTTTCGAGCTCCGCCGTTCCCAGATCTCGCCACCAAGCTGAGCGCCGGCCCTTGGCGCGTGAAGCCCCTTCCAAGCCCTTCGACGCCGTGTGCCCTGATTCCGATCACGTGCAACCGTTGAGGCAAAAATTGTAAACCTAGTTTCGAACCTGGAAGGAAGGTATACGGTTTTATTTATTTTGAATTGAATATAACACTTAAAAGCGTTGCGAACTTCTAAAAATCGTATATTTTTTGTTTGTAGTTGAAATTCAGTGAAACAATAGACACCGGGACAGTGAGGACGTCTTCTACCTTCTAGAAGAGACCGCATATTTTTCTGAGCCTTCTGCTATTTTTGGTGGAGTGGAACCCAATGTGAGATTTCTGAATTATAAACGATATGGAAAACAACGATGTATAAATTATATAGTCAATGTATGAGTTATATAAGCGTTGTACACCTCATGTATAAGCATTGTATAAGTTGTATGTTCGATGTATAAGTTATACATGCGTTGTAATAAAATTATATATGCGTTGAAATGATTGAAATGAAGTGAAATTGAAATATATTTATATACGAATATATATATATATATATATATATATATATACACACACACACACACACTCCCCTCGTCCACAGACCATGGATGATATATATCGGTTGTGATATTGTTTGGATTATTGGTTGATGTGAAATTTGGTGAAAATCATGAATGATTGATTGTTGTTGAAAAATTCTTGTTTGTGGTTGAGAATTATTTTGGATGAAACCACATAGGATTAGTTTGTGGAAAAGAAAAATAAACATGCTCGTCTGCGTACGAATTAGATGCATGAAATCCCCATTGTTAAAAACCACGAGGTTTTAATGTAGAGCGAGGAGCCGTACTAGGGACGGTGCCGGTTTTAACTACCATGCCGTTGTGCTGCCGAAATTTTCAATAATATTCATGTGTTAGAATTATTTTCATGTGTTGAAACTATATTCGTGTGTTGAATAGAAATTCATGTGTTGAGTAGAAATTCATGTGTTGAATGAAGTTCATGTGTTGAATAAATTATTTGAAAGATAAAAATCACATTTTTATTATACATATATCGGCTATATAAAATACTAGTATTTTAAATAAATTGTTTTAACACCAAAAATAATATTTTTACCTTATACATATACTATATAAAATAATCGTGTTTTGAAATAAATCGTTTTACAATAAAAATCACATTTTTATTATGTATATCAACTATAGAAAATATTCATGTGTTGAATAAAGGAATAAAACGATAAAAATCATATTTTTATCGTATGTGTGAAGTCGAAAACGTTCATGTGTTGAATATATAGATTGAACAATAAAATCTACATTTTTATTGTGAATATGAAGTGCTAAAAATATTCATGTGTTGAATAAATATTTTTGATGATAAAAATATCATTTTTATCATGTGAACGACTCGCTAGAAATACACAAGTGTGGAAATAAATATTTGTTTGATAGGAATATTATTTTTGACAAGTGTATGAACTAAATAAAATAGTCATACGTTGAGAGATATTTGTGTTCGCTAAAAATATCATTTTTATGTGAAATATGAAGTGTTAAAAATGGTGATGTGTTGAATAAATATTTTTGATGATAAAAATAGCATTTTTATCAAATATATGAAGTCGATATGGTTTTGAAATCGAAGAAGGAAATATATATATATATATATATATAATTAAAATATATTGAATAACGAAGCAGCAGTTCCTGTTTTGAAACCATGATCTCAAACGATTAGTGCCGGAGATCCGACCATCGAATTTTCCCGAAAACGAAACCGTTGGGTTCACTTTGGAAATATCTTTCCAACGACACCCACTTTGTGAAAATCCAACGGTTGGATTGTCTGGAATGTTTAATTCAAGTCTGAAGAGAAATAGCGCCAGAATTGATTATATATATATATATATAAATATAATTAAATTAAATCGAATAATGACGTTGCAGTTCGTATTTTGAAATCGTAACTTCAAACGATTAATGCAGGAGGTCCGACCGTCGGATTTTCCCAAAACTGAAACCGTTCGATTCGTTTTGAAAAGATCTTTCTAATGATATAAAATTTGTGAAGATTCAACAGTTTGATTTTCAGATATGTGTAAATCAAATCTGAAGAAAAACAGCGCCACGGCCGCGTTATGGCCTGAAGCGTCGTTTGAATGAATTGGCTATTTTTAAATAAATAAATATAGCAATAAATTGTGATAAAATATTATAAACGATATTGAATGGAAATAAACTAAATTTGCTCGGTCTATGTAATATTTGATGGTTGAATGTGTTTGGCGTGAAAATTACATTAAAGAACAGAATTAGTGATATCGAATAATTTAACCATTGAAATGAATTGATTTGAAATTCTAAATATAAGTGATTTATTTGAAAAGGACGAGTTGATTCTCATTTCAAATAATTGTTCGACGAGTGAAAGTCGAAGATATGAAGACGGTGCAAGACCGATGATCTTCACGTTGAATGAAGGGGTGCTACTGATGCTCATGATAGGAGTAGCTACCTTGAAAGGGCTGAAGTAGTAGCCGTCCGGACGTACATGTTGATTGTACGGATATGCGAGGTATTGAGTGCCTCCGGTTTCGTTCAGACCCAGGACGAACTTGAAAATGGACTGTGTGTCTAAAATTAGATTTTGTTCTGTGCTGATTGATCTCTATTTAATATATATATCTGTTTGGAGGCGGAGAATTTATTCTCTTGCTTAACGCCCTTCTCTGAGACGTACGAGCTCAGAGGTTATATATCGATAGAAATCAGTCGCATGGAGTTAATTTCCTATGTGGCATGCCTAAGTGGCAGATGATCAAGGCTTCTGTTGAAAAAGCAAAGTCTTGTGGTTGATGATCAAAGCGCGGCCTGTGTGGCATAGCTTTGTGTATAGCGTTATTTTGCGAGCCTCATACCCCGGTATGAGCAAAAAATGGGAGAAGGACCTCAGGGAGGACATGCGTTTCCTTCTAGCTAGGAGTGGTGCTTTGGGTTTTGCACGCCTGGGTATTTTACTTATGTGGATGATGGAAAGCGAGGCCTTAGTTTGCTTCGGTCTCTTCGGAGCCGAGGGTGTGGTCGGAAATGACCAGTGACGCCCCATAGGGCAGGGAAACACAGTGTTCAGGAATTTTAATCCACATCGGTGGACCGGCCCTGATGATCCAAGGGTCACTCGAGCTCTGATCCTAAGGGGCGGGCTAGAATGTCTCGAATTCGGTAAGGACTATCTTTTGCCTTGGTTCATGATGGAAATCCAATTTCCAAATACGATGCCGTGCAATTTTGATTGTATACCTATATATGGCGACATAGTGGTATGGGGCATTAATGTCGTCTATGATTGATACTTATGATTTGAAATTGTTTTTGAAACATATAAACACTAGTAATAATATCAAATGCTTTTGTTTTATTCGAATCAAGCATATTTTGGCCATTATAAGGTAAAACTCTATCCTTCGGTTTGTGTTGCATTGTGTGATTGGAACTAAGCCTTATAATGGCTTCGTCTTTATAAAAACATTGCAATGTTTAAAAGATTTATTTGTTTTAAAGCACTGGCAATCCAATGGAGTAAACCCGTTCCGCGAAAGTGGCGTGGTCCTGTGATTAGCCATATTGTAAGATGTATTAAGTAGATTTCTCATACCAGTCCCATGACTGACTCGTAGTTTGTTTCACTTGCAAACTCGGGTGCCCCTATTTCCATACGGGCAGCCTTGTATTCAGGTCTTAGCAGGCTCTTTCTGGATAGTTGGAGCTGAAGATGGATCCTATCATTTACCTCTTTTATGCTGTTCATCTCCTGTTATACATATTTTGTTTTGTTTTCCACTGTAGACATTTATGTATAGCTGAACTGTATTTGTACTAAGTATTGTCCTGTATACTGTGTAAATCTGATGATTATGTTTATCCAGTGTATTCTATTGTACATTATTTGGTGTATTTAATTATTTCTGTTCTGTTGTTATCTGTTTATGTGTTATATTCCAAAGATTACCCTTGCCACCGTCTTATGGGGGTTTGGGGTCCTCATAACAGCTTTAAGATTCGATCCAGAATCCTGCTCAATATATCTACAAAATAAGCTATTCGACTGCCCGTGTGGAAAAGAGGGCACCCGAGTTTGCAAAGTGAAACAAACTACAAGTCAGTCATGGGACTGGTATGAGAAATTTTTTCTTAACTTAACTAGTAATAAACCTAATCACAGGACCATGCCGCTAACGCGGAACGTGTTTACTCCATTGGATTGACAGTGCATAAATAAAGTAAATCGTTAAAACAACGCAATGCTTTTTAGAAAAATGAAACCATTATAAGACTTAGGTCCCATCACACAATTCAACGAAAGCCAGAGGATATAGTTTTACCTTATAATGGCTAAAACTGCTTGATACGATAAAAAAGGGTTTGATATTATTATTAGTGTATATATGTTTTAAAAACATTTCAATCATAATGTATTAATCATAGACGGCATAGCTACCATATACTATATCGTCATACTAGTTTTACAATCAAAACTGCATGGTGTCGTATTGGAAATTGGGTTTCCATCAAGAGTTAATGCTAGGAACGATCTCCTTACCGATTTGAGACACTCTAGCAATGTTTCAGGATTCCTCGCAGTGAATCCCTGGATACAGCAGGGCCGGTCCACAAATAATGTTGTGGATTAGTTATGCCTGAACACATGCTCCCCGATCCTATTGGACCTATAAATTGGCCATTGGCGACCAATAAAAAAATCCGAGGAGCCTCATTCCATCAACCACATAAGTAAAAATGTCGGGCCTTATAAAAACCCAAACACCACATCTAGCTAGAAAGAAATGTGTGCACTCCCCTGCATTCCCTTGTCCCGTTTTTGACTCTACCGGAGTGTGAGGCTCGCGAGGTAACGTAATACACATAGCTATGCCTAAATAGGCTATGCTTTGATCATCATCCACAAGGCTCTGCTTTTCAACAAAAGCCTTGATCAATTGCATCTTGGCATGTCACATTGACAGTTCACACCATGCGATAGATAATTACCAATATATAACCTTCGAGCTCGTGCGTCTCAAAGAAGGGTGTTAATCAAGAGAATAAATTCCCTGCTACCACAAATATATATATATATATTAGTAGATATCAATTTAATTACACAGAATGAAATTCAATGTCGGACACACATCCATTTACAAGTCCATTCTGCATCTGAACGAAACCGGAGTCACCTTATTCCTCGTCCTGTATGTCCAATACAGAAGTGAGGTGCTCGCGTATCCGGACAATCAACAAGTACGTCTGGACAGCTACACTTTAACCCTTTACTGGGAGCGACCCAGTGCTAGGCATCAGTAGTCGTCCATTCGATGTGAAGATCGCCGTTCTTCAATCACGGTCTTCAATATATTCGACTTTTAGTCGTCGTAGTAATTATTCAGAATGGGTTAAACCCGGTCTTTCTGAATAACTCGCGTATTTTTATAATTGAAAATCAAATGCTATAAAGACAAATCCAAGCCTCTTTCCAATTCAGAATATTCTTTTAATAAAATATTCATATTCTTAGGGAAAGGTTCCCATTAATTTTATCAAAGATAAATTCTTTTAAATATAATCTTTATTCTTCTTTTAAAGATTCGTTAAAACTCCAATTCGGCTTTAATATCAAAAATCATAACTTTATGATTATTCAATTCTTAAGAAATAAATCTTATCTATAACTGGGTTAAAGAACCAATGTCATTTAAAATGCAGTTCACGATAAACCCAAAATCACTTCCCATTAAATATGGAATTTCCACAGAAATCAAATCAATATATAATCGATATAAATTTCTGTATCAGACTAATAATATAAGTGGAATAACGGCAAAACCTTTTAAATTCCATATATAGTAACAGTCTTCTTTTATAGAAGCCTATCTCGATTATTATCAAATCAAATTTCCACTCAATTCCAATTTAATATATTAAATTGGAAAAATTGGCTTTAGAAATTTCTTTTTAAATCTTAATAAAAAGATTTATAAATTCCAAATTATATTTTCACTGTTAATTGGGTTAAAGAACAAATGTCGTTTAAAAACACAGTTCATGGTAAACCCAATTCACATATCAATTTATTTCAATACTAAATATACTTTGAAACTCTAATAATCTTAGTTAAAAGATTTATTCTTTCATACGGGGTTTAAGAACAATGTTATTTAAGACACCATCCACGGCAACCCAAAATCCAATTTTTTTATTAAATTTCAACGAAATATTAATTAATTAGAAGACACCATTAATTCTTAATTTAAAAGATTTATTCTAGTCAATAGCTAGTTCATTTCGATAAAAATATTTTTTTTATCTTTTGTGTTCATCCAAAACGGACATAGAAATCATCATTTTATTCTTCATTGAATAATATTTTAAAATATTCGTTATTTAAAAATATTCTTTATATAAAATGTTTCCTTATGTAAAATATTCTTTATATTACAATATCTTTTAAAAGTATTCTTTATTTAAAAGAAATTCTTTGTTTAAAATATTCTTTATATAAAAGATATTCTGAATCGGAAAGCGACTCAATCATTTACCATATAATTTCGGTTATATGGATTTCATACATCGTATGTAAATGACAAAAAATGATAAATAATCATCAAACCATCCATTCAACATCCAGAGTGAAGTTCACAAATGTGTGAGCATTAAAATGAAATAATAACGCTCTTCGCAGCCTGTCAGTCTATCGACTGACATACAAATAAATTTTGGGACTAGTATATGTCAATTATCATCCCAATACCCGTGTGGGGTTTTCAGCCAACAACAGTCCATATAAATAAATATTTGGTTAATAAATTTAACCCATTTCTAATTTTGCTAACATATTAATGATGGTGAACAAAACATGATATTATATTCCTAGTGTCGAATAAAAATATATTTTATTCATATAATTTCCTTATACTTTGCTAATGTCTAATAAACTGTAATTTGTTTATATGGCATTATTGCTAATGCCAAATAAAAGATAATTTCCCTTATACTTTATTTGGATGTATTTATTCTTAACTTTAACACATAAAAGAAATAATCCCATTTGTTTTCAATGTATAACCCAACACATAAAAATGTTTATTTTAAAATGCACACAAATTCTAATGTATGCATTAACATATAAAAATGTCACTTTAACTCACCTATACATTCTAATGTATGTTTTGACCAAGAATATGATTCTTATATTCAAATATAAATTCCAATATAAATTTACAAATAAAAATGATTTTTACATTTGCATATAAATTCTATTTCAACAAAATGTATAAGAAGTGATACATCCATTTTGCTGACAATTCTATTTTACCAAATGAATATTTTTGTTTGTAACACAAACCTATTTAACAAAATACTATTTGTGTTTAACTCTTTTATTTTAACCCAAAAATGTGATTTTGTTTTATTTCAAATCTAATTAACAAAAATGTAATTTTTGTTTTCCACAATCATATTTAACAAAAGGTAATTTTTGTTTCAACTATTGTATTTTTGACAAAAATAAATATTTTGGTTCAACTAAGCTATTTGGCCAAGAATGTTCATTTTGACCAAAAAGGTGTATTTTGCTTCAACTAACCTATCTTGACAAAAATATATATTTTGACAAAAATATATGGTTTGCTTTAACTAATCTATTTTGACAAAAATGAATATTTTGACAAAATGTATATTTTGATTTAACTAATCTTTTTCAACTAAACATTGAAGATAATGACTTTGTTAAAACAATAAGGATGATAACTTTGTTTGTCGACAATTCAAATTCAACAAAACAAATGAAAGTGACATATTTGTTTTGTCAAATATAATGCGACAAAAGTGATAATTTTGTTTTAACCATTATAGATGGACAAAAATGACCAATTTGTTTTAACTATGATAATTTGACAAAAGCGACAAATCGGATTTTAACTTTAAAATTTTGACAAAAGTGACAATTTGGTTTCTACTTTTGTAATTTGATAAAAGTGTATATTTTGTTTCAACTAATATAAATTTACAAGACGAATGTTTTTATTTAACTGCACTATATTGACAAAAAATGAATATTTTTGTTTAACTACACCATATTTTCAAAATGAATATTTTTGTTTTAAACTATTCTATAGTGACAAAAATGAGTATTTTTTGTAACTATTCTATGTTGAAAAAAATGAGTATTTTGTTTATCCTTTTTAATGAACAAAAATGTATTCATTCTTTCTAATGAACAAAAATGCATTGAAAATGTATTATTTCAATGTTCACTCTTTTTATTGAAACCAAATGGCAATAAAACATGATTTTTAATTCTACTCTTTTATTATTGTAACTAAAATAACAATAAAAATGTTATTTTCAAATTTGCTATTTTTATTGCATCAAAAATGAAAAGAAAAATGTGGCATTTAAATATATTCTTTTTATTTTATCTGAAATGGCACTAACAATGTAACTTTTGCTTCTACTATTTTGTTACACCAAAATCGACAATAAAAATCAAATCTCCTATTTTAGTTCTTTTTATTGTAAACAATGTTACATAAAAATGAAGTCTTTTAAATCTGTTCTTTTATGACAATGAGAATAAATCTTTTATTCCTCTTAAAAGGTTTTAACACAAATGTTAATCTTATTTCAACAAACATGTTTGACAAAAATGTTATTTTTATTACAATAATCATGTCTATCAAAATCTATATTTTCGTTTCAATAATCATGTTTAACAAAATCTATATTATTATTTCAATAATCATGTTTAACAAAAATGACTATTTTTATTTTAACTAACATGTTTGACAAAAATGACTATTTTTGTTTTATATAAAATGACAACAAAAATGATACTTTCAACTCTTCTATTTTTATTGCATATAAAATGACAACAAAAAGGGTACTTTAAAATCCATTCTTTTCACTACAACTAAATGACAATAAAAATGTTTCTAAATTCTTTTTACTGTAACTAACTTGAGAATAAAAATGTTATTTTTAATTCTATTCTTTTTATTGCAAACAAATGAGAATGAAAATCTAATCTTTTATTTCAATACTTTTTATTGACAGCAAATAACAATAAAAATCTAATCTTTTATTTCAATTCGTTTTATTGTAAACAATATTATATAAAAATGTAATCTTTAAATTCTATTTTTTTATGATAATAAAAATTATTTTTAATTTTACTCTTTTTGTTGAACAAAATGAAACCATAAATGAAATCTTTTATAATAGTCTTTTTATTCTAATTTTTATTTCTAATCTTTTTATTCTAATCTTTTTGGCACAAATGTTAAATTTGTTTCAATAACATGTTTTGATGCAAATGATAATTTTTATTTCAATTTACATGTTTTGACAAAAAGGTTATTTTTATTATGTCATTTTTTTATCCAATCAAACAAGGACACATTTTATTTTTATATATATAATATAAAATTATGGTTTTTATTTTATACATAGACTCGACACGCATGAATATAGTATATTACATATATACAATAAAAACATGGTTTTTATTGTATACACAAAATTCTGACAATCATGAATACACAATTCAATTTAGTGGTGCATTGCAATCACAACACAAACCAACATTGCAATAATTATATACACAACATGAACATGAAATAAATATAAATTTCACATTTGCAATAAGTAAATAATTTAAATTTTAAAATAGATATCTCACCTCGATTTGTCTGAATTTTCAAAGTGCTCCGTTTCAGATTTGGTTTATTCCATGGCGACGCTCTCTTTTCTGTGATTCTAATGCACCTGAAATCGTCTGATTTCGACGAGTATTGATTGAGTTATGACATTTTAAAGATTTGATTATTAATTAAAATAAATTAATTACTTTATTAATTACTTAATCCACTGCGCATCAGCTTTCTTCCTGTCATTCTTTTCTTCCTCCTTCTGACGTTACTCAATCCCAAAAGCTCCACTTCCTTTCTCCTCCTCACTGCCAAATGAAGAAGCCGTAGACTAATCGAGGGGCGCCACCTTGAAGTCCACCGATGTCCTCCACATGCGCCCCAAGCCCCGCCAGTCGCAGTGGCCCCCACTGTCTCAAAATTACGAAGAACGCACGGCTTTCCAGGCCATTTTCTGGCTATTTCGGATCCAATTGATATCCATCACCCGTATAGATGGAAAGATTTGGTCGAGTGCTTCGATTTCATATATTAACTTTTGAATTTCGTTGAATGGATTGTAAGATATTGAGACGAGAAGTTTTGAATGTTCATGGCCATCGAATGAAAACGGCGGCTGCCATTGTTTTTAGGGTTTAGAGGAATAAAGTAATAATATTTTCATCGTTAAGCGTGTTTTAAAGTCAAAAACTGAACTGTTTCCAAATCAGGCCCGCTTACTACCCAATAATAGGTTTTAAGACCTTCTGAACACAATGGGAATAGTGGCAAAGCCCAATTCTGAAGTCTATAATATTTTCACTTAAAACGTAATATTTTAAAATAAACAACGTACAAATTCCAACATACATTTTAATTAACCGGAGTTACATACTTACTCTAAAAGTTCCAGAAAAATTATTTCTAATTATGGTTTGGAGATATGGTCCTAACAAAACCAACCTCATCGAATTTGGAGATTGTTTGAAAAATGACCATTTTCAAGTCGATCGAATTTGAATGAAATTGACAAAACACATTTTCATTTGCCACGCCCACATATTAATTCTAAAAATTATGAAAATTGAAACCTAGCAATAATTTGACATTCCGGTTCCAACAAAAGTTGTTTCGTCGAAAATGGAGGTCGTTTGAAAAATGGCTATTTTTAATATTAAAATATATATTTATAAATTCTATAGCAACTATTTTGTATTTTAAACTAGGCATAACTTTTGATTCCCGCCATGAAATTTAATTTTTTCAGATTCGCTGGGAAGATATTTTAAAATAGATTCTAATGTTTTTGGTTTCACTAAAATCCGATTTATTTTGCATCCTGTACAGTCAGTTAAATTCAAATTTTCAAACTACCGCGCTATTTTTAGCTCCTTTTATAATTAAATTAATATCATTCGTTCTAACTTCGATTAAAACAAATTTTTAGCTGTTATTATTTAAAATAAATTATTTTAAACATTAATATTTCATTAAAATTTCTAAAATAAATTTTTTAAATTGGTTCAGAATTTGCGGGTTATTACAATGATAATGGCAATGTAGTGTTGAATGGATGTTGATCCAATGCGAGATGATGGTTACGAAGGAGTCGAACTAATTGGGACTAAGGTATGCAGTAGTGATAAGGGAGTTCTAGGCTGATTTCAGTAGAGGTTGATTGGTGATTTGCTGAGTCACTGCGCAGTTGGTCAAGCAGTAAGGCATACATTTTTATTTAAATTTAAAAAATACATAGAACAAATTGTTTATTTATTTTAATAGTTAGTCTAAATAAATAATTGTCTAATCGTTAAGTAAAAATAAATAATTGTAGGTGATAAATTCATTCAAGACTATTCGTAGATGCAATGATATGGAATAAAAAGGAATATTCAAGAAAGGAAAATCGGGGTAAGTAAACTCTCTCTCTACATTTGTTTATAATTTTATCATAAACGAAGTTTTATTTTAAATATTTTTTATATGCTGTTTGCTGACTGTTTGGATGCATTAAATAATTATTGAGGAATTGTGGATATTATGTATATATATTAGTTATATTTAGGATATATATATATTGGCTGTTGGATATTTCCCGCAGCATCATTAGCGGATGACCATATGTGCCCCCACAATATATATAGTGGATGGCCTTTTATGTAACGACCCAGGGATTTTCGGGCCCGGAAATCGACATAAATACCTTTATTGTAACTCATGCTGACCTTACAAACACCGAAAACACTGGACGTTATTAGAAAGAAATTAGAGGATGAGGTAAGAAAGAAAGAAATATTAGAATAGAAGAAGGAGAAGAAGAAGAACCAACACAACACAGAGTCTCACATCGCAGCGGAAAAAAATATAATACAGAAATAAAACTTTATTGAGAGCTTTAAATAAAACCTACAATATCAGAGTACATCAAAACCACTGGACAGTTATAATAATATGTTCCATATACAACACACAGCGGAATAATAGTTATATAATATCATATGGCTGAAACCCTCTAGCTCATCTCTTCACAGCATTCGATAACCTGAACCTGTACACCCCGGGCTAACCCAAGCAGTTACAAAACACCGGGTCAGCCTGGTGAACCAGAGTGAGAAAAACTCGCATAGTAATAAGGGTATCACACAACTTGATTTTTAAGTTAAAATCTTCCAAAGAAAAGGATAATCGTAAGACCAAATCCAAACATAAATACGGACGGTTTTTACCCTACGATAACCTAAAACATTTTTGAAACCAATATCTTTTCTAATATTATAATAGTGTCTAAATACAATTAAATATCAATCTAATGGAACGCTTGCATCTCATGCTCCACATATATAGTATACAATAAAAATCGCGGGCGCTTATTGAAGATTGGATTCCGACTATGACAAGGTATGGGACCACCTGCCGATAGTGTATCTCTAGAGGCGAATACACTGGGTTCAACAAGAACGTCTTGCAACCCGGCCCTCACATGACCGACCACTCATTTCGCTTGAGTGTATCGAGTGTATATCACTAACGGTTGGGTGCGACCCACCGTTTCCCGAAAAGGGACGGCATCGAAATAGATTAAAGAAGCAAATAGATTTTCTTTAGATAGGTGATTATACACCCTAATGGAAGCGAACCACATAGCCATGCTGCCTGCCCGATTTCTATCATTTCCCGGTTGATGAGGCTTGAGATTTAGAACATCACATCATCATTCACTTTGAATGCCACATCGTCATATCTGCCAGATATCACTAATTGACGTCCACAAAAGTACGGTGAACGTTAAGCTAAGAGAAGTGCCCTTCTCTGCCACTAACAAAAATACGTTTGTAAAAATCATTGTACGCGATCGCTTTGGAAATACTCTGTCAGACATTCGTCCATACAAATCATCCAGGAACAGGATGAACCGAAGGTACTCTCCTACTGCATCCAATAAAGGAATCACCCTATGGATCAGTAGCGAGAAGTCCTTGCAACCCGTAGATTCCAACCATGATAGAACCACAATACATCTCTGGTTGCAGACCAGAGATTATTAGCGGTTCTTCCTTTTATGAAAATCCATGGTCTTCAATGCTCCACCACAATCACTTCTGATCTCTTCGCGTATTTTAGTCGGAATGGTTTTCGAATATAAATCTGATCCCTGTCTTTTCGTACCAACAACCATATTGGACAGATTTGATAGTCGGTGATTTAACTATCAAAATAAAGAGTGTTTCAATCATGACAATCTAGCGAGTTCACTGGTTTAGTATTCGGTCTCACTTGGCCTTTTAATTTAAAACAAATGTATACTTAAAACCCTTAATTACTTCGATATTATAAATATAGTTTACGCTTCTGATTATACATAAGATTTATTCTTCAAACAAGTTCGATTTAATACCTAGCAAAATCCTATATCATATTTTGTTTCTATTTTCACTTTCAAACATTTGCCATGTTATTATAATATTAGGAAATCATTTTAACTCAATACTCGTAGAACAAAGTTACAAGATATCTTTTATCTATTACTTGAAAACAATAACCAACGCTTATTTTTATAGAATAAATTTATTTCAGTACTCAGTTTACATTTTCTTTTAACCTTGTAGATCTCGTTATAATTTTACGCAATCTCCCTTTTTCTCCTTTTACTTTGAAATCATCATTTTATATATATTTTCCAAATCTTTATCAAAATGTTGCGTTATTATTTCTCTAATGAAATAGTAAATTTTACTGACCTCTTTCACCATTACAACTTATATCATCCTCAGATAATCTTGAAGTTCTTCAAGTTGGGGTATTTTAATTACCTCTCAGACCTTGATCAACAACGTTCATATCTAAAGACAAATACGGGTTGTAATATGTGAAAACCCGTAACTTCCCCGTAGAGGAAAGCGTCGGATAGTTCGAGAACAAGCCACAACAGAACCCATACAGAAGAACATTTCATTGTATATTACAACAATGCATCAGATTACAAGAATATACAGAGTATAAATGAATATTACACAGAAGTATCAGAGATTTAAATTACATTTAAATACATCGCAGCGGAAAATGATACAATACACAAATAGAAGAGATATACGGATACAAAGCTTTCCGGATATCGTTCCTGCTGTAAACCAGGATCCTGTGAATATAAATCTGCAAAACCAAAACTACTAGCTGCCCATGTCAAAAATAAGGGCACCCAGAGTTTAGGTTAAAACAATAAACTCCAGGTCAGTCATGTGACTGGTGTGAGAACTAAAACAGTTAATCTTTATTTTTAATGTTAGGTAAATCAAGGGACCACGCCGTATAACACGGAACGGGTTTCCTCCCAAGAATACCAGTGCATAAAACAAACAATGCAATGCTAAATAAAGAAAAATGAAGTTGTTATAAGACCCAGGTCCTATCACACAATGCAACGCAAGCCGGGGGATAGGGTTTTCCCTTATAACAGCCAAAGAATGCTTGATACGTTTAAAACAAATCATTTGATACTATAATAAGTGCATAGTGTATAAAACAACTTCAAATCATAAGTATCAATCATAGGCGGCATGGGTACCATATATCATGTCGCCATACTAGTTCTACAATTAAAACCGCAATACGCATATTGGAAATTGGGTTATCATTTATGGTATGAACCGAGGCTAGGGGCAAGATCCTCTACCGATTCGAGACGCTCTAGCCCGTGTCTCAGGAACAGCCGCAACTGCCCCATGGATCGTCAGGGCCGGTCCACCAATGTGGATTATTATGCCTGAACACTGCGTTTCCCCGCCCTTTGGGGCGTAAGCCTGGCCCGTCAGCCGACCAGAAGCATCGGCCGAAACCGATATCACGAGGCGCCTCGCTTTTCAGCAAGTAATAATAAGTAACATCCACATGAGTCAAACTCGTCAGCCAGTTCAAGCACTGACGCCACTCCTAACTAGAAAGAAACGCATGTCCTCCCTGATGTCCGTCTCCCGTTTTTGATTCATACCGGGTGTGATACTCGCGAATCAACGTTACACAAAGCTACGCCACAAAGGCCGTGCTTCGATCATCAACCACAAGACTTTGCTTTTCAACAGAAGCCTTGATCATTTGCATCTTAGCATGCCACACAGGCAATTCACTCCATGCGATTGATATCCATCAATATATAACCCCTGAGCTCGTACGTCTCAGAGAAGGGCGTTAAGCAAGAGAATAAATTATCCGCCGCCAAACAGATATATATTTAATAGAGATCAATCACACGGACTAAAATCCAATGTCAGACACACAGTCCATTTACAAGTCCGTTCTGGGTCTGAACGAAACCGGAGGCACCTAGTACCCCGCATATCCATCGATCTCCAAGTACGTCTGGACGATCACTAACTGTTTCCATCTTCTTGGGTGTACAGCCCAATCAAGATCATCAGTAATTACCCAAACGACGTGAAGACTTCCGGTCTTCGACCATCGTCTTCATCTTCGACTTATCGTCGTATCAGTTATTCAGAATGGGATAAACCCGGTCTTTCCGAATAACTCGCGTATATTTTAAATAAGTGTTACACAAACACAACATACGCCTCATTCCAATTCATTAGTCACTAACCGTAAATTAATCAAGAGAATAATTCCCCAAATATTAACCCCGAAGGCCGAAACCAACATCAGATCAATATTCAGAAAACCATTCTGCTTGGCTAACCGACAGTTAGTTTCTAAATTTCACATTCATAGGGAAAGGTTCCCATTAATTTTATCCAAGATAAATTCCTTGAATTTATTCTTTATTCTATTTTTGAATCTCAATTCAAACTAGTCGGGATTAACGAACCTTACCGAAGTAATCATTTGTTTTAATTTCCCAATCCCAACCTATTCATCCCATGAAGTAAAACTGGTAATACTTCATATCTAACACCACAGTGTTATCGGTAAATTCAATTACCATTTCACTTTCAAATCTAATTAAAGATTTAACTATCGCCTGGAGCAAAACTGGTGATACTCCATTTTCGATTATTTCAATCTAATTAAAGATTCATCAAAACTCCACTTAGTTTTAATCTTCGACTAGGTTAAAGAATCAGTGTCATTTAAAACACGGTTCACGATAAACCCAAAATCACATTCATTAATTATCGGGTTAAAGAACGAGTGTTATTTAAAACACTGTTCACGATAAACCTAAAAATCATTCCATTAATTATCGGGTTAAAGAACGAGTGTTATTTAAAACACTGTTCACGATAAACCCAATATCAATATCAATTCAATTCCAATTAAATATTATTGAATTGGTACATTTCATTAAATCTAAATAAAAAGATTTAATCTTTTCTCAACTGGGTTCAAGAACAGCGTTAGTGAAGACACCATTCACGACAAACCCCAAATCACATTTGATATTCAATACAAGGCTCTGAATAGAAAATATATCGGCTTATATTCAATATCAAATTCTACGACTAACAAATATCGCATTGGGCATAACGATATATATATATATATATATATATATCTTTCAAATTCCCATAACAATATCTGTATCATCACGAAATCCAACATCGAAATATTCCGAAGGCAATTTCGATTTAAATCCATTCCAATGTAATCATTGGGAATTCTGGTTATTTTCAAAACCATTTCAAATTCAATTTATTTATTTAAAAATAAATAGAATTGTAATTCTAGTTCAAAACTAGTTCATTTCGATAAAAATCTATTTTTATCTTTTCAAATATGGAGTTTTTCATCCCAACTCTTTCTAAATCATTTCTTATGATTTTACACAAATTATTACTATTTTTAATAATTTTATCAAGGCCCGTACAGTCGATTTCAATCAACGGCTATCGAACTGCACTTACAGCGACCTTTTTCAAATTTGATTTGGACATAATTCCAAATCCAACCATTAGATTTTGAATTTCTAATATTCGTTAGAAAGCTCTTTTCGATACGAACCCAATGGTTCCGGTTTTAGGAGAATCCGACGGTCGGATCTCCCGTAATGTCCGTTTGAAATAAATGGTCGAAATTCACGAACTACCGCGGCGCGGCGCGTTCTATTCTGGCCATTATATTATATATATAATATATACTTCGTCGATTTCTATTTAAAACGAATTATATAAATAGTTTTAAATTCGTTTCAAAAGCAATTTCAACTTCCTTTTCAATTCAAATCAAAATTGAATTCTTCTTTATAAATTCGTTTTAAAATTCATTTCTATTCAATTCAAATTTCAATTCAATTTGAATTCGTTTTCAATTCAATTTATTTCGAAATCGTTTTCAATTCAATTCATTTCGAAATCGTTTTCTATTCAATTCATTTCGAAATCGTTTTATATTCAATTCATTTCGAAATCGTTTTATATTCAATTCATTTCATTTCGAAATCGTTTTACATTCAATTCATTTCATTTCGAAATCGTTTTATATTCAATTCATTTCGAAATCGTTTTATATTCAATTCATTTCGAAATCGTTTTATATTCAATTCATTTCATTTCGAAATCGTTTTCAATTCATTTCATTTCGAAATCGTTTTCAATTTAATTCATTTCGAAATCGTTTTCAATTCAATTCATTTCGAAATCGTTTTCAATTTAATTCATTTCAAAATCGTTTTCTATTCAATTCATTTCGAAATCGTTTTCTATTCAATTCATTTCGAAATCGTTTACTATTCAATTCATTTCGAAATCGTTTTATATTCAATTCATTTCATTTCGAAATCGTTTTCATTTCATTTCGAAATCGTTTTCAATTCATTTCATTTCGAAATCCTTTTCAATTCATTTCATTTCGAAATCGTTTTCAATTCAATTCATTTCGAAATCGTTTTCAATTTAATTCATTTCGAAATCGTTTTCTATTCAATTCATTTCGAAATCGTTTTATATTAAATTCATTTCGAAATCGTTTTATATTCAATTCATTTCGAAATCGTTTTATATTCAATTCATTTCATTTCGAAATCGTTTTATATTCAATTCATTTCGAAATTGTTTTATATTCAATTCATTTCGAAATCGTTTTATATTCAATTCATTTCGAAATCGTTTTCTGTTCAATTCATTTCGAAATCGTTTACTATTCAATTCATTTCGAAATCGTTTACGTCAAAATGGCGTCAATCTAATCAACACGGCTTCATAAATTTCTATTTTCAAATATTCTATTTCAAATATTTCTTTTTCAAAATAGCTATTATTATCAAAATATTTCGTTCAACACATGACCAATCTCAATGGATGAGTACTGTCAACACATGAACTTTATTTTATATCGATAAAGATGTAAATTTTATTACTAAAATATTTCGTTCAACACATGACCAATCTCAATGGATGAGTACTGTCAACACATGAACTTTTATTTTATAATATTCTTTATTTTTCAAATTGGAATGAGGCCCAATCAATTACCATATAAAGTTAATTATATGGATTTTCATACATTACACACATATAATAGCATTGAAAAATAATCAACCATCAACCAAAGTGCACTACACTGTATAAGCATCAAATATAGATATCTAACGCTTATGACAGCCTGTCAATCAATCGATCGACATATTTAATCAATCAGGATGAGTGAACTTCAAATTTCATCCCAACACCCGTGTGGGGTTTCAAGCAATCAAACGCATATTTTATTTGTGCAGTTGGGCGATGTGTAAAATTTATCGACCCAATCAATGTCCTTCAAATAGGTGTACATAAACAAACCGTCTGGTTTGTAAACGAATATTTATTTATTCACATTCACGTTAAAAATTATATTTTTAACGATAAAACATTTTATTTTAACATATGAATTTCTATTCAGTTCATTCTTTAAATAAAATGGTATTTTTATTTTCTAACTAATTTTAGAAAATTTCGGCGGCATAACGGCACGATACTAGAAACGGGACGAGGCCTAGCCTTATCCCCGGTCTAGTGAAGGCCCACGCCATTCACACATCAATCAAAATCACCAAACAACCAAATTCAAATCAAATCATATAACTAAGCTATGCAACCAAACAAACAAGTCCATGGTCTGTGGACGATTGTGTCGGGTGCTACTAAGCACCGTCTGCATCCTAGTATACATATAACTAGAAAAGAAATTGAAAGGTGAGAAGTTCTCACAGAGGGTTCCACTCCGCCATGCTTTGCTGTTGAACTGCTGGACCGTCTAGATCTGCTTGAAATTCCAATGCAGTTCTTTTCACGCTGTTCAAATAAAAATTATATTTTTATCACTTCTTATATGAAGATCGAATTTTTATTTCTTCGCTATAAAAATCATATTCTTGGTGCCAATTCACAATAATGTATATTTTCATTTTAAAAGCAATGTCGAATTTTCATTTCAAAACATATGTAGAATTTCCATTTCACAACATATTCATAAATATGATATTGTTATAGTGATTTTTATAGTATAAAACTCATATTTTTATATTAATAAAAATCACACCTTTATATTTTTTTTTTCAAAACAATCCTATATACAAATTTAAAAACAGTGCTTAAATATTTATCACGCTATATCTATATAAAAGATTACATTTTTTTTATTTTCTGCTCTATTTTAAATTTTGAAAACCAAAGCGAATTATATTTTGAAAGCCCAAGCGAATTATAATTTGAAAAAGCAAAGAAAAATATCTTTTGAAAAGCAAAGCGAATTACATTTTGAAAAAGCAAAGCAAATTATATTTTGATAAAAAAAAACAACTTTATACATATAGTTTATAAAAGCAATTTTAAGGAAAAAAAAATTTATATATAAAAAAAAACTGGATTTCATTAATGCTTTACATAAGTAGAAATAACCTCTCTGCCCTCGTTTATTTCCTGGACTGCACCTTCCTTGTCTTCAACTGCTGATAACCGAACCATCGTTCCAATCCTAGGTCTCGCCGTAGCCGCCACCACGTGTCGCCGGAACTAGATCTGACCAGTCCCCCGCCTCCGCCTACGTGTGTTCTGCCAGCACGCCGAACGTTGGCGAACTCGCTCGCCTGAACGGGCCTGGAATCGACCATGAACGATGCAGCTTTGCATCACAAATTCGAGCTTCACGTCTAACGAAAAATGATCATACGAGTATGGATGGAAAGATCTTGGATTACTCTACCATTTTCGTTCAGAAACGGGATTGAAATTCGAAGTGGATTCGGGGTTTCGAGGGGATTAAAAATCGAAGAAATTTCCGTCGTCAATCGGTTATGAAGGGGGCTGAAGGTCGCGTTGACCACAGGAAGAATTTTGACCCATTAGTTTTTAGGTTAGGTTTAAATATATATTTAAATTTTAATTTATTTAATTTCGAAAATACCCCTGTGTTGATACGAACTCGAAATCAAACCCAACGACTGTCACCCCTAGCTAATTTCCCTTATTCCGAACAAAATGGGATATGTATCATAAGCCAATTCGACTGTTTGAATCAGTTTTCGTCAAATTCAAAATATAACTCTATATATTGAATTTGAACGCGCATTTCAATTTACCGGGGTCAGATACTAACTTAAAAAATTCCAGAAAAATATTTTCTAGCTTCGTATTGACGATACGGTCCTAACAAAACTAGTTTCGTCGAATTCTGAGACCATTTGAAAAATGGCCAATTTCCAGTCGATTAAAATCAACTGAAAATGGTCAAACGCGTTTCCCTTTGCCACGCTCACATATTGATTCGAAAAAGTATGAAATTTGGAATCTAGCAATAAATTGACATCGCGGACCCAACAAAACTGGTTTCGTCGAAATCCGAGGTCGTTTGCAAAATGTCCATTTTTAAGGGCCTGAATTCCATAGCGACTATTCAGAATTTTCAACTGGACACATCTTTTGATTCCCGATATGAAATCTTCATTTTTCGGATTCGTTGGAAAGATATTATCAATTAGATCCTAATGTTTTTGGTTTCACTAAAATCCGGATTGGTTTGCACCCGGTACATTCAATTGAAGTTTGAAATCGAATTATCGAACTACCGCGGCATTTTCAATTCTATTTATAATTATATATAAATATTTATATTCTAACGACGACGCGTATAATATATACGTTCGAATTCTATTCAAAATATATTTTTGTCGATATTATTTAAAATAATTCATTTTAAATAATCAAAATTCGCTAAAATAGCCAAAATAAAAATTTTAAACTGGCCCAGAATTTCCGGGTTATTACATAATACCAAACACTTATTTCATTCTAATATCAATATAAATTTCATTTAACTAAACTATTCAAAATACGGTTTTAGAAAACCTCCTTACGCTTAGAAAATCTCTCTCTCGGATATGTCCGCCCTTTCCTTAATTCAATATTTAAGCAACTTCTTTATAAACATCACTTTTGACTCGACCTCTTTAACCAACCTCATTTATTTCAGATTTGATTATCAAATCCTATGATTCACTTCTACTACCAAAGTCACTTTTTCCTAATTTCCTTTCCAAACTATTCAAACATTCTTGCTTTGGAAATCTTAATTCAACTTTCCCAATTTTACCCATTCTTGAGTAATGTTAACTTGGAATTAACAATATAACATCTCAAACCGCTTTTACATACTCTGGTTTATCACAAAACTCTTTTTCCCAAATTTCCTTTGTAAAAACTTTTATTCAAATAATATATTAAAATATATCTCCATTTATAAAATAAATTTATAACTTCAGTTCTATCGATTCACCTGACGGTAAATCAAAATAATTTACTTTTAGGCCATTTACTGCCGATTACCCAACCAATATAGCCCATTGGTTAAAACACAACGCAGGTTGACTTTTCAGTCAATAATCACTACCAAATCAATAACCCAATCATGACAGTTCATATATGATAATATGAAAATAAATAATATATTTGAGGAATCCGGTTGGATCCCTCCAACCTGTTCTTCCCTTTATACAAACGGTTATCTCCACACAGTTTAAAACAGTTCAAACAGATCAAACAATTCAAACCATTAAACACGTTTATTGATAAACGTGACCAATAAGGTAAGTTACCTTTATTGGAACCCATCGTTAAAATAACAATTTGGTATTTTACTGAAATTAAACAACAGTTTAATTTCTTCAGTTAAATCAACAAATAAATTATAACTAGCAAATAGTTAACCATTAGCAAGCAGAGCACACAAAATAAAAAGCCAATTTATATAAAATATAAATGGGAAAAACTGAGTGAGTTTAACTCACCTTGGGTATCCATTCGTTGTCAAACAGTTTGTTTTACAACCTTTCATCCGTGTTCAATTCCGACCCAAACTGGCTCCAAAATGTTCCTCTTGTCACTATAGTCCAGCATCTCTTATTTTATCGAATTCGTTCCATCTTTTTTTTCCAACTTCAAATACTGTTTCCTCCAAACTTTGTACCCACTTTCTTTTGTTGCTCCTTCCCACATTTCCTTTCTTCAATGCGTTATACCCTCCCGTGAAACTTCCTTACTTCATTGGCCCAACTTTCCTTAAATTCTTCTTCTCCACATAAACATCCCCGTCAAAAACACTCGTCACCGTGCCATACTTTCCCCCCTTCCAAACTGTTCTAAAACACTTCGCCTTCAACCCCACTGTTACGCTACCCTCTTGCTTCGTTCACAATAGTACATATCCCACGTCAAGACAACATAGTACAAACTCATGCAAGCTTCTCCATACAACCACCTCGCCATACATCCACCTAGAACGGTCCCTACCTCACCGACTCCTTCCATATTCAGACAACCTCATCCGCATGCACTCCTCCAAGTCAACGCCACCTCACCATCCTGCCACCTCATCTGAACCCTACGGCCACCAAAAAAACTCCGACTTAACCCAGTGCTTAGGTCCGGTTTGCAGATGGCGAGCAGCATGAGTTGTTCGATCAGGATGTGTAGTCTGAAATAAAGTTTTGCTTCAACCCTTTAGTTTTGCAGAGAGGCAGATAGGTAGTGCTATAGAGATTACATCCAAGTAAGGAGCATGTGTGGTCTATGTAAAGTTAGTATGAGCAGGAAACCTAAATCGGGTAGCATGCACGTGCTTTCTTTTCAATAGACGGTAGCTGCATTGGAAAAATATCAGTCTGTGCCTGATCTTTAGATATTGCTATATTGTTTTCCATGTGCGGTTGTTCATTTGTCAGCTCTTTTGATTTTGGTGTCTATGAGTTTTAGGTTTGCAGGAATAGGGCATGTGAGTATGGTTGTTTTCATTTTCAATGGTCATGTGTGAAACGAGGACATATGTGATCGGTTTTTTGGAGGGAGAAGAGCAGTGTTGTGCATGTTGTCCTGTACATAGACAAGTAGCTGGAAGAAAGGTAGCGGGGATATTGGTCTGCGTGTTTGTGATTGAAGGGTAGCATGTGTGTGTCCTCTATTTACTGCATTGGACAAGATTGGGGCCGTACAGAACTTGGCTTCCAAGGCATGTTAAAATATATTCAGTGTTATTTTATTCTCTAAGTTGTATAGGAGAAGATATTGGTCTGCTGCGCACATGATTGTAATATTCTTTCATTTTGAAGTATAGTTTGTTGTTTTACATATAGGGAGTCTGCACATTAATTAACTGTCCGTCTTAGGCTTGAGTTTGTACGGACAAAAATATTGTACTTATGTTTTCAATTGTACACTGTTAACTTTATTTAAAGATCTATTCCAACTTTACAAGGGTGGTTTGTTATCGTTATACGGTTTATAAAGATAAGTAAATGTTTTTCCCAAACCTATATTAATTTCTTCAATTTCCAATTAATATCTCTCAACCAATGAATATGCGTATTTGTTTATGTGCGAAGCACGGGCCTTATTCTAGTATATATATATCAGAATTTTCGTTGAGCATTTTATATTCGTACTGACATACATGTATTTCAAATCGTCAGTTGCGAAATACCACAATGTTTACGAGTTCAAATTATAAATATATAAATTATATGTTTAAACATTTTTAAATAAACGAATTATATATTATAAATCCATTTATAATTCCAAATCAAAAATAAAATATATTAAATATTCGACTACCAAAATACGGGATGTTACATTCTTTCCCCCTTAAAAGAATTTCGTCCCCGAAATTACGAAACAAGAAGAATGCTCTAAACCCAATTATTTTAAAACAATTATTTATGAATTATTATCTAAACAATTTTAATTCTTTAAAATTTTTGAAAATTTCACCAGGTTTCTCCTCTGCACAGCTTGATCCGAACAACTACAAACGCCACTCCGGGCCTCACTTGTCCAAAAGGAATCAATCACCAACCAATTATTAAGGTTTACCTATTTGTCGGGCATTTCAAAATCTAATTTCTAGGTAAAGCAAATAACAGCTCTCCATTTTCCAATTAGTATAATTAAATCAACTTCATAGCCTTCTGAAATCTTCACTCAACTCAACTTACCATGCAAATATCCAGAGTTAAGTAAATCAATTTCATTTTATTCTCAATTTATTACACTGAGGTTTATTTCCAATTCATTCAACTCATGTATTGCCTTGCTTGATGCATTTTATTCCACCCATCCATATCCAAATAACAACAGCCATATCATTTGAATCATATTTAATATTAGCACTTACTTTTTCTGTATTTATTTTGGATTTGTATACCTTAATAACAACTGATTAATATCCAATAGATGTCCATTGTTATCCATTTGATTTACAAATCCCAAATTTATTTTATTCAACTTCATTCCTCAAATTAATTCTACTTAACCCGGTTAAGTTTCATTTTTGTATCCAATTCAACCGACTAATTGAATTTTTTTAGTTCAAAATTAATTTGAATTCTAATCAAATCAATCAAAACAACCAAACAACCAATATTACTATAATATAGAAAATTATTTCATTTTTCTATATGAAAATATAATTTGGGTAAAATTACTTCATTTACCCTCTCTATAAAATGATATTAAGCAAATTGCCAGTTCAATATGGTTTTCCAGCACTTGAACCGTTTAATCAATACATAACATTTTAATATAATCTACAAATACGTTCACTCATATATATACACTCAAACTCAATCTAGGGTGTTACTAACCCTATCTCTACTGAGTTACGCCACAGAGCCAAGGTTACAAGTCAACCAATAGCTCTGATACCACTGTAACGACCCAGGGATTTTCGGCCCTGAAAATCGACATAAATACCTTTACTGTAACTCATGTCGACCTTCCAAACAACGAAAACCCTAAACGTTATTAGAAAGAAATTAGAGGATGAGGTAAGAAAGAAAGAAATATTAGAATAGAAGAAGAAGAAGAACCAACACAACACAGAGCCTCACATCGCAGCGGAACAAAATATAATACAGAAATAAAACTTTATTGAGAGCTTTAAATAAAACTTACAATATCAGAGTACATCAACACCACTGGACAATCATAATAATCTGTCCCATATACAACACACAGCGGAATAATAGTTATATAATATCATATGGCTGAAACCCTCCAGCTCATCTCTTCACAGCTTTCGATAACCTGAACCTGTACACCCCGGGCTAACCCGAGCAGTTACAAAACACAGGGTCAGTTTGGTGAACCAGAGTGAGAAAAACTCGCATAGTAATAAGGGTATCACACAACCTAATTTTTAAGTTAAAATCTTCCAAAGAAAATGATAATCATAAGACCAAATCCACACATAAATACAGAAGGTTTTTACCTTACGATAACCCAAATTTTTTTTGAAACCAATATCTTTTCTGATATTATAATAGTGTCTAAATAGAAGTAAATATCAATCTAGTGGAACGCTTGCATCTCACGCTCCACATATATAGTATACAACAAAAACCGTGGGCGCTTATTGAAGACTGGATTCCGACTATGACAAGGTATGGGACCACTGCTGATAGTGTATAATACACTGGGTTCAACAATAACATCTTGCAACCCGACCCTCACATGACCGACCACTCATTTAGCTTGAGTGTATCGAGTGTATATCACCAACGGTTGGGTGCGACCCACCGTTTCCTGAAAAGGGACAACATCGAAATAGATTAAAGAAGCAAATAGATTTTCTCTAGATAGGTGATTATACACCCTAATGGAAGCGACCCACATTGCCATACTGCTTGCCCGATTTCTGTCATTTCCCGGTTGATGAGACTTGAGGTTTAGAACATCACATCATCATTCACTTTGAATGCCACATCGTCAGATCCGCCAGATATCACTAATTGACGTCCACAAAAATACACTGAAAGTTAAGCTAAGAGAAGTGCCCTTCTCCACCACTAACAGAAATACGTTTGTAAAAATCATCGTACGCGTTCCCTATGGAAATACTCTGTCATACATTCGTCCATACAAGTCATAAAGAAATAGGATGAACCGAAGGTACTCTCCTACTACATCCAATAAAGGAATCACCCCATGGATCAGTGGCAAGAAGTCCTTGCAACCCGTAGATTCGAACCATGATAGAACCACAGTACATCTCTGGCTACAGACCAGAGATTATTAGCGGTTCTTCCATTTATGAAAATCCATGGTCTTCAGTGCTCCACCATGATCACTTCTGATCTCTTCATTTATTTGTTGGTCGAAATGGTTATCGAATACAAATCGGATCCTGATCTTTCCGTACCAACAATCGTATTGGACACATTTGATAATCGGTGATTTAACTATCAAAATAAACAGTGTTTCAATCATGACAATCCAATGAGTTCACTGGTTCAGTATTCGGTCTCACTTGGCCTTTTAATTTAAAACAAATGTATATTTAAAATACTTAATTACTTCGATATTGTAAATATAGTTTACGCTTCTGATTATACATAAGATTTATTCTTTAAATAAATTCGATTTAAAACCTAGTAAAATCCTATATCATATTTTGTTTCTATTTTCACTTTCAAACATTTGCCACGTTATTATAATACTAGGAAATCATTTTAACCCAATAATCGTAGAACAACGTTACGAGATATCTTTTATCTAGTACTTGAAAACAATAACCAATGCTTATTTTTATAGAATAAATCTATTTCAATACTCACTTTGCATTTCCTTTTAACCTTGCAGATATCGTTATAATTTTACGCAATCTCCCTTTTTCTCCTTTTACTTTGAAATCATCATCTTATATATATTTTCCAAATCTTTATCAAAATGTTGCGTTATTATTTCTCTAATGAAATAATAAATTTTACTGACCTCTTTCACCATTACAACTTATATCATCCTCAAATAATTTTGAAGTTGTTCAAGTTGGGTTGTTTTAATTACCTCTCAGACCATGATCAACAACGTTCATATCTAAAGACAAATACGAGTTGTAATACCAAATGAATATTTCATTCTAATATTTATATAAATTTCATTTAACTGAACTATTCAAAATACGGTTTTAGAAAACCTCCTTAGACTTAGAAAATCTCTCTCTCGAATATGTCTGCCCTTTCTTTAATTCAATAATTAAGCAACTTCTTTATAAACATCACTTTTAACTCGGCCTCTTTAACCAACCTCATTTAATTCAGATTTGATTATCAAATCCTATGATTCACTTCTACTACCAAAGCCACTTTTTCCCAATTTCCTTTCCAAACTATTCAAACATTCTTGCTTTGGAAATCTTAATTCAACTTTCCCAATTTTACCCATTCTTGAGTAACGTTAACTTGGAATTAACGATATAACATCTCAAACCGCTTTTATATACTCTGGTTTATCACAAAACTCTTTTTCCTAATTTTCCTTTTTAAAAACTTTTATTCAAATAATATTTCAAAATCTATCTCCATTTATAAAATAGATTTATAACTTCAGTTTTATCGATTCACCTAACAGTAAATTAAAATAATTTACTTTTAGGCCATTTACTACCGATTACCCAACCAATATAGCCTAGTGGTTAAAACACAACACAGGTTGGCTTTTCAGTAAATAATCACTACTAAATCAATAACCCAATCATGACAGTTCATATATGATAATATGAAAATAAATAATATATTTGAGGAATCCGGTTGGATCCCTCCAAGCTGTTCTTCCCTGTATACAAACGGTTATCTCCACACAGTTTAAAACAATTCAAACAGATCAAACAATCCAATAGATCAAACAATTCAAACCATCAAACATGTTTATTGATAAACGTGACCAATAAGGTAAGTTACCTTTATTGGAACTAATCGTTAAAATAACAATTTGGTATTTTACTGAAATTAAACAACAATTTAATTTCTATAGTTAAATCAACAAATAAGTTATAACTAGCAAACAGTCAACCATTAGCAAACAGAGCACACAAAATAAAAACCCAATTTATATAAAATATAAATGGGAAAAACTGAATGAGTTTAACTCACCTTGGGTATCCATTCGTTGTCAAACGGTTTGTTTTATAACCTTTCATCTGCATTCAATTCCAACCCAAACCGACTCCAAAATGTTCCTCTTGTCACTATAGTCCAGTATCTCTTATTTTATCGAATTTGTTCCATCTTTTTTTGCCAACTTCAAATACTATTTCCTCCAAACTTTGTGCCCACTTTCTTTTGCTGCTCCTTCCCACATTTTCTCTCTTCAATGCGTTATACCCTTCCGTGAAACTTCCTTACTTCATTGGACACACTCTCTTTAAATTCTTCTTCTCCACATAAACATCCCCATCAAAAGCACTCATCACCGTGCCATACTTTCCCCCCTTCCAAACTGTTCTAAAACACTTCGCCTTCAACCCCACTGTTACGCCACCCTGTTGCTTCGTTCACAACAGTACATATCCCACGTCAAGACAGCATAGTCCAAACTCGTGCAAGCTTCTCCATACAACCACCTCGCCATACATCCACCTAGAACTGGTCCCTACCTTATCGACTCCTTCCATATTCAGACAACCTCATCCGCATGCACTCCTCCAGGTCAACGCCACCTCACCATCCTGCCACTTCATCTGAACCCTACGGCCACCAAAAAAAACTCCAACTCAACCCAGTGCTTAGGTCGGGTTTGAAGCAAATGGGAGGATCTAGAGGTTCAACTTTTGGGTTCCTTCGTATTGACTGTATTTCAAAAGACTGATAAAGAATGATGTATTGTTTAAACGAGGCTTCTTGTGCTGTATGGGAGAAAAGATGGCCACTTGAAGAATGAAGAGGAGAAGACATTTGTTACTTGAAAAATGGCGAATCACTTGTATTTATAGAAGAAAACCGAAACGATAAGAGCTATGTCATTTTGGTTAGTACTGCTAGGCAAGTAGACAGCTGGTTTGTATTTTCATTTTCAAACTTAGCTACATGAGTTTTATATATGAGAACAGGTTTGTATTGTTTCGAAAACGCAAGGAATAGCGACCCAAACTGGCTCCAAAATGTTCCTCTTGTCATTATAGTCCAACATCTATTATTTTATCGAATTCGTTCCATCTTTTTTTCCAACTTCAAATATTGTTTCCTCCAAACTTTGTACCCACTTTCTTTTGCTGCTCCTTCCCACATTTCCTTTCTTCAATGTGTTATACCCTCCCGTGAAACTTCCTTACTTCACTGGCCCAACTTTCCTTAAATTCTTCTTCTCCACATAAACATCCCCGTCAAAAACACTCATCACCGTGCCATACTTTCCCCCCTTCCAAACTATTCTAAAACACTTCGCCTTCAACCCCACTGTTACGCTACCCTCTTGCTTTGTTCACAACAGTACATATCCCACATCAATACAACATAGTCCAAACTCATGCAAGCTTCTCCATACAACCACCTCGCCATACATCCACCTAGAACGGTCCCTACCTCACCTACTCTTTCCATATTCAGACAACCTCAACCGCATGCACTCCTCTAGGTCAACGCCACCTCACCATCCTGCCACCTCATCTGAACCCTATGGCCACAAAAAAAAAACTCCGACTTAATCCAGTGCTTAGGTCCGGTTCGAAGGAAATGGGAGGATCTAGAGGTTCAACTTTTGGGTTCCTTCGTATTGACTGCATTTCAAAAGATAAAAAAGAATGATGTATTGTTTAAAAGAGGCTTCTTGTGCTGTATGGGAGAAAAGATGGCCACTTGAAGAATGAAGAGGAGAAGACATTTGTTATTGAAAAATTGCGAATCACTTGTATTTATAGAAGAAAAACGAAACAATAAGAGCTATGTCATTTCGGTTAGTACTACTACGCAAGTAGACAGCTGGTTTGCATTTTAATTTTCAAACTTAGCCTGCATGAGTTTCATTTGATTAACCATATGAGAACAGGTTTGTATAGTTTCGAAAACGCAAGGCATAGCTGCAAATTTTTTAGGTTTGTAGATGGCGAGCAGCATGACTTGTTCGATCAGGATAAGTAGTCTGAAATGAAGTTTTGGTTCAACCCTTTAGTTTTGCAGAGAGGCAGATAGGTAGTGCTATAGAGATTACATCCAAGTAGGCTGCATGTGTGGTCTATGTAAAGTTAGTATGAGCAGGCAACCTAAATCGGGTAGTGTGCACGTGCTTTCTTTTCAATAGACGGTAGCTGCATTGGAAAAATATCAGTTTGTGCGTGATCTTTAGATATTGCTATATAGTTTGCCATGTGCGGTTGTTCATTTGTCTGCTCATTTGATTTTGGTGTCTATGAGTTTTAGGTTTTGCAGGAATATGGTATATAGGTATGGGTGTTTTCATTTTCAATGGTCAGGTGTGAAATTAGGAACACAGGAATAGGGTTTTGCAGTGCTGTGCATGTTGTCCTGTACATAGACAAGTAGCTGGAAGAAAGGTAGCTGGGATTTTGGTCTGCTTGTTTGTGATTGAAGGGTAGCATTGATTTACTGCATTGGACAAGATTTGGGCCGTACGGAACTTGGCTTCCAAGGCATGTTAAGATATATTTAGTGTTATTTTATTCTCTAAGTTGTATAGGAGAAGGTATTGGTCTGTAGTTCACATAATTGTAATATACTTTCATTTCGAGGTATAGTTTGTTGTTTTACATATAGGGTGTCGGCACATTAATTAACTGTCTGTCTTAGGCTTGAGTTTGTACGGACAAAAATATTGTACTTATGTTTTCAATTGTACACTGTTAACTTTATTTAAAGATCTATTCCAACTTTACAAGGGTGGTTTGTTATCGTTATACGGTTCATAAAGATAAGTAAATGTTTTCCCCAAACCTATATTAATTTCTTCAATTTCCAATTAATATCTCTCAACCAATGAATACAAGTATTTGTCTGTGTGCGGAGCACGGGCCTTATTCTAGTATATATATATCAGAATTTTCGTAGAGCGTTTTATATCGATATACATGTATTTCAAATCGTCAGTTGCGAAATACCATAACGTTTATGAGTACGAATTATAAATATATAAATTATATGTTTAAACATTGTTAAATAAACGAATTATATATTATAAATACATTTATAATTCCAAATCAAAAATAAAACATACTAAATATTCGACTACCAAAATATGGGATGTTACATTTTATACCACGATATCCTACCTTAAAGCAGGATGAGTATTTATTTATGTTATCTAACATCTGTGGATGCAGGGAAAACAGGTTGGAGGGATCCAACTTGTAACAACCCAAAATTTTGAGACCAATTTAAAATTTATTTTTAATAAATTTTACAAGGATTTACAGTCAATTTTAATAAATAACGACTTAGAACTTATTTCAAAATGAAGCTTGAAAGTTTAAGTTTATATTAATTAAAACAATCTAGTAATGTTATAGTAGTTCGAAATATTTAGTATTGAACTTCAAATAAATATATAGAATTTGACATAAGTCAGATTTCAGTAAAACAAGAAACATTAGAATATTTTGAGTTATGTTTTTCTAAGGAATGTGAAAAAATAAGTTTTCATGTTATGGATAGTAAGTTATGTCCAAATTAAAATTTAAAATAGTCTCTATGAAATCGTTTATAAAATGTAACGATTTATTTATTTAAATAAAAGGATTTTCATGTAAATTGAACATCGTTTGACTGGAAAATTGTAATATCGAGTTATAAACTCAAGTATATTTATTTTCTAACAATATGATATTTTATTTAAATATATATGATAATATTAATTTATTATTATTTATTTATTTAATTTTTTTTAAATTTATGAATATTATATCGATATTTCATAATCCCTTAAAAATTGACATTTTGCAAACGACCTCCTTTTTGACGAAAGAATTTTTTTTTGGATTCGGAATATTAAATTATTATTAGATTTCAAATTTCGCAATTTTTGAAGTCGGTATGTGGTCGTGCACGATTTTAATGTGAAAAACAATCAATATTCTGACTTTAAAAATATGTGGTCAGAGCAAACGGACTCGGAATTTGATGAAACAAGTTTCGCTGGGTCCGTAATGTCAAGACATAGTTGGGTGTCAATTTTCAATGAAAACTAGATTCGTATGTGATTAAACAAATTTTAAACGATGAAAACATGCAACAATTGAGTATAATTAAATAAAATAAATGTAAGGGTCAATTTGTCTCAGGTCCCCAATAGGTTTCAAAACCCACGTCACATCCACCCACAATTTTTTTATAAATTACATCGCTATTTTTTGCAAAATCATCATAAAATAAAAATAAAAAAGCACATAAATTCATAATTAAATGCAAAATTAATCACCATCAAATTCAGGTGTTAAAACTACTAAAAAAAAACTCAAAAACCAAAATAACAAAAAAAAAAACAATGAGTCACCAGTATTATGCATCAAACAATGCACTTATTTGTAATAGTTACATACATTTCTGCATATGTTTCAGTTATGCATCCAACTGCAGTATAAATGCAGAAATGTATGCACTTATTTGTAATAGTTACATCAGAGCATCATAGATCTAGTGATATAAGCCATTCATAGTACATTCTTAATTTTACATATCATTGACGATTAACTTGCAGACTTTATTATACAGTAGATAAGATAAGTAGACCAGCATACAGAAAGTTCCATCCTAGCTTTCCAAGTTTTATCCAATCCCGATTCACTTGTCTATTCATAACATGTGTTATGAATACCCAAAAGGTTAAGGGAAACATAAAAAAATAAACATCGGGCTAGTCAGGGGACTGGTATGAGTAAACGGTTTTAAAACAGATTAGAGAAATAAAAATATCTCATAAGACCACGCCGTGAATGCGGAACAAGTTTTTACCTTACGAGATCAAAACACTTTGTATACTTGAAATCAGATATTATCATAGTGTCTATTGGTTTTCACAAATAATTTAGTATCTAGAAGAATGCTTGCATCTCACATTCTCCTATATAGTATACAAATAAAAACCGCTTGGCGCTTATGGAAATTGGAATTCCAACTATGACAAGATATGGGACCACCTTCCGATGATGTATCTCTCTAGAGGCGAATACGCCTGGGTTCAACAAGAACTTCTTGCAACCTGGCCCACACCTGACCGACCACTCATTTCTCGTGAGTGTATCGAATGTATATCACCAAAGGTTGCGCTCAAACCACCGTTTCCTGAAAAGGGACAGCATCGAAAAAGATTAAAGTAGTAAAAGGAATTTCTCTAGATAGGTGATTATACACCCTAATGGGAGCGACCCACATAGCCATGCTGCCTGCCCGATTTTTGTCATTTCTTGGGTGTGAGGCTTGAGGCTAGATTTACCGTTTCATCATCATTGCTTATTTTCTTTGAATGCCACATCGTCAAAACTCGCTAACCACTAATTGACTTCCCCAAAAACATATTATAGGTATACAGCGAGAGAAACGAATTCCTCTGCCACCGTATAAATACGTTTGAAGAGATCAACGTACGTGATCAGTTAGAATTACTTTTTCAGACATTCGTCCGTACCAGTTGTCCTGGGATTGGACAAACCGAAGGCGGTATTCAAGAATAGCCCTTGTATATCGTTGTCTTCAATTTTAAAATCTCTGACGCGCGCATATAATCAAATCAAAGTGAAATATTTATTTTGGTCACTTTGAAATGATCAGCGAAACGTTTCCTTTTTGAATTATTAATCTAACATGATTATAATCTAATTTACATACATAATTATAGTCAAACTAAATAGTAAATGATCATCTTGCTTATATCTGGGTATTTTGTTCATCTCTTTAAAAATGGACAATTTAAGTATGCGCGTCGCACACGGTTTTTTTTTCCATTTGGTTTGTCAATTTTAAAAATAAATACTTACATTATTCTATTAGAAATTTCTTACTTATAATTATTTCTTAATTTGATTATTCATAAATGAATTAAAATTAAAATTTACCATTTATATTTCAGTTTTTACCCTTTATATTGTTTTTGACAAATTTCCTTTTTATTCCTCATACTTGATCAGCTTCTTCTTTCTATATACCAATAAAATTTCTCTTTAAATTTTCCAAACATGATTAAGAAAAAAAAATTACAGTTCTTATATAATACAGAACAGTATATAACCATTTTCTTGCATTAGAAAATTTACTTGACATACAATTCTAGCGTATGGGTAACATACGGTTTTCCTTTCTTTGACTTTATAGTTTTAAATATTTATCATTAGAAAATTTCACTAATTATGATTATAAATTAGATTTATAACTTAAATTTAAATTACAACTTCAACACTTAATTTTCAAATTTTGGCAAAATCTGCACTGGATCCTGATTCACTTCTTTTTCCTTCTTTTGCTAATAAAAATTCTAATTTTATTTTATTATTTATTTTCCCTTTTTATTTGATCTATTATGTAATTAAAAATTAGTTTCAAATTTAAAATATGTTCAAAATACCTTATTTTAAAGTTAAAATACCAAAGTACGACTTTTGGTCAAAGTACCATTTCAAGTTATTAGTGTGAGCTCATGATATCAGGCCGGGTTCTCATGATTTCTGCAAGGTACCACTTTTGATTTTGCCAAAGTGCCAGGCTCCTGAAGTACCACCTCCAGGCCACGACATTTCCTTTCCCGATCACTCAAAAACCCCGACACCACTTCTCCTTCTTCTTCTTCCTCCTTCTTTCATGGCCGTGCGCGTGCACAACCACGTGAGGCCCCATCCGCCACTACTGATCATCCACACAGATCACCCTTCACCCCCTGATCACATCGCTATCTTGCGATCACCTCCCCCTTACTGCTACAGTGTTTTTTCCGTGCCATCCCTTTCTACTAGAAAATACACCATCCAAGAAAATGACCACCACACCTTACCTCGACCATGCGCCACCACCACCTTCTGGCTACGTCACCCTGACCCCTAGATGCCACCATCCCCCCTAGCTCCTCCGATGAAGTGCAGTTCTGGCGAAAATAAACCGAACCCAAAAACCATTTTAAACCCTATTTTCCTCTTTATTTTCAAAATCCCTTCACTTGAAAAATCCCTTTGCATTTTTCTTATGAACTCCGACCCTAGATGAAACTCCACCTTCAACCGTACGGCGCACGGTGGCCTAGATGGTCGGAATTTGACAAATGTTCAAATTTCGATCATCACAAGATATCTCACGATTCAAGTAATTAAAAATCATGATTTTTCTTTTAAAAACCCTAATTTCGATCCACCATAACATTTATAAACTCAAAACAAGTTTTCAAGAGGTTTGAAAATCCACTTTGCTTTTGTGATTACAGAGGGGTACTGTTTTTTCTGTTTCATTTTCTGTATGGTCACTGAACAAGTTGTTTTATTTCTAAACCCCTATGGGATTATGTAGAGGGTTTAAAACTAGTATGGCATCCTATTCATAATCTTATAATATAGATTTACTGATCAAGGATCATTAGTTAAGCTATTTAGGGCTGGAACAAAACAACAGGACATAATATCCTACCAGTAGAAATTCCTAAACCAATAATACTTAATAAATTACAAGTGCCTACCACTAGTTCTTTGATTAGGAAAAGTAGGATGTTCAAACAAAGTTTGCACTCAACAAGGAACATACCATAAACTGACAGTTCAACTATGACAGTTCAAATAGGAAAATGCAGGAACCTTAAAACAGAATTTAAAAGCAGTGTACTCACCAGGAAAGCTTTCAACTCTTAGTATTTTCTCTTCTTCTTATTGATTCTACTCAAGTGCTTGTGTGGTAAGGAAAAGTGTGTAAGCTCAGGTCTTATTTATAGTGGTAGAAAATAATAAAATATGAGTGCATTAAAAAAACACAAAATCAGTTTTTTTCTTCATATTTTGTTTTGACAAATGATTGACATCTTTAAAAATCTTTTTCTTCTTCCAAGTCAAAAAACTACTACCCAAATTCACATGGCTTATATCAACCATTATTCACCTTGAAAACCTCCTGCACATGACCTTCTTTCCTTCTATTGGTTTACTATGAAATATCACCTTAAATGCCATTGTACCATCCATGTTCTTCACTAAATATTCCTTGGTTTAAACAAATTATAGCATCCATTTTTGTACCAAACATACTCAGTTTTCATTGGGTTTCTAAACCAAAATTTTCACATGACAAATCTGATTTAACATAAAGATATATAAAATTCTACCTTGGCTTCCAAAGCGATACAAAATCTGAAATCTTTGTACCAAGATGATCTTGGCATGTGATGAAATGGACATGGAAAATCATGAAATATCTATGTGTTAGAAAGGATCTAGTGTAGGTGTATCTATGGTTTTAATACACAAGGATTTGCAAGATCTTTTGGCACATATTATGACAAGGTGAATCATGCTTTTGAAAGATGACAAAAAAGTGTATTTTTAGAAAATCTTGTGTAGGAAAAGAAAATGATTTGTGAAACTGAAAATACATTGATCTAAACTGATTCGGCCATGTGAACAATTTTTCCTCTAAGACCCTACTTGCTAGCCAAATCCCTAGTGTAGATTGTGAGTATATATATATATGTGTGTGTGTGTATATATATATATATATATATATATATATATATATATATATATATATATGAAAACATGTTTGCAAATGAGGATGGCACTTTATTGTTTTGGTTTATGTATATGTAAACTTGAATTTGCTTTGACAAAAAATGGTTTTGGCATGTTTTATTCAAGTGTTAAAAGTTTTCCAATCAAGAATTTGCAATAACCCAAAATCTTAAATCCTTTGGAAAAATGAACAAAACATGTGAAATAAAAATGGCATTTTTTTATACTTGCTATGCATAAGTGTTATTCCTCATACATGTGTAAAATAATTTAAACAAACGCTATCTAATTCATGCTATCATACATGAATGTGAAAAAATGGGTTTTGGTAAATGCTGTGATACATGCATATGTAAATGCTATTATACATAAGTTAATATGTTTTGGAATTTTAAAGTCTGGATTTTAAATTGCATTTGTAAATACGTACTTACGATCAATTCATGTTCATGTCAGTGATATGTGTAAAGACCGGGTCATTACAATCTACCCCCTTATAAAAATTTCGTCCTCGAAATTTGTAACAGTAGATTAGAGTTATCGACACACATCAATAAATATTTTATTTATAACAGCTATTCCCATAATTGGATATATCTGTTACTATGGTTGGAAAACATTTCCTTGAAATAGACCTCAAGTCTTATTCAATCTTGCTCAAGCATATGTATCTGTCCAAATTCCCTTTTTAACTCATCAGTCAACTTACTTAACTCCATTAAGTATTACCCCCAATCTTCATTCACTTAATTAATTATCTCCATTTCAGGACTTACAAATATGATTTAATTTCACAGATCGACTAGTTCACTTTCTTTGCATTCATGTCCAATTAATACTTAAGTCTAGACTTAATTATAGGAATCCAAATTTTAATACAATTTAAAATTCTAACCCGATTTCTGGTATCAATATGATTGGATATTATTCTAATTTATTTCAACCATATTTAATTTATCTTAAGGCTAACCCTGGATAATTTACTCCTTTTATCTAAAAAGAGTAAGGAACCTTCTGAAGCTCCTTCCATTTTCACATTCTCAGAAGTTGATGACTTATCCATTAAAGCATAGACCTTTGGTTGCTGTGCCTTTTTCATAAGTGGACAGTCTTTAACCAAGTGCCCTGGCTGATGATAGTTATAGCATGAAAACTTTTGGGGAATAGCATCACTTGTTCCCTTTGGTTGAGGTTGCTCCGGCTTCCGAGTTTGTTGTGGCTTTTCCCTTGCTAGCTTCGTACAAAACCTAGCAATGTGTCCTTTCTCCTTGCAGTTATGGCATTGCGTATCTTTATAGTGCTCTTTGGCCTTCTCCCACATCTTTGGTATTCCCTTGTTGTTCCAGTTCGGATTAAATTTCCTTTTGTTGGAATTCTCTCCTTTGGGTTCTCCTGTCTGCTGTTTTGCAACTGGCTTCTTTCCCTCTAGTGCCTCACAACGAACTGCCATATCCACCAGATCGACAAATGGAATCTTGAGATGCCCAATCATCTGAAACTGCAGGCTATCCTTCAATCCTACTATGAACATTTCATTCTTCTTGAGTGGGGTATTAATAAGTTCTGGCCCGAAACAAGAAAGTTAATTAAAATTGTTCTCATTTTCGGATATTTTCATGTTCCCTTGCTTGAGATCGATGAAATCCCGATACATTCTAGTCTTTCCTGCAACAGGAAGAAATTGTGCTTCGAAAGCTTCCTTGAAATTTTCCCAAGTGAAGTCTTCCTTAGGAACATTTGCGGTCTGAGCATCCCACCAAATAGCAACAGCTTCTTGAAGTTGCCACGAAGCTAAGAGACGTTTCTGCTCATCATTAAATTTCAGTCCTTTGAAAATCCTCTCACAGGACCTCAACCATTCTGGACTTCAATGAAAGATTCTGTACCCTTGAAAACTTTTCCTCCCAGAGTCATATACTCCTTACAAATAGTTGCAAAGCTTTTATCCTGCTGGACTGGTGCAACTTCCTCCACGGTCTCCCTTGATCCTGGGATCCAGTATTGCGACCAGTAGTAGTGGAAATTCTACTAGCTCGATCTCTTCGTCCTCGGCTACTCATTTTAATCACCTGAATATAACAGGTCGTCATTCCAGACTTGATTGGATATAACTAACTTAGGTATACCATCCAAGTTGATTTATTTTAAATTTATTTTAAATTTTCAAAAATACGCTCTCTCACACTCACCCAAAGCCTAGGTAATCAGTAACCTAGGCTCTGATACCAACTGTAACGACCCAACTTTCGAACACATCGGAAGTTGTGTCATTAATAAGAATAAGAACAGATGGAAGATAAAATCACAGAAAACATCAGAATCTCACAGCGGAATTTTTACAAAAGATGATACTTCATAATATTACACAACAGTACATATTACATCAGAGCATCATAGATCTAGTGATACAAGCCATTTATAGTACATTCTTTATTTTACATACCATTAACGACTAACTTGTAGACTTAATTATACAGTAGATAAGATAAGTAGACCAACATACAGAAAGTTCCATCCTAGCTTTCCAAATTTTATCCAATCCTGATTCACTTGTCTATTCATAACATGTGTTATGAATACCCAAAAGTTTAAGGGAAACATAGAAAAATAAACTTCGGGCTAGTCAGGGGACTGGTATGAGTAAACGGTTTTAAAATAGATTAAAGAAATAAAAATATCTCATAAGACCACGCCGTGAATACGGAACAAGTTTTTACCTTATGAGATCAAAACACTTTGTATACTTGAAATCAGATATTATCATAGTGTCTATTGGTTTTCACAAATAATTTAGAATCTAGAAGAATGCTTGCATCTCACATTCTCCTATATAGTATACAAATAAAAACCGCTTGGCGCTTACGGAAATTGGAATTCCAACTATGACAAGATATGGGACCACCTTCCGATGATGTATCTCTCTAGAGGCGAATACGCCTGGGTTCAACAAGAACTTCTTGCAACCCGGCCCACACCTGAATGACCACTCATTTCTCTTGAGTGTATCGAATGTATATCACCAATGGTTGCGCTCAAGCCACCGTTTCTCGAAAAGGGACAGCATCGAAAAAGATTAAAGAAGTAAAAGGAATTTCTCTAGATAGGTGATTATACACCCTAATGGGAGCGACCCACATAGCCATGCTGCCTGCCCGATTTTTATAATGTCCTGGGTGTGAGGCTTGAGGCTTGACTTACCGTTTCATCATTACTACTTATTTCTTTGAATGCCACATCGTCAAAACTCGCTAACCACTAATTGACTTCCCCAAAAATATATTATAGGTATATAGCGAGAGAAACGAATTCCTCTGCCACCGTATAAATACGTTTGAAGAGATCAATGTACATGATCAGTTAGAATTACTTTGTCAGACATTCGTCCATACAAGTTGTCCTGAGATTGGACTAACCAAAGGCACTATTCAAGAATAGCCCTTGTATATCGCCGTCTTCAATTTTAAAATCTCTTACGCGTGACATATAATCAAATCAAAGTGAAATATTTATTTCAGTCTCTTTGAAATGATTAGCGAAACGTTTCCTTTTAAATTATTAATCTAACATGATTATAATCTAATTTACATACATAATTACAGTCAAAATAAACAGTATATGATCATCTTGCTTATATATGGGTATTTTGATCATCTCTTTAAAAATGGACAATTTCAGTGTGCGCGTCGCACATGGTTTTTCTTTCCATTTGGTTTGTCAATTTTAAAAATAAATACTTACATTATTCTATAAGAAATTTGTTACTCATAATTATTTCTTAATCTGATTAATCATAAATGAATTAAATTTAAAATTTACCATTTATATTTTAGTTTTTACCCTTTAAATTGTTTTTGACAAATTTCCTTTTTATTCCTCATACTTATCTGCTTCTTCTTTCTATATACCAATAAAATTTCTCTCTAAATTTTCCAAACATGATTAAGAAAAAAACAATTCTTATATAATAAAGAACAATATATAATCATTTTCTTGCATTAGAAAATTCAGTTAACAGACAATTCTAGCGTATGGGTAGCATATCGTTTTCCTTTCTTTGACTTTACAGTTTTAAATATTTATCATTAGAAAATTGCTCTAATTCTGATTATAAATTAAATTTATAATTTAAATTTAAATTACAATTTCAACACTTAAATTTCAAATTTTGACAAAATATGCACTTGATCCTGATTCGCTTCTTTTTCCTTCTTTTGCTAATAAAAATTCTATTTTTATTTTATTAATTATTTTCCCTTTTTATTTAATCTATTATGTAATTAAAAACTAGTTTCAAATTTAAAATATATTCAAAATCCCTTATTTTAAAGTTAAAATACCAAATACCACTTTTTGTCAAAGTACTATTTCAAGTTATCAGTGTGCGCTCATGAAATCAGGCCGGGTTCTCATGATTTCTACAAAGTACCACTTTTGATTTTGCCAAAGTGCTAGGCTCCAGAAGTACCATCTCCAGACCACGGCATTTCCTTGCCCGATCACTCAAAAACCCCGACGCCACTTCTCCTTCTTCCACGGTCGTGCACATGCACAACCACGTGAGGCCCCATCCACCACTACTGATCATCCAAACAGATCACCCTTCACCCCCTGATCACGTCTCCACCTTGCGATCACCTCCACCTTACTGCTACAGTGTTTTTGCCGTGTCATCCCTTTCTACCAGAAAATATACCATCCAAGAAAATGACCACCACGCCTCACCTCGACCGTGCGCCACTGCCACCTTCTGGCCACATCACCCTGACCCCCAAACGCCACCATCCCCTCCTGGACCGCACCCCCTAGCTCCTCCGATGAAGTGCAGTTCCGGCGAAAAGAAACCAAACCCAAAAACCATTTTAAACCCTATTTTCTCTTTGTTTTCTAAATCCCTTCACTTGAAAAATCCCTTAGCATTTTTCCTATGAACTCAAACCCTAGATGAAACTACACCTTCAACCGTACAGCGCACGGTGGCCTGGATGGTCGGAATTTGACAAATGTTCAAATTCCGATCATCACAGGATATCTCACGATTTAAGTAATTAAAAATCATGATTTTTCTTTTAAAAATCCCAATTTCGATCCACCATTACAATTATAAACTCAAAACAAGTTTTCAAGAGGTTTGAAAATCCGCTTTGCTTTTGTGATTACACAGGAGTACTATTTTTTCTGTTTCATTTTCTGTATGGTCTTTGAACAAGTTGTTTTATTTCTAAACCCCTATGGGATTATGTAGAGGATTTAAAACTAGCATGGCATCCTATTCATAATCTTCTAATATAGATTTACTAATCAAGGATCATTAGTTAAGCTATTTAGGGCTGGAACAAAACAACAGGACTTAATATCCTACCAGTAGAAATTCCTAAACCATTGATACTTAATAAATTACAAGTGCCTACCACTAGTTATTTGATTAGGAAAAGAAGGATGTTCAAACAAAGTTTGCACTCAACAAGGAACATACCATAAACTGACAGTTCAACTATAACAGTTCAAATAGAAAAATGCAGGAACCTTAAAACAGAATTTAAAAGCAGTGTACTCATGAGGAAAGCTTTCAACTCTTAGTATTTTCTCTTCTTCTTATTAATTCTACTCAAGTGCTTGTGTGGTAAGGAAAAGTGTGTAAGCTCAGGTCTTATTTATAGTGGTAGAAAATAATAAAATATGAGTGCATTAATAAAAACACAAAATCAGTTTTTTTTTTCAGATTTTGTTTTGACAAATGATTGACATCTTTAAAAATATTTTTCTTCTTCCAAATCAAAAAACTACTACCCAAATTCACATGGCTTATATCAGCCATTATTCACCTTGAAAATCACCTGCACATGACCTTCTTTCCTCCTATTGGTTTACTATGAAATATCACCTTAAATGCCATTGTACCATCCATGTTCTTCACTAATCTTCCTTGGTTTAAACAAATTATAGCATCCATTTTTGTACCATATATACTCAGTTTTCATTGGGTTTCTAAACCAAAATTTTCACATGACAAATCTGATTTAACACAAAGATATATAAAATTCTACCTTGGCTTCCACGGCGATACAAAATCTGAAATCTTTGTACCAAGATGATCTTGGCATGTGATGAAATGGACATGGAAAATATTGAAAAATCTATGTGTTAGAAAGGATCTAGTGTAGGTGTATCTATGGTTTAAATACACAAGGATTTGCAAGATCTTTTGGCACATGTTATGACAAGGTGAATCTTTCTTTTGAAAGATAACAAGAAAGTGTAAAAATCTTATGTCGTAAAAGAAAATGATTTCTGAAACTGAAAATACATTAATCTAAATTGATTTGGCCATGTGAACAATATTTCCTATAATACCCTACTTGCTTGCCAAATCCCTAGTGTAAATTGTGAGTATATATCTATGAAAACATGTTTGCAAATGAGAATGGCACTTTCATGTTTTGGTTTATGTATATGTAAACTTGAACTTGCTTTGACAAAAAAATGGTTTTGGCATGTTTTATCCAAGTGTTAAAAGTTTTCCAATCAAGAATTTGCAAAAACCCAAATTCTATATCCTTTGGAAAAAATGAACAAAACATGTGAAATAAAATTGGCATTTTTTTTAAAACTTGTTATGCATAAGTGTTATTCCTCATACATGTGTAAAATAATTTAATCAAACGCTATCTAATTCATGCTATCATACATAAATTTGAAAAAAAATGGGTTTTGGTAAATGTTGTGATACATGCATATGTAAATGCTATTATACATAAGTTAACATGTTTTGGAATTTTAAAGTCTGGATTTTAAATTGTATTTGTAAATACGTACTTACGATCAATTCATATTCGTGTCAGTGATATGTGTAAAGACCGGGTCATTACAGTATATTTTCAGTTTTGAGAGGAAGTGTCTTTTCAACATTTGTAACGTTTCAGAAGCATTGCAACCTTTCAAATCTTATAAATAGGGGTTGGTTTCAAATTTTGTATTTATTCTTCTTCTCTATCTTCATCCCTTTTCATTCCTCCATTATTATTTCATATTTTTATGATTTCTATACTTATACTCTGCCAATTTCTATCCTAAGTATGTCAAACTTCTTCTCACTCTCTACTCATTACTCTCTGAATCATAGTGTTACTGAAGAGTTATAGTGCTGCTATAATCATTTGGGATTGTTTGGGAAACGGTGTGTTCCTTGTAGCTGTGAAATCAAGGAAAGGAGACGGTATTAACCTTGTAGCCGGGAAATTAAGGGTGGTGGAAACGGTGTTAACCTTGTAGCTGTTAAATCAAGGGGATTGTACTGAGATTTTGATCTAGTAAAACTCTGCGCAATCCAGCGTTGCCTAGGGCTGGACATAGGAGCAATCCGAACCAATATAAAATATGGTGTGTTCTTTCCTTCTCTGCATTTTATTTTTGTGTTTGCATTTGATTCTGTGTCTGTGATTATCTATGTGGTGTGTTATTCATATAGTAGATCATATAAGTTTTGGATTTCCTTAAACTCCTTGAGAACACTATTGTTAGTTTTGCCTTAAGATCCATTCTGCATTCCTTAACAAGTGGTATCAGAGCAAGGTCTTTCAAAAAGTTCATAATCTTATTTTTAAAAATATTAAATGGCAAATTTTGAAATGATTTATAACACTAGTTTAAATTCATGCATTGCATCAGTATTACATGAGTCTGCATTCAGTTTTATTGAAGAAAAAAAACAAGTAATCATGATATGATTTCTTGAAAAGTTTAAATGGGCATATCAAAGAATCATTATGATGTTATTATCTCAAATTACAACTAGTTATTTTTAAAAGTCACTTGGGTCTTTGAAAAGGTTTGTTGTTTTGTATGAAAAGTAGTTATATCTGATGATTGTTGGCCAAAAGACATGAAGACGATCATTCATCAATCAAGAAAAGAAGAGTTTATGACTTTTGGGCTTATAATAGTTGAAGTGTCCATTCATTCAAAATTTAAAATAATTGCAACAGATCAGGCCATATAAAAAGGATATGTCCTTATCCAGATGACTCAAATTCATCATCAAGCGACAAAGAGCTAGAAACCGAAAATTCAAATATGTGTTTCATAACAATTCAGAAAGTGTCGAAGAAATGGATCTAAAAATAGGGTATGCTTTAATTAATTTTTAATTTTTTTTGGTTGCATGGATGTTTTGATTCTCTTGCTTGTTTGCTTTGCTTTGAATTTGGAATTTAAAACTTTAAAATTAAACTTGAAATTTAAAATTCAAATTTTAAATTTGAATTTTGAAATTCAAAATATCAATTAAGTAATAAATATTAAATATAAAAATAAAATAAATTTTGGATGTTTATTAGGATTAATATTATTTTAGGAAATAGTTAAACCTGAAATATAAATCGATAATTTAAAACTAAAGGCATAAAACATATGTTGTTTGAAATTTAAGCATGTATTCGACATACATATGTCCTTATGTCGACATAAAGGCCTGTAAAATGAAATTCAAATTTTGAGTTTCAAAGCCTTAAACTTTCAAACTTCCCTCCCTCTTTTCAATAAGAAAATGCCAGTTATAACTCTAGTTATTAACTTTGTCTGTCTACTTATTTTCTTATATCTTGTTTCAAAAAATATATATTAAAAATATATAAATTAATAAAATTATATAGACTTGTTACATAGTTAATATAAATTTTTTATATAGTTTAAACATGCATTGTTTAACTTGTATATTGTTCATATGATTTCATAACAATTTTGAGTTACATTATCACAAATACTATTTGTAACTTAATATTTATTTTGATTTCTTATTAAGATTTATAAAATCTTGAATATTTAACGTAATATTTTGGTATAAGTATAGTATATATATATTATGTCTTAAATATGTAGTTTAAATATAAGAAGTTATAGTTTTATAATTTAATTTATATCCAGATTTCATAATTTTGTTATAGCTATAGATTTCTTTTTAAAGTTTTAACATACAAATGATTCTTTAGCAAATTAATATATTTTGATTTCTAAAAGTTTAAATTTTAAATTGATTTGTATCAATAGATTTAATTATATTAATAAAATAAAATTTAAGTCCTTTTTAAAATTAATTTATAAATATATACACACACATTTGTGAATATATGTTTATATATAAATAGTTTACTTCATATGATAAAACTATATACTATCTTTGAAAAGATCTCCACTATTTACTACATTATTAAAGAAGCACCTTAGTAATTTTATTTAACTCCACAAGAATTATTCTGAATATTTTACTATCTAATTATCATTAAACTCTTGATCCAATTTATTAGTATCATTAACCTAAGCCTAGAAATTAATGTATATTGCCTTTTTTTGATTAAAATAATTTATAGAATACATGTATATATGTATAATAGTTGATACTACTTTAAATATCTTTTATAGGAATACATATCATCAACAAATCATTCTGTATCATTATAATAACATTACACATCCTATTTCATATCATAAATCATTATTAAGAATTATAGTACATTTCAAATTAAAATCATTCACATCATAAGTTGCATTTCATTCAATATACCACTTCATATAGTTTTGCGTATGACATACTGCATTATCACCAACACACCGCATTACATGTTAACTTTAGCTTCACACATAACAAGTATACATAACATATTTACTTTGTCTTGATTAACTTGATTGACTTATTTGGGTTTATTGTATTAATTGGCTTGATTGGCTTGATTGAATTGAGTGAATTGATTGGCTTCATTGAATTGATTGGATTGATTGACTTGTTTGGTTTGTTTAATTTGTTTGACTTGAATAACTTGATTGACTTACTTAAAATGGTTAAATTCCATTAGTGGTTGACAGGTTTGTTAGAAAAATACTTATGTGTTGTAGTTAATAGGAGCTCTATAGGTTTTAGGATGAAAAAAAGTTACAAGAAATGTTTGGTTTTGTGTGTGAATTTATTTGAGTTGATGTTTTGTGACAACAAAACTTAAATTGATTGATTGGTTGGATTAAATTGCTTTACTTAACTTATATCAAAATTTTAAGGATATCTTACCAGAGTTAATTCTTAGTCTAGATTAAAGTCTTATTATTAGTTTTAAGAGAATTAGAGTTTAGGATAGGTTTAGTCTTGTATTACATTAAGGGTGAGTTTTATAGTTTCTAAGGAATAATTGAAGTTTCAAAGTGTTTTTGAATCGACGTATACTTTTGCTTTGGTTGTTTAGATTGTTTATTTGTCTGATTTGCTTGTTTGTTTGATTTTCTTATTTGAATTGATTATAAAATTTAATTGGTTTTGCTTAGTTTATTATCCTTTTATTCAGTTTATTAGACTAGTATATTTATAATTTTAAGGGGAGTTATAATATCTTAAGTCTAGAACCATATATTTAGAGGGAGATATAAGGATATTATAGAATCATGGATAGTTACATTAAGATCATTTATAGCATAGATTTAAGGGGAGTTATGTATCTATCTATCTATATATATATATATATATATATATATATATATTAGTATAGAGTCAGATATTTTAATCGTAGGTTATATGTAGATAGATATAGGATTTAAGGGGAGTATATTTAGAATTTCTTCTTGATAATGCCAAAGAGGGACAAATTATAAAATATAGACTTAGTTTAAGTAGAATATATAGGATACAAATTGACAGGGGGAGTATTAGAAGGATTGGCATCAACAGGTATGAATATTTTATAACTAAGCTTGTCATCATCAAAAAGGTGGAGAATGTTGGAGAATGGAGTTTTGATGACAACAATCTTATTTCAATATTAATTGATTATAAAATATATACTAACATCTCTATGTAGAATATATATATATATACACACATACATACATATACATCTATGCATAATGTGTATACGGGAATGAATACTGAAGAATGTATAGTTTTAGAGTTTAGGGATTCAAGAGATTCAGAATTAAGAGAAAATTCAAGACTCATGAGTAATCAATAAATAATGAGTTCAAGAGTTCAAGATAAATATAATAATAGAAGTCTAGTTTATGTGTAAGACTCTGAATAGCACTCCAGGTTCAAATTCAAATTCTATTTTTCAAATTTCAAATTCTACTTTCAAAATTCAAATTCAAATTTCAAAATTCTAATTCTAATTTTAATTAAGTTTTTCTATCTTATTTTTGATTTTAAACTTGAGTTTAAAGTTTATAAGTTTAATATATTTACAGAGTTATATACTTTTATATTTATATAGCTTTAAAATTTATATTTTATAAATATGTTTATGTTATTTATATTTATGATTTCATATGATTTTCTTCTTTATAATACTTATTTATATCCATATATTTCAATTCAAGAATTTCCAGAATGATATATATAATAAAACACTTGAAAAATATTCAAATTTCAAATTTTGAAACACATATGTCGGCATCCATATGCAGAGATGTCGACATACAACTGTCATATTTTCAGTTTTGAAAGGAAGTGTCTTTTCACCATTTGTAGCATTTCAGAAGCGTTGCAACCTTTCAAATCTTATAAATAGGGATTTATTTTGAATTTTTTTATTCATTCTTCTTCTCAATCTTCATCAAATGTATATAACGATATTGATTTAACAAATGAACCCATATAAGAAATGAATTTGAATTCGAATCGATTTGAACTTATACAAGGTGAATATGAATTGTGAAATAGATTTTAATTTGAACTTCCAAATTAAATGAAATGAATATGAATTTATAATTGATATGAATTGTAATTCAATTATAAATTAATTGAATATGAACCGGAATATATATAATTTTATATATTAAATTAATTTCATAAACTGTTTTGTTTAAACTAAAGAAATTTCTTAAATTGATCTGTAAGAATGTTTTTAATCGTATAAATTGTATGAATTGAATATAAGGCTTTGATTTGAATTCTTTAAGTAATGAGTTTGAATTATACAACCTGACTCATGAAATATGATGTGGTTTAATCGAATTGAATTATAAAGGTTTCGATTTGAATTTTATGTATATTGAACCCGAACTTATATACTAGACTTAATGGATCGACTTGAATGAATTATTTGAACTTGAATTTTTGACGAAAATAAATCAAACTAAATATGCTCGAATTTAACCTTTTCAGTTTGATTTACAATGGCATTGGAGATCTTTAAGTTATAATTCGAATATAAGTCGTTCTTGAATTGGAAGTCATAATGCGAATATTTTCGTGTATTAATAAAAAATCGAAGTTGAATATTTAATTTTGAACATGAGATTCGTATAAATGAATTTATAAGGTTATTTTTAAAATAATGGCCACGGTGTTAAAAATGTAAACGATTGGTTGTTAAAGAGGCCGAGATCGACTATGGCCATACTCTCTACCAATACCGAATACCGCTTTAACAACTGTGTACGCGGTGGAGATCCAGAATGAAGTAGAATGATTCAAAGGCGATTACTAGATTTGAAGAAAGAGAATGATGATGGATGTCCTTGACCTTCGGGTCATAATTAAAATTATTAAAATAGGGTTATACCGAACCAAGTGGGGTGGCAACATTTCTTCCTTTATTACTATAGTCCCTCGGTTGATTTGATGGATGCACATCCTTGATTTGGGAGTGTTGTTTGAGGTGGGCGGTATTCATGGCTATGCGTTACCACTAGTCCGGGCATGCAACTAATATATTCCTACTCTGGGCATTCCTCGTGTGCCTTGTCATATTACCCTGATCGAGCCCCATACGATTTTGATTTCTACCGTAACTATGGAGTGCCCTATAATAGCCACTACGTTACTGTGGACTTTACAGATTTATATAGACTATGGTATTATAAATGGTGTAAGGGTGAAAATGTAATCCTGCTTACGCTATTTTAATATTTTATATTTAACCATAGACATTATTATAATAGCGTATTGTATTATATGATATTTGTTTAACGGTTCCTTAGAGGATGGTGATCCCAAACATTCTTTAAGCTATTGATTTCTTTTCAATGAACATTTCATTTGAGTTGATTTACTTCATGAGAATGTTAGTCCTTATTAGAGTTGTTTTGTTTCTTTGCATTATTTTTCGGTTCAGATCGAGTATTACAGCTGTAACGACCCGCATTCTACGCATCGAAGGATCGTAGAATATTTATTTCTTTCACATGCGAAGTCGTGTGGTCATGTAACTTTGGGAGACGACTGTTGAGGTTATTTCCCATATTCATGATTTTTGCCGACTTTTAAATGACTGTTTCGCCCGTAGTTGACCTTGTTTCGGCCACAACTTTTGATTGAAAAGGAGTTTTGACCAGAAACCACTTCCATTAGATCCGGATGATGGTTTACCTTTCCGTAGAGTGTCACATCGGACTCATCGTTTGGGAGATATGGCTGAATCAAGTTTCAGATGGTGAAAAACAACTTAATTGGGCTTAACTGGGTGATTGATAGCTAGGCCCAAAGAGGAATTTCAGGATTCGGGGTATTTAAGGGCTGTTAGGGTTTAGAGAACACCCTTTTTCTCACTTTCACTGCCTCCACTTTCATTCTAGGAACCCTAGTAATGGCCTCCAACATCTAAAACACCCCAAATCACCTTCTAATCACTAATTAAGCCAAATGTACATCAAATCAAGGAGGATTAATCAAGGAGGATTAGCACAAGAATCGAGGTAGAAATGTTGTATAGCTTTGGGAACAACGCCATAATAGAGATTTATTTCAGATCTAAAGTTAATTTGTGGTCAAGGTGAGTGATTTGCATAGTTCCTCACTAATTATGGTTAATTAAGAGTAATTAGCGAATTTATACATGTTAAAAAAAATTGGAAAAATATTTATAAAATTCGAAATGATGTTTTATGCCTCTGTTAGAAAGTTAGGATAATTTGGTTAAGTTCTGCTAATCATATCATTAGTTATGCCTAAACATGATTAAGGGAAAATATGGATTTTTGGCTATGTTTGATCCATTTTAAATACATCATATTGTTGTTTTGATGTTTATGGTTACTAAGGTGCCCATCCTCTAAAAAGCATACTGATCAAACCATCAGATTACCACCATACCGGGGTGTGTGGCTCGCGAATCAACGCTATACACAAAGCCATGCTATATTAAAGTTGTGCTTTGATCATCATCCACCAAACTTTGCTTTTCAACAAAAGTCTGGATCACTGCATCTTAGCATGCCACACTATCAATCCATATCATACCACTGATTTCTGCCAATATATAACCTCTGAGCTCGTATGTCTCAGAGAAGGGCATTAAGCAAGAGAATAAATTCTCCGCCGCCAAACAGATATATATTTAGCAGAGATCAACGAATACAATATAAAGGAATACAATGTCAGACACACCATCCATGTGACAATCCCAAAATCCGAGGGGCGGTATTAATTATAATCATTGGAATATAACACATTAATCATCATAGCAGAGTACATATAATAGCAAAACAATAAATGGAATAATTTTACATGGATATGACAGCGGAATCACAACATGTAACCACATCAGAATAGCATAGCGTAGGATATAACTTAGTAAATAAAAGGGAAGTGATTAGTCATCATCGCCAGAGGCGGAATACATACATGCAGTGAGACATAATAGAGGTATCAGTCTACATCGCCGAAGGCGTTACATATACATACAATAAGAAGTACTGAAAGTAAATCAGTCTGCATCGCCCGTGGCGGAATCATAATATAAGTACAATAATGGCGGAAAATGTCAAAGTCGTCTCTGTGAAGTCAGCCTCGCCATGAGCCAAAAATGCACTCTATGCAATAGTGCAGAGACAAAAACAACCTGTCACCTGTGAACTAGGCTGCCCGTGTGAAAATAAGGGCACCCGCGTTTGCAAAGTGAAACAAACAACGAGTCAGTCATGGGGACTGGTATGAGGAATCTATTTAACAGTTAAACAACAGTAATAAGCAAATCATAGGACCACGCTACTTTCGCGGAACGGGTTTACTCCATTGATTGCTAGTGCATTTAAAACAAAATCAATTCTTTAAAACAACGCAATGCTTTTTGAAAGAATGAAGCCGTTATAAGACTCAGGTCCCATCACACAATGCAACGCAAGCCGGAGGATAGAGTTTTAACTTATAATGGCCAAATATGCTTGATACGTATAAAGCAAAATCATTCGATATTATTACTAGTGCATATATGTTTCAAAAATGAATAGCATCATAAATATCAATCATAGACGGCATAAGTGCCCCATACCACTATGTCGCCATACTAGTTCTACAATCGAGTCCGTTATTTTGTATTGGAAATTGGATTTCCGTCATGAGTCGAGGCAAGGGGCAAGCTCCTCTCCGCTTTGAGACATTCTAGCAAACGTCTTAGGACTACACACTCTGGGCAACCCTGGATCGGCTGGGCCGGTCCTCTCTTACGTTTGAGGATTATTTATTCCTGAACACACGTTTCCCGGTCCTTGCAGACCTATAATCGAGGCGCCTCGCATTCCAACAACCACATAGGTGAAAAATAGATATAAATGTCAGGGCTGGTAAGTCACTGACACCACCATAGCTAGAAAGAAACGTCGTGCTCGCCCAGCGGTCCATATCCCGTTTTTAACTCATACCGAGGTGTGAGGCTCGCGAATCCAAGCTATACACAAAGCTAGGCCACGTAGACCGGGCTTTGATCATCATCCACAAGACTTTGCTTTGCAACAGAAGCCTTGATCACAGCATCTTGGCATGCCACATAGGCAGTCCACTCCATACGATTGATTTCCATCGATATATAACCTCTAAGCTTGTATGTCTCAGAGAAGGGTGTTAAGCAAAAGAATAAATTCTCCGCTGCCAAACAGATATATATTTAACAGAGATCAATCGGTATAGAACAAAATCCAATGTCAGACACACAGTCCATTTACAAGTCCATTCTGGGTCTGAACGAAACCGGAGGCGTCAATTCCTCGTATATCCGTACAATCAACACATACGTTCAGACGGCTACTACTTCCGTCCCTTCACGGTAGCAACTCCGGTTAGGAACCTCAGCAGCGCCCATCCAACCGATAAGAAGATCGTCAGTCTTGAATCGTCTTTGCATTTTCCAATTCGAATCGCTCAATAAATTATTTGAAATGAGGGTTAGCTCGGCCTTTTCAAATAATTCACGTCATTAGAATTTAAATCGATTCTTCCTATGGTTATATTATTCGACATCCATCTTTCAGTTCTTTAGTGTTATTTTCGTGTCAAACACATACAACCATCAAATATCAAACAATTCAAGCCCAAATGGTTTATTTGCAATCTATGTTGCTTATAATATTTTATAACGATTTTTCGCCATTTTTATTTATTTAAAAAGGGCCATATTTAATTAAACGATGTTTCGGGTCATGTCGTGGCACTGGCGCTGTTTTTCCTCTAATTTGTTTTACACATATCGGAAAATCTAACCATTGGATTTCTACAAAGGCTATATCAGTGGGAATATATTCCCAAAGCGAACCCAACGGTTCCAGTTTCGTGAAAATCCGACGGTCGGATCTCCCACACTAGTCGTTTGAAGTTACGATTTCAAAATTCGAACTGCAGCGTCGTTATTCGATTTAATTTAATTATATATATATATATATATATATAAACGATTCTGGCGCTGTTTTTCTTCAGATTTGAGTTAAACATTCTGGACAATCCAACCGTTGGATTTTTACAAGGTTGGTGCCGTTGGGAAGATATTTCCATGGCGAACCCAGCGGTCGCGGTTTCGGGAATATCCGATGGTCGGATTTCTCGCACTAATCGTTTCAAATTACGATTCCGAAACACGAACTACATGGCCTCTATTCCTTTTAATTATATTTATATATATATAGTTCATTCTATAATTTCAACTATAGTTCATCCCATATTTTCAACTTCGTTTTCACTTCAAATATTTCACTAACGCCTTAATATTTCGAAAAATTTCGCCATAACCTCCTTTGTACGGGGAGGGGTTTGGAAATTTATTGGGCCGTATTAGGTACCCAATAAATCCTAAAAAGCATTCGCATATTTATAGTGATATATTCTGGTGTTTACGGGGGAGCATGTATAGATAATCACTCCAGAGAATAAATTGTAACAACCCGAATTTTTAGCAACGTGTTAAGACAAGAATCAAGGCAGAATTAAATTATAAAATCTGAATCAGGATAAACGGGTTGCGCCATTGCGTTCGTCTCGGAAAAATACGCGAAATAGAGTCCGAAATTTCGTAAATCGGAGTCCGTATGAAGAAGATATGGACGAACGAAGTTAGGCAGAAAAACCGAAAACAAGCCAGAATGCACTGGCGCACTTGTGAAGTGTGCCAGCACAAAAATACACTGGCGCACTTGGGAAGTGCGCCCGTGTCGAGCCAGAAACCTGCACAGCCTTCTGGCTTGACCCTGGCTGGCCTGGTGCACCTGTTTTGGCCCTTGGTCTTGTTTTGGAGGCTTGTGACGATTTTTGAGGGCTGGGATCTATCCTAGGGTTAATCCTATGGCCTAAAACACTTGCCTAATCTATAAATAAGACCCTAACCTACCCTAAATCATCATTAATCTATCCTACAACTAAACTATGGCAAAATCAATCCTCTCATGGCATCCACTCTCTTCATAAATTCCTAAATCAAATTTCTAAGAGATTTCCATGCATACAGGTGTATTTAGGCTTGTATGATCCTCTTTAGCTTGCATTAAAGTCTTGTTTCTCTATTGGCATCATAAAGGAGGAGTCTTGATCAAGTTTGCTTGCATTTTGGGGTTTTAATTTGTTGCATAAGGGGTTTCTTACATTTTTCATACTCATTTGAGTCCACATAAGCATTGTAAGCCCTTCCCTACTCTTAGATATTAACTATGAAGTTAAATGTTCATGTTGAAAATTTGGGTTTGATTAATTAGAATGATGCATGCTATCATGTTATGCGAGTTTATGAAGTCATTATCTTGATCTTATGAGCTAAAAGCCACAACCTTTATGTTGAAATGTTGCATTATGCAACATGAGAATCTTCATAATCATTATGTCAACTTGCATATGAAGTCATAATCCTTATATGATGATATATGCGAGTTTCTAGCCATCATTCCATGTCTTTTGTCACCATGATTCGCTTATGTATCAAGTTTGGGTTGATGCATGTTTTTGAGGCTTAAGAATGTAACATGCAAGCTAATGAACACATTTGTGCCTCATTTGCCACCATGATTAACTTGTTGCTTAATACCCATTTTTGTGATTCCTTTGCCAAGTCTCTTCTTTTAATCCATCACGTTGTTGCGAACGTATATGCTAGTTTAAAAAGCGTTGGGGTCACATTATGGGGAAACATAATGACATGAATATGACTTGGGTAAATGGGTATAAACATGACAACATGTAACGTTAAATATGACATGTGTTTATACTTGAAAACATGACTTGAAGTATAACATGGAAGTTGACATGTAAGTATGCATAAAAACATAAGCTTGGGAATTTACCTATTAAGTTAGGTCTACCCATTGGGAATTTACCTATTAAGTTAGGTCTACCCAATTGCTTGAAAACTTGACTATGAACATGACACTAGACTAAACATGAAAGTGGCCAACTCGAGGTTGGGTTGAGTTTGCAACGTAAAACTACCCGGAACCGACCGGCCTAACTAGTAGTTGCAAACAATAGGACCCAATGTGAGAAGTTGGTCATGTTGTGCTTGAACCCGAGGTTAGACCAAGTTGTGGTGTAAAGCTACCCGGAACCGACCGGCTTAACTAGTAACCACAACAAAGTTTAATGTGAGAGGTTGGGGTGCATTAAGTAATTAATGCCACATGATAGGGTTAAGTTAATTTGATTAATGACTCTTAACCAAATATGACATGGGTAAATGGGTTAAGTAAATTGGTTAGGCCAATGATACTTAACAAAACATGACAAGGTTGGGTAGGTTAAGTGATTTGATTTGCCTAATGACGCTTAACCATTTTTATACGACTAGTGGACGGGGATTAAGTTAACCAACACTTAATCAATCCAACATGATAATTTGGCAAGGTTAAGTAAGTTTTCTTAATGACACTTAACCATACAAGATGATTAGGGGATGGGGTTAAGTAATTTGCACCTAACTAATCCGACACGGTAATTAGATGGGGTTAAGTAATCCACACTTAACTAATCTAAACACGGTAATTCGATGGGGTTAAGTTAAACACTTAACCAATTTAAACTCGGTAATTCAATGAGGTTAAGTAACCAATACTTAACCAACTTAACGTGATAATTTAATGGGGTTAAGCAACTTATACTTAACCAATTATACATGATGACTTGATGGGGTTAAGTAACTTACACTTAACCAATCTAATACGCGGACCTGATAAGGTTAAGTCACAAGACCTTTTTAGAATATACTTAACCATTGTAGTACGATTAGAGGATGGGGTTAAGCCAACCTATACTTAACCAATCCGACTCGATAATTTGATGGGATTAAGATAATCTATGCTTAATCGATCTAGCAAGATAATCCGATAGGATTAAGGTAAGCTAGTACTTGACCAATTTGACTTGATAGGGTTAAGTCATGAGCCTCTGGGTACACTTAACCAACTTGTGGGACTAAGTCTTGAAATTAAATACTTAGCCAATCTTTGACGTGATTCGTGGGCGGGTTAAGTCATGGACTTGAATGATAACACTTAACCCAATAGACAAACCCTAGCTAGAAGAACTAGGTAGAAAACCGTGGTTAATCAAGGATAACGGGAAAGGAAGCTAAGTGGTAAACCTTAGTTAAGGGTAACTAAGTAATAATTCTTAGCTAAGGACATAGGACTAATTCTCAAAACGATGAGTAACCTGATACAGTAGGTCATCGCTTAGTATACGAGGGGGAGCAAGTTATCTGACTTGGATAAAAGCTCCAGCGCACTGGGTGCCGAAGTAAAAGCTTCGGGGGACGTGAGGATATTCTTGGGATCCCTCTGTGGGCTGCCAGGTAATTATACTAGGCCCATGAGAGGTTAAGGTCTGCGTTAGAAGGACCAAGAGTATGCCTTGGTTGCTATGCGAGCAACCTAAAGACTGGGATGGATTAGCGTGGAGTCGACGATTCTTGTTTTTGCCCTGGATAGCACATCGCCGACTACCTACCATCTTTAGTCAATCGTGTACGTGCGGAAAGGCAGGGAACCCCCAACAGACCATGTGCTTGCTATCGAGTCATGGGTGAGGTTGGCCCGTAGGAAAGCGGGCTATAGTGGGGCCGTGGAGTGGTTCTTATACATGATTTTTCTTGAATTGCCTTTCAGTAGTTGAGGGAGGGGTCACGTGGGACCATAGCCACGGGTACAAAAACAGACCTTGATATCTGCATCGGCAGACGATTTAAAGCTCCCGACCGAGTTTCGTATTTCTTGATTTGCCCTGGCATGGAACTCGGATGGCACATTGGGGAACATGTGCATCTAGATATGGAAAACGATTCACGATACATACGTGGGATCAAGGGCACGGTTGACGGGTGGCGTAATCCCTAGTGGTCCTAGGTGGCCAAAACCCAAACCGAGACACGGAAACGTTCTTTAGGTAGCATAATCCCTAGCGGTCCTAGGTGGCATAAATCCTAAGTGGACGCGCGATAGTTCATGGTAAGGAAACACAACTAGATCAAGGGTTGCAGTCCAAAACAACTTCAAGGATAAACCGTTTACATGGGAAAGCCCGTACAGCCTACGGCAAAGAACTGAACTTATACATGGAAAGAAACATATGAGTTGAGTAACCTATATATGCGGCATATTAGGTTGACAGGGACCATTACACGACTTCTGAGTAAGGGTCATTCACGGATAACACGTAATACAGTTGGGATACTAGTACGGTAGGTGCAGAGCAGATATACAGGATAGATACCATGGGACGTTATACGTGATAGATATCTTGGAATATTATACTTGATAGGAACCTGACGATGTGATACCTTGTTTTGTCTTGACATCGTAATTTATCATGACATTTTAGTTTATCTGAGTTCAGTAGTTTATCCTGTTATTTTGATTTGGCTTATCTATCTTGTTATCATGCTTATGTTCATCTCAGTTTCTCATGTCAGTTAACTTTACTAGTTTTTATACTAATAGTAGATAGGGCTTACTCAGTCTTTTTGACTGACCCGTTTTGTTTCGCCTCTTTTCTTCCGTTTCCCCCCCAGGTTACAGGGAGGAAATACTGTTGTTTAGTTCGGACTTCTTCTGCTTGAAGGTCATCATGGATGGCTTGGATTTTTCTTGGCTATGGCTACTTTACTGCTTTTTCTTGGGGAATAATTTATGAAAAAGTCTTTATGCTTCTTTATTATTGCAAGACAGGTTTTGATGTACTCTGATGTAAAAGGCTTTAGACCTTATTTATTCATGTTATGAAAGTTTGATTTTACTTCCGCTATTTTATATATGTTCTATCTTGTAATACTTCTGTGCATATTTACCAATAATACTCCTCCAAACCTAGTGCATTCCCTTTGTGAGTGACCCTAGCGGAGGTGGGGTGTTACATTTGGTATCAGAGCAGAAGGTTACCAGACTGGGCAAAAGTTTTTAAAGACCTTCTGAAAACTATTTGAAAATCGTTTATAAAGAAGCATTTTTCAAGAAAATTTTCTTTTAAAAGAAAAAGGCTATTCCCCAAAGGCCATTAGCACTATCCTTGTTTCCTTAATTGAATCTCTTTTCCTTTCTTTCCTCCATCTGTAGTCACAGTGGTTTTAACTGCGACTAGTCTTTTCTATCTACGAAAGTGCTTTCCATGCGATGGAGGTGGTTCTCGAGAGACCAGTGGCCGCGTTATAAGAAAGGATAGTGAGAAAGAGGATAAAGGATACGAGCTTAAGGATGAGCAACTGGTTGGTATGGCTTAGTCCTCAAAGGAGGGAGAAAGATGAACAATGAAACCCATGATGAGAGAGTACCTTTGGCATGGTAAAACGGGGTGGATAGTTAAGTATTATGGGACAAGGACAAGATCATCGGGAGGGTAATAGTATGCTCTTATTTCTAGGGTACCTCGGAAGGAGGGTAACGATCTTGTTAAAGGTTTAGCTTTTCTTCTCTATCATCCCGTTAGGACTTTGTTTTGATCATCGTATCATTTAAGTCTGCTTCGATAGTTGAGTCTCTGCACCTTAAGTACTAACGTAATAGAGAATCCCATTTTTGTCTCAAAGTCCTATTGGAGAATCAGTCCATTTATTCATGGCTTGTTTGGATTTGAGAATGTCTATGTCAAGTGTTGAGCTTGGAAATAATGCTTATGTTTATAAGCTATGGATGGATTCTAAGGATGAAGTGGTTATCCAGTAAGGGGTGCCACTCTCGGTTTTTGATAGGAGGGTAGTTAGACTCTTGACTAGCCTTGGTAATACCCTCGGAGTCTCGTGTAACCTTTTGGGTTCGGTCATGATTAGTTACTTAGAATCCCGTGATGCCTTTATTGGAAATTTGAAGCCCGATCGAGTGGTGTTCGCCGATAAGATGGATGGTTTATTTCACTTATGCATGGGTTATGGAAATCACCCTAGTAAGTGCGCTTGGTAACCTGGTTTACATCTGTTTACTTTCAAGAAGAAGTTCTTCTACATGGAATACCTTATAGTATATAAACAAGATCCAAGATTCATTAGTGAATTTTGGAAAGCTTGCATAAGATCATGCGTACGCAGTCATGTTTGCGCCATGTATTCTAGAAAAAGGATAAGTGCAAGTGGAACGAGAGGCGACGAAGAAATGAGTTCTAGCTCATGTTATGCAAACAAGAAATAAGAAGCTATGAAATCACGAAGTTAAAAGACGGTCAAGGCACAATGGGATTAAGCCCAAGGAAATACGACTTTGATGGTCAAAGACTAGATACACGCATGATATCTCTTTTTGGGAGTATATTCTTGATCCCTGTTTTCGGTAGAGCTTACTTGTAGGCTATCTTTTGTGGACATCCTCTCGGTCCTATTTTCTGTTACAAACCCTGTAAGGAGTTTGTCTTGTTTATCTTCTCGACCCTGTTTCAGGGAATCCTAGGTAGAACCCTATGGATGTAAACATGTATTTGAAACATGTTATGATTGATATGGTTGCAAGTGGTTGCAAGTGGTTGCTCGTGGATGCGCGAATACACATTAGATTCTAGCTCGACTCGATCACATTTCATATTGCATATGCACGAGTATTTATACTTGTTTATGGATGAAATCGAATGTATTATCATGCGGTTGTTGCATATGAATGAATGATTGTGCACGCAAATAGTATCTATATGACTAGGACTATTTGCATACATGTTGGATTCATGGCACTATACATATTTTGCATTAGATCACTCAGGCCTGATCATTTACATTAGATAAGTGCATATACACACACGTTTTGCATATATTCATACAGCATTAGAAATCATCTAAGGACAATGGTTGCTTGTGGATGATGTTTTGAGTAGATGGATGATTGATGGTAGGATATGTTCCTCCTAACTTGGAGATTTCAGGGACGAAATCCTTTAAGTTGGGGAGGATGTAACAACCCGAATTTTTAGCAACGTGTTAAGACAAGAATCAAGGCAGAATTAAATTATAAAATCTGAATCAGGATAAACGGGTTGCGCCATTGCGTTCGTCTCGGAAAAATACGCGAAATAGAGTCCGAAATTTCGTAAATCGGAGTCCGTATGAAGAAGATATGGACGAACGAAGTTAGGCAGAAAAACCGAAAACAAGCCAGAATGCACTGGCACACTTGTGAAGTGCGCCAGCACAAAAATACACTGGCGCACTTAGGAAGTGCGCCCGTGTCGAGCCAGAAACCTGCACAGCCTTCTGGCTTGACCCTGGCTGGCCTGGTGCACATGTTTTGGCCCTTGGTCTTGTTTTGGAGGCTTGTGACGATTTTTGAGGGCTGGGATCTATCCTAGGGTTAATCCTATGGCCTAAAACACTAGCCTAATCTATAAATAAGACCCTAACCTACCCTAAATCATCATTAATTTATCCTACAACTAAACTATGGCAAAATCAATCCTCTCATGGCCTCCACTCTCTTCATAAATTCCTAAATCAAATTTCTAAGAGATTTCCATGCATACAAGTGTATTTAGGCTTGTATGATCCTCTTTAGCTTGCATTAAAGTCTTGTTTCTCTAATGGCATCATAAAGGAGGAGTCTTGATCAAGTTTTCTTGCATTTTGGGGTTTTAATTTGTTGCATAAAGGGTTTCTTACATTTGCTATACTCATTTGAGTCCACATAAGCATTGTAAGCCCTTCCCTACTCTTAGATATTAACTATGAAGTTAAATGTTCATATTGAAAGTTTGGGTTTGATTAATTAGAATGATGCATGCTATCATGTTATGCGAGTTTATGAAGTCATTATCTTGATCTTATGAGCTAAAGGCCACAACCTTTATGTTGAAATGTTGCATTATGCAACATGAGAATCTTCATAATCATTATGTCAACTTGCATATGAAGTCATAATCCTTATATGATGATATATGCGAGTTTCTAGCCATCATTCCATGTCTTTTGTCACCATGATTCGCTTATGTACCAAGTTTGGGTTGATGCATGTTTTTGAGGCTTAAGAATGTAACATGCAAGCTAATGAACACATTTGTGCCTCATTTGCCACCATGATTAACTTGTGGCTTAATACCCATTTTTGTCATTCCTTTGCCAAGTCTCTTCTTTTAATCCATCACGTTGTTGCGAACGTATATGCTAGTTTAAAAAGCGTTGGGGTCACATTATGGGGAAACATAATGACATGAATATGACTTGGGTAAATGGGTATAAACATGACAACATGTAACGTTAAATATGACATGTGTTTATACTTGAAAACATGACTTGAAGTATAACATGGAAGTTGACATGTAAGTATGCATAAAAACATAAGCTTGGGAATTTACCTATTAAGTTAGGTCTACCCATTTGGAATTTACCTATTAAGTTAGGTCTACCCAATTGCTTGAAAACTTGACTATGAACATGACACTAGACTAAACATGAAAGTGGCCAACTCGAGGTTGGGTTGAGTTTGCAACGTAAAACTACTCGGAACCGACCGGCCTAACTAGTAGTTGCAAACAATAGGACCCAATGTGAGAAGTTGGTCATGTTGTGCTTGAACCCGAGGTTAGACCAAGTTGTGGTGTAAAGCTACCCGGAACCGACCGGCATAACTAGTAACCACAACAAAGTCTAATGTGAGAGGTTAGGGTGCATTAAGTAATTAATGCCACATGATAGGGTTAAGTTAATTTGATTAATGACTCTTAACCAAATATGACTTGGGTAAATGGGTTAAGTAAATTGGTTAGGCCAATGATACTTAACAAAACATGACAAGGTTGGGTAGGTTAAGTGATTTGATTTGCCTAATGACGCTTAACCATTTTTATACGACTAGTGGACGGGGATTAAGTTAACCAACACTTAATCAATCCAACATGATAATTTGGCAAGGTTAAGTAAGTTTTCTTAATGACACTTAACCATACAAGATGATTAGGGGATGGGGTTAAGTAATTTGCACCTAACTAATCTGACACGGTAATTAGATGGGGTTAAGTAATCCACACTTAACTAATCTAAACACAGTAATTCGATGGGGTTAAGTTAAACACTTAACCAATTTAAACTCGGTAATTCAATGAGGTTAAGTAACCAATACTTAACCAACTTAACGTGATAATTTAATGGGGTTAAGCAACTTATACTTAACCAATTATACATGATGATTTGATGGGGTTAAGTAACTTACACTTAACCAATCTAATACGCGGACATGATAAGGTTAAGTCACAAAACCTTTTTAGAATATACTTAACCATTGTAGTACGATTAGAGGATGGGGTTAAGCCAACCTATACTTAACCAATACGACTCGATAATTTGATGGGATTAAGATAATCTATGCTTAATCGATCTAGCAAGATAATCCGATAGGATTAAGGTAAGCTAGTACTTGACCAATTTGACTTGATAGGGTTAAGTCATGAGCCTCTGGGTACACTTAACCAACTTGTGGGACTAAGTCTTGAACTTAAATACTTAGCCAATCTTTGACGTGATTCGTGGGCGGGTTAAGTCATGGACTTGAATGATAGCACTTAATCCAATAGACAAACCCTAGCTAGAAGAACTAGGTAGAAAACCGTGGTTAATCAAGGATAACGGGAAAGGAAGCTAAGTGGTAAACCTTAGTTAAGGGTAACTAAGTAATAATTCTTAGCTAAGGACATAGGACTAATTCTCAAAACGATGAGTAACCTGATACGGTAGGTCATCGCTTAGTATACGAGGGGGAGCAAGTTATCTGACTTGGATAAAAGCTCCAGTGCACTGGGTGCCGAAGTAAAAGCTTCGGGGGACATGAGGATATTCTTGGGATCCCTCTGTGGGCTGCCAGGTAATTATACTAGGCCCATGAGAGGTTAAGGTCTGCGTTAGAAGGACCAAGAGTATGCCTTGGTTGCTATGTGAGCAACCTAAAGACTGGGATGGATTAGCGTGGAGTCGACGATTCTTGTTTTTGCCCTGGATAGCACATCGCCGACTACCTACCATCTTTAGTCAATCGTGTACGTGCGGAAAGGCAGGGAACCCCCAACAGACCATGTGCTTGCTATCGAGTCATGGGTGAGGTTGGCCCGTAGGAAAGTGGGCTATAGTGGGGCGGTGGAGTGGTTCTTATACATGATTTTTCTTGAATTGCCTTTCAGTAGTTGAGGGAGGGGTCACGTGGGACCATAGCCACGGGTACAAAAACAGACCTTGATATCTGCATCGGCAGACGATTTAAAGCTCCCGACCGAGTTCCGTATTTCTTGATTTGCCCTGGCACGGAACTCGGATGGCACATTGGGGAACATATGCATCTAGACATGGAAAACGATTCACGATACATACGTGGGATCAAGGGCACGGTTGACGGGTGGCGTAATCCTAGGTGGCCAAAACCCAAACCGAGACACGGAAACGTTCAATAGGTAGCATAATCCCTAGCGGTCCTAGGTGGCATAAATCCTAAGTGGACGCGCGATAGTTCATGGTAAGGAAACACAACTAGATCAAGGGTTGCAGTCCAAAACAACTTCAAGGATAAACCGTTTACATGGGAAAGCCCGTACATCCTACGGCAAAGAACTGAACTTATACATGGAAAGAAACATATGAGTTGAGTAACCTATATATGCGGCATATTAGGTTGACAGGGACCATTACACGACTTCTGAGTAAGGGTCATTCACGGATAACACGTAATACAGTTGGGATACTAGTACGGTAGGTGCAGAGCAGATATACAGGATAGATACCATGGGACGTTATACGTGATAGATATCTTGGAATATTATACTTGATAGGAACCTGACGATGTGATACCTTGTTTTGTCTTGACATCGTAATTTATCATGACATTTTAGTTTATCTGAGTTCAGTAGTTCATCCTGTTATTTTGATTTAGCTTATCTATCTTGTTATCATGCTTATGTTCATCTCAGTTTCTCATGTCAGTTAACTTTACTAGTTTTTATACTAATAGTAGATAGGGCTTACTCAGTCTTTTTGACTGACCCGTTTTGTTTCGCCTCTTTTCTTCCGTTTCCCCCCCCCCCAGGTTACAGGGAGGAAATACTGTTGTTTAGTTCGGACTTCTTCTGCTTGAAGGTCATCATGGATGGCTTGGATTTTTCTTGGCTATGGCTACTTTACTGCTTTTTCTTGGGGAATAATTTATGAAAAAGTCTTTATGCTTCTTTATTATTGCAAGACAGGTTTTGATGTACTCTGATGTAAAAGGCTTTAGACCTTATTTATTCATGTTATGAAAGTTTGATTTTACTTCCGCTATTTTATATATGTTCTGTCTTGTAATACTTCTGTGCATATTTACCAATAATACTCCTCCAAACCTAGTGCATTCCCTTTGTGAGTGACCCTAGCGGAGGTGGGGTGTTACATAAATTCTCGTCACCTCGTTTCCGTGTGGAAATAAATAGTCCATGTGCCGTATCTAATAACTAGAGCGACGTGATTATTGTCAACTCCAGACCCGTGTGGGGTTTTTATTAATCTGGAAATTTATCGTTATATTTTTATATAGTCCATATCAGTCATCAGTTCAACCTGTAGTATATAGTCATCGCCATACAAGCCTCTCGCTCATATGGTAAATCTTCTACCTCGTCACACAAGCTCCAATTGCTTATGTGGAATATGATGAAGTATGCCTATCGTCACGAAGTATGCCATGTAGTGTAGTTCAAAATTAATTGTTACTATCCTATGGCGATGTTTATTATTTCACATAGAATAACCAGCACTCCGCATCCAATGGCATTCACAGGAGTTGATATATAAATAAAATTGCGCAGCCAACTCATCAAGGTTTACCTATTTTTCGGGCACGCAAATAATTTCTTTACTCTACCGCTAATCCATTTTTCCCGTTCAACACATGTATATATATGCAGAACAAAGCTAATAATAATATTTCTAGCAAACTATTATTTATTTCAACACATGTGTATTTTTATCAAAGCATATACATGGTAAAAGAAATATTTTTATCGTCAAAAATATTTATTCAACACGTGAATGTTTCTAACACTTCATATTCACAATAAAGGTGTAGTTTTTATTGTCTATTCATTTTATTTTTAAAATACAATAACATTCAATACATGAATTTCAACTCGATGAACGAATTACAACTCAACACATGAATATTCTCTATAGTTTGTATATGTATAAAAATGTGATTTTTATCGCTAAAGCTATTTGTTTAAATTCAAATAATATTCAACACATGAATTTCAACTCAACGAATGAATATTCTCTATAGTTTGTATATATATATATATAAAAATGTGATCTTTATCGTTAAAGCTATTTGTTTAAATTAAAATAATATTCAACACATGAATTTCAACTCAACGAATGAATTGCAACTCAACACATGAATATTTCAGAGAATTTCGGCAGCATAACGGCAGGGTAGTTAAAACCGGGACCGTCCCTAGTAAGGCTCCTCGCTCTACCTTAAAACCTCGCGGTTTTTGACAATGGGGATCATGCATCTAGTTCGCACGCAGGCGGCATGTTTTATTTTCAATTCCACAATCCTATTCTAATTTGTTTCAACCACAAGAGGGTATTTTTCAACCACAAAGGTATTTTTCAACCACAATATCAACCACAAACAATCATTTCCAACCATTCGTCACACCATATAATATCACGTCAATCACAAGCAATAAATATCGTCCATGGTCTGTGGACGAGGGTAGTATATATATATAATATTATAATTCACTTGCATTTCATCACAATTCAAAGCATATATGTTTCATTCAACGCTTGTATAATTTATACATCGTTAATATAACTTATACAACACATGTACATGAGGTATACCATGCGTATATAATTTACACTTCGCTTATATAATTTATACAACGCGATTTCATTCACACAATTAGTTTAGATTCCTCACATTGGTTATTGCAGTGCTAAAAATCGTAGGAAGATCAGAAAAATCCGCGGCTTCTTCTAGAATGTAGACAGCCTCCTTGCGGTCACGGTGTCTCCTGTTTCATCGAATTTCGATCACATAGCAAAAATATACGATTTTTACAAGTTTGCAACACTTTATAGTGTAAAAATCAATTGAAAATAGAGTAACCGTATACCTCCTTTGCGCGTTCGAAACTAGGTTTCAATTTTTCGGCTAAACCGTGAAGCGATAGGACGAACGGCCAGTACTACGTCGAAGAGGAAGGGAAGAGCTTCCCGGCGCTACCCACGGTGGTCAGATCGACGGCCCCCAGCGATCCCGGCGGCGGCGTGAAATCCGGGTCTTCTCGGCGCTGTATCTCACTCAATACTCGACGATAAATTTTGAAGTTGGTATGGATTTGAAGATCTCTGGACGCTCATCAAAATGGATTCTAGTTTTCTTGATTTCGTTGTGTGGTTGTGGAGAAATTGAAGAGAGAAGTTGGGAGCACTTTTCCGTCTCGTGCTAGGAGCTCGATGGAGAAGAAGAGATCTGATTGGTCGGCTCCTTTTTATTTTAGTTTTTAATTTATTTAATTCCAATAATACCCCCTTCCACACACGAACTCGAAATCAAACCCAACGACTGTCGCCCCTAGCTAAATACCCCCATTCCGGACACAATGGGATATGTTTTGTTGGCCAATTCGACTGTTACAGTCAGTTATTTTTCAAATTAAAATATAAAACATTCAATATTTAATTTGAACGTACATTTCAATTTGCCAGGGCCACAAACTGAGTCGAAAAATTCCAGAAAAATAAATCTAGCTTTGTTTTGACGATACGGTCCTAACAAAAACAGTTTCGTCGAATTCTGAGCTCGTTTGAAAAACGGCCATTTTTAGGTCGACCCATCTTAACAGAAATTGACCAATCACATTTTCTTTTGCCCCGCTCACATACTAGCTTCAAAAATTATGAAATTTGAAACTTAGCAATAATTTGACATCCCGGACCCAACAAAAGTGGTTTCGTCGAATTCCGAGGTCGTATGCAAAATATCAATTTTCAATGGCTATATATGTTATATAGCGACCTTTCTGAAAATTCATTTGGCCATAACTTTTGATTCCCGCTATGAAACTTCGATTTTTCAGATTCGTTAGAAAGATATTCATAAACAGATTTAAATATTTTCAGTTTCGCTAAAATTCGTTATATTTTCCACCCGGTACAGTCATACAAAGTTTGTATTCAAAATTTCAAACTGCAATACTATACCCAATTCTCTATTTTGTTGAAATATGCTATTTCAAATATTCAAATTCTTTGGTAATAACCAAATTTAAAAATTTTAAATTGGTTCACATTTTACGGGTTATTACAATCCATTTACAAGTCCGTTCTAGGTCTGAACGAAACCGGAGGCACTTTCCTCGCATATCCGTCGACCTCCAAGCACGTCCGGAAGGCTACTACTTTAGCCCCCTTCAAGGTAGCTACTCCCATCGTGAGCATCAGTAGCACTCATCCATTCGATGTGAAGATTGTCGGTCTTGCACCGTCTTCAATCTCTTCGACTCGTCGTCGAATCAGTTATTCAGAATGGGTTATACCCGGACTTTCTGAATAACTCGCGTATCTTAATCAACAAGTGCTATAAAACACAATATACGCCTCATTCCAATTCAGAATATTCACACTCCTAGGGAAAGATTCCCATTAATTTTATCAAAGATAAATTCTTTTAAATCTATTCTTTAATCTTCCTTTGGATATCATTTCAAACCATATTATGGTTTTCCAAACTAGTCGGGATTAGCAAACCACACCGAAGTAATTATTTATTTTATTTCCCAATCCCAACCTATTTATCCCATGGAGCAAAACTGGTGATACTCCATATCTAACACCACGGGGTTATCGGTAAAGTTAATTACCATTTCACGTTCAAATCTAATTAAAGATTTAACTATCGCAAGGAGTCCATTCTCGCTCACTTTCCAAATTTGGAAATTTAAATTATCAATTCACATTTCAATCTAATTAAAGATTCATTAAAACTCCTTTTACTAGGTTAAAGAACTGATGTCATTTAAAACACAGTTCACGATAAACCCAAATCACATTCTATTTTAATTCCAATTAAATATATTAGAAATTCTAGTTATCTAAAACCCATTTCAAATTCAATTTATTTATTTCAAAAATAAATTGGTTTTAGTTCTAGTTCAAAACTTGTTTATTTCAATAAAAATCTATTTTTATCTTTTCAAATATGGAGTTTTTCATCCCAGTTCTTTCCCAAATCATTACTTATGCTTTTACACAAATTATTGATATTTTTAATAATTTTATCAAGGCTCCATCTACGGCTATCGAACTGCACTTACAGCAACCTTTTCCATATTTGATTTGGACATAATTCCAAATCCAACCGTTAGATTTCAAATTTCTAATATTCATTGGAAAGCTCTTTTCGATACGAACCCAACGGTACCGGTTTCAGGAGAATTCGACGGTCGGATCTCCCGCTACGTCAATTCGAAGTCAATGGTCGAAATTCGCGAACTACCGCAGCGCGGCGCGTTCTATTCAGGCCATTATATAATATATATATATATATATATATTATATATATATTTCGTCGATTTCCTTTCAAAACGTATTTTATAAATCGTTTTAAATTCGTTTCAAAAACAATTTCAACTTTCATTTCAAATTCAAGTCCAAATTGAATTTTTCCTTATAAATTTGTTTTAAATTCATTTCAATTCAATTCAAATTTCAAATTCATTTCAATTCGAATTCATTTTCTATTCAGTTCAATTCGAATTCATTTTCTATTCAGTTCAATTCGAATTCATTTTCTATTCAGTTAAATTCGAATTCATTTTCTATTCAGTTCAATTCAAATTCATTTTCTATTCAATTCAATTCGAATTCATTTTCTATTCAATTCAATTCGAATTCATTTTCTATTTAATTCAATTTGAATTCATTTTCTAGTCAATTCAATTCGAATTCATTTTCTATTTTCTATCAAAATCGAATATTTCATATACATGACAATTTTATACAGTGTATATATATATATGTTAAAAATTATATTTTTAACAAACAAATCATTTTCACATTTCACACATATATATATCGTTTTCATTTCATATATACATCGTTTTCACATATATAATATTTTCACTTTCAATATATATATATATATATATATATTCATTTTTCAATATATACGATATTTTCACTTTCAATATATACATTATTTTCACTTTCAATATATACAATATTTTCACTTTCATATATACATTTCATACACTTCTAATATATATAATTCATTTCACATCACGATCAATTTTCACACAGAATACAATCAAACAAGTCATCCATGGTCTGTGGACGACGGGGAGCTGTTCATATATGCAATTACAAAATAAATAACTGTACAGAAAATTTAAAGTGAGAGAATTCTCACAGCGGTCTTTATTTCTGAATTTCTGAATTTCTGTTCGGATTCGAAATTGGGTGAATTCCAACGTGCTCTGTTTTGGACACGGTCAGTTTTGTTGTGAAGCTCTCGTTTTTTCGATTCCAATGCAACTGGAATTTCTGAATTTCGTTTCCATATGAAAAAGTTATACCCTTTTAAACATTACACAATTTAAAAAAATTAGTTAAGAAATTGTGTACATTAAATGCCCTCCACTTTATCTTCCCCGTTCAATACGTTGTAATCCCTCTTGCTCAAGTCCATCGTCGATCGCAACATCCAGGCGGCGCTCCTCCTAGGACCGCCTTGACCCAGATCGGACCCCATCAATTGGTTGCTCTTCGCGTCGCCATCCTACCCCAACCACCATGTGCCGATCGACACCCCCAGGCGCCTCGATTTTCGCCCCAAACGCCCGCACTTTGCGGTGAAAATTTGGGCAAGCCACTTCTCAGAAATCGATCAACTCCGTATGGCTTTGAAGATCTCGAACCACTCTATGATTTTTTCTTTATAAATTTGGATAATTCTTGGTGGATTAAGAGAAATCGATTGAAGAATTTGGGAATCGCCAAACCGTTGAATAGCTTTCAGAGGCGGCTCTGAAAAACGGGGCTAGGGTTTGACCTGGTCAAATTAGTATACATATACCTTTTTTTATTTTATTTTATTTTTTTATTCTATTTAATTCCCAAAAGTGAATATGTATACGAACTCCAAATGAGACCCAACGACTGTCGTCCCTAACTAATTACCCCTATTCTGAACACGATGGGACATGTTTCGTAAGCCAGTTCGACTGTTTCGATCAATTTTTATTCAAATTAAAATATAAAACATTCAATATTTGATTTGAATGTACATTTCAATTTGCCGGGGCCACATACTGATTTTAAAAATTCCCGAAAAATAAATCTAGCAATGTTTTGACGATACGGTCCTAACAAAACTAGTTTCGTCGAATTCTGAGACTGTTTTAAAAATGGCCCTTTTCTGGTCGATCCAATTTAACAGAAATCGACCAAACACATTTTCCTTTGCCACGCTCACATACTAGCTTCAAAAATTATGAAATTTGAAACCTAGCAATAATTTGACATCCCAGATCCAACAAAAGTGGTTTCGTCAAATTTCGAAGTCGTTTGCAAAATGGCCATTTTCACGGGCTATATAAATTCTATAGCAACCTTTCTGAAAATTCATTTGGCCATAACTTTTGCTTCCCACTATGAAACTTCGATTTTTTAGATTCGTTAGAAAGATATTCACTAAAGGATTTAAATATTTTTGGTTTCACTCAAATCCGTTTTGTTTTGCACCCGATACAGTCAGTCAAAGTTTGAATTCAAATTTTGAAACTACCGCGTCATTTCAGGCCTTGTTTATAATTATAAATAATTATTTATATTCTAACGACGACGTATATAAATATATTCATTCTAATTCTATTCAAATTAAATTTCTCGTTGATATTATTTAAAATAATTCATTTTAAATAATCAAAATTCGTCAAAATTGCTAAAATAAAATTTTCAAACTGGCTCGCATTTTCCGGGTTGTTACATGGTTGATTGTACATGTTGCTATGACTGTATGGTGTGCTTTGTGATTGATTAGAACTGTTAGATTGGTCGAAAACGCCGTCGTATGTCATAAAATAGTCGTTGGAAAGTTGCAGGAAATGTGCAGGGTTTCAAACCGGATCGGATCGGATTATTGGGCTCGGATCGGATAGGAGAACTAGGCAAGTGGACTTGATTCGGATTGGAACTTAGCATATGGGGCTTGGCGAGAAGGAAGGTATAACGGACAGTGATTTTCGGCCCCGGAAATCGACACAAGTACCTTTACCGTAACTCAAGTCGACCTTCCAAACACCGAAAACACTGGACGTTATTAGAAAGAAATTAGAGGGTGAGGTATGAGAGAAAGAAATATTAGAATAGAAGAAGTAGAAGAACCAACACAACACAGAGTCTCACATCGCAGCAGAACAAAATATAATACAGAAATAACTTTATTGAGAGCTTTAAAAATATTTAAAATATCAGAGTACATTGCACATCGGAACAGTTTATAATAACCTGTTCCCATATACAACACACTGCGGAATAGTAGCCATATAATATTATACGTCTGAACTCTTCCAGCTCGTCTCTTTACAGCATTCGATAACCTAAACCTGTACACCCCGGGCTAACCCGATCATTTACAAAACACCGGGTCAATCTGGTGAACCAGAGTGAGAAAAATTCGCATAGTATTAAGGGTACCACACAACCTGATTTTAAAGTTAAAATCTTTCAAAGAAAAGGATAATCGTAAGACCAAATCCACACATAAATACGGACGGTTTTTACCTTACGATAACCCAAAACAGTTTTTGAAATCAATATCTTGTCTGATATTATAATAATGTCTAATTACAAGTAAATAACAATCTAGTAGAACGCGTGCATCTCACGCTCTACATATATAGTATACAAACAAAACCGCGGGCGCTTATTGGAGATTGGATTCCGACTATGACAAGGTATGGGACCACCTGCCGATCGTGTATCTCTAGAGGCGAATACACTGGGTTCAATAAGAACGTCTTGCAAACCGGTCCACACATGACCTACCACTCATTTCGCTTGAGTGTATCAAATGTATATCACCAACGGTTGGGAGCTACCCACCGTCTTCCCGAAAAGGGACAGCATCGAAATAGATTCAAGAAACAAAAGGATTTTCTCTAGATAGGTGATTATACACCCTAGTGGGAGCGACCCACATAGCCATGCTGCCTGCCCGATTTTTGTCATTTCCCGGTTGTTGAGGCTTGAGGTTTGAATATCCTTTACAACACTTGGCTACCATTTACTTTGAATGCCACATCGTCAGATCCGCTAGATATCACTAATTGACGTCCACAAAAATACTCTAGTGGTTAAGCTAAGAGAACCGTCATCCTCCACCACCAACTATGGTACGTTTGAAGAAATCAACGTACGTAATTCCTTTGGAAATACTCTGTCGGACATTCGACCATACAAGTCACCCAGGAACAGGATGAACCGAAGGTATTCCCCTACTGCATCCAAGGAATCACCCTACAGATCAGTAGCGAGAAGTCCTTGCAACCCGTAGATTCCAGCCACGACAGAACCACAGTTTATCCCCGGGAGCTAACCCGAGATTATTAGTAATACTTCCGCTTATGGAGATCTACAGTCTCCAATGCTCCATCTCGACCATCTTCTGATATCTTCACGTATTTGTTGGTCGGAATGGTTTTCGAATATAAATTCGATCCTGGTCTTTCCGTACCAACATTCGCAATTGACAGATTTGATGGTCGGTGCATTAACTATCAAAATAAACAGTGTTTCAAACATGACAATCCAGTGAGTTCACTGGTTCGGTATTCAGCACCCCTTGGCCTTTTAATTAAAATAGATGTAAATTTAAAACTCTTAAAATATTTAGATATTGAAAATATAGTTTTCTCACTTCTTATTTAACATAAGATTATCCTTAAACCAATTCACCTTTATCTCCAATTTCCTATTTTCACTTTCAAAACATTAGTTACATTATCACTCAATATTGGAAATCGATTTAACTTATTACCCATAAAACAACATTATGAAATATCGTTTATTTCATTCCTTGGAATAGTGATCCATGCTTATTACTATAGAATAGAATTCAACTTTTACATTTCCTTCTAGTTCGAAAATGTCATTGTAACTTTCGGTGATTCCCTTTTTACTTTGGAACCCTTAGTATATATATATATCCCAAATTTTCACCAAAATTGTTGCGTTATTATTTCTCTAATGAAATAATAAACCATCACTATTTCCTTTTACCATTACAACTAATATCACCTTCAGATACTCCTGTTGTCGTTCAAGTTGGGGTATTTTAATTTCCTCTTAGACCTTGATTAACAACATTCACACCTAAAGATAAATATAAGTCGTAATCCTAAAAACCAGTATCTCGATCCAATATCAAATCAAATTCCCTTTAACTATTTCTCACTCGAAATTTCATTTTAATTGCCCATCTTTACTCAATCCCATTTTTAGCAACGTTAATTAAGAATTAACGTTATAACACCTCAAATCTCTTTTATGTAAGTCTGGTTTATCATAAACTCTTTATCATACTTTCCTTTTACTTAATTCAAATAATTAAGTAATATTTATTTTACTCTAACGCATTTGCTTAACTATTCCTTTCATAACTTCGTTATAAAACTCAAGTGTTAAATAAAACCTGTTCCCACTCTCCTTTCGTCATTCAATTGATTTCCATTTCAACTTCGATTACTTTTTAAATGATTTCCCATTAAAAAGTAATTTTCTAAATTATTATCAATTACGATAATATTTTATTTCAACCATTAAATACATTGGTAGTTAATTTCTTTATTAATTTAAAATAAGCAGTAAATCCCTTTTTAAAATCTAACAGTATTCATTAAACTATTTCCTATTCAGAACAAATTAATTCAGAAATCAATGCAAATAAAGAGTCGATTTATTCACTTAAAACACGATTACCTTATTAACAAATTTCCATTTGTTCTTCCCTTTAAATTAATTAATAATATAATTAATTTTAAATAATTCCATTAAATTGTTTCTCAACCACACAATTATCCAAACTTAACCCTTTGATTAATTTCCTTATTCTCACATTTCAAATCTGATTAACATCAGTTTTGACTTTATAAGATCAATTTACAATTGATTATAGCCATAAATATTTATTTCCTTTGAATAAAGTTTTATTCAAAAAATATATATATTTTTCAAAATCTATCACCAGTTATAAAACAAATTTCATAACTTCAGTTCTATCGATTTACCTGACGGTAAATCGATATAAACAAACAATTTACTTTTAGGCCATTTACTGTCGATTACTCAACCATTTCTGCCCATTGGTTAACACACAACACAGGTTGGTTTTCACATCAATGATCAATAATCAAATCCATCACACCAAACACAATAGTTCATATATTATAATATGAAAATAAATTATCTATTTGAGGAATCCAGTTGAATCCCTTCAACCTGTTCTTCCCTGTATACAAATGGTTATCTCCACACACTTTTAAACAATTCAAACAGATCAAACAATTCAAACAAGACAAACAATTCAAACCATTAAACACGTTTATTGATAAACGTGACCAATAAGGTAAGCTACCTTTATTGGGACCAATCGTTAAAATAACGATTTGATATTTCACTGAAATTAAACAATGGTTTAATTTCATCAGTCATATCAACAAATAAATATAATACTAGCAAATAGTCAAATATTAGCAAACAGAGCACACAAAATAAAAACCCAATTTATATAAAATATAAATGGGAAAACTAAGTGAGTTTAACTCACCTGAGTCTCATTCGTCGTCAAAACGGTTTGTTCTAATTAAATTAAACGGTCGTTTAATATAATTAAAACTGCGGCTGCTTCCAACTCCGCCAAAACGGCTTTCTATCAGTACGTCCGTCGATACTGGTTCCGTGGCCCTTGTTTGGTCTGAATCTGTTGACACATGAGAATGTCACACAAACTATACGTTCTTGCTTTTTAAATTAATTACACCTTAAATAAATATTTATTTTATGCTATTTATACACGTTAAAAATTATAAACTATCGGCATGTTATGCATGGATGGGACTCTACTCAAATGTTCCTTCAAGACCACACGTCTATAGTCCTATGAAACAGTTGATAGAACAAATTACATGATCTTACATTGTTTCTGATGTGTTTCAAATTGACCTGGTACTTCCCCCGTGTAGGTACAACACGACTAAAGGAAACAACGGAAACACAAATGTTTCGTGTTCCAACAACTAATACTTATATGTTAACTGTTAATTAAATCACTACATGTGTTTATAAACTTGATTAGGCATAAGTTAGGAAGCAATTAGGCATATTTGATATTTAATCAAGAATACCCAGGCTACACTTGGTTAGTCAAATTCCAAACCGGGTTAAGTATATTAAAATGTTGATTAGGGACATGCGAAGATATGGTAGGTTATCAGGCTACGTAGGATTAGGAAATATAAATATAAATTAGTCTAAACACATGTCCTGTTCCTTTCTTTATACTTGCTACTCATCATTTTCACGGATGCCACAGCCGAACCCCATTCTTTCTTATTTTTCTTTTCTTTTCTTCGAACAGTTTTGCATCTCCGAGCTCCCAGTCCACCGAAGTACAGACATGCACGCGTTTCCCCCGTTCCTTCCATTTTCTGTTCTTTTTTTTTTATCGGATCTGCTATACTCAATACCCTGTAACCCAACTTCTCACATTCCATTTTCCTTACTGCATTCGCTACTCCCCTCTTTGCTTTCCAGTTTTGCTCTTTTCTTTCCCATGTCTTCACCCGGTCTTCACAAAAGAACAGGCTGCCTCGTTGAACCGCCACTTCACAAAACACCCCTCCACGCCTTCGTTTAAAACAGAATGCCTTCAGCCCCTCTGTATTCCGTAAAGCTGCACCACCATACACGTTAAACAGTCCTCTCCCCTGAAAGTTCTCTCACTTCCCGATGATCTATGCCCCATCTGCAAGCACTGGCGTGAGCGCTTCTCCCTCCCCCGAACCCAACACATTACTATACCAAGTTTCCCATTTGCCACCTACCCTTCAACTTTTCTCTACCGTGCACTCTTGATAAGAGGAGACCAGCGAATCCAAAATCCATTTATTTCATGGAGTTTCTTTGTTTTAGAAGAACATGCTTCAAATACTAGGTTACGTTTCTTTGTTTGCTGGAAGGGAAATGTGAGTGAAGCCGCTGTATTTATAAGAGGAAGATACCTGGGGGACACGTTTTAGAGAATCGTTTTCATCCGTATTACTTTTTCGGCAAGGACTGATGTTAACTGAAAAGAAATTACATAAAAGATGGCGTGCTGCAGTGGAAACACAGTGTAGGAGAAGAAGTAGAACGAGCCGTAGGCTCTCCTTTTTCAAACGTTGCATGTGATTGCTTTTAATATGATTTGCACTTGCATGTGCTTGGCAGCAGGATGATTTCGAGATTTACAGAAGGAAATGTCACCAAGTCATGTGCAAGGAAATGTTTTCAGACAAAAGTATTGACGTGAACACAAATTTTCATTTCTGTGGATGTGTATATTTAAATATTATACTATAATATGGTGATAGGATAGTCTAAATTTTATGTGCATAATTATATTATTATCGAAACTTCGTCGTGAAGTAACACGCAGAACCCATCACAAACGACTTCTGTTTACTGATAAAAAAACTAATCTTAGTGTAAAAAGGTATTCCGAACCTAATGGAACAAGTTTCGTCGAAATTCGAGGTCGTATGAAAAAATTTCCTTTATAAAACCAGAAATAAATACACGTTTAATTTTTTTTCACGATCACCAGATAAATCAAATCAACTTGAAACTTTGATATCCTAAAATAATTTTTCAATACGAACCCAATGGCACCAGTTTCGTCGCATTCTGAGACTGTTTCTCTGATAGGCTATTTTTCCGTGCACCACAATGCCCTTTTGGACACCAAATTACACGGTCTCCAAAAGTAACAAACTATATATGTAATGACCCGCATTTCTGACCGTTGAATAATTAATTTATTTAATTATTTAAATATCGTTTTGGCGATATCGATAACTGGAATTAAAATAATGTTGAATATTTAATTGATAATTATAATATAATAATATATTATAATGTCAAAATAGTCAAAATAGCTGAATTCACAATATAGTGTGAATTGGATTATATATAAGGTATAATTCAGTTTGGAATTGAATTTGAATAACGAATATATTTTATAAACAGCAGTTTGAACGTGGAATTTTAATAAAATTATAATCGAGCTCGAAATGGCGCTGCAGTTCGCTATTTGGCGATTTGAACTTCAACTGAATGTACAGAGTTCGTTTTAAATCGGATTTCTGTGAAACAAGAAACGTGTGGAGCTGACGGAGTATATCTTTCTAGTGGAAGAGAAAAATCGGGGTTTCGTCGTGTAGATTTTGAGATATGTCCAAATCAAATTTTAAATTAGTCGCTATAGAATCGTTTATCGACCGTAATGGTTTATTCGATAAAACAAGAGATCGAGTTTTGAATTTAGACAAGGTTCTTTAGGGAAATAGTGATAATTTAATTTTTATAATTTTACTGTAATTTTTAATTAATTAAATAAGCAACTTTTTATTTGGAGTATTTGGCACCCTGTATCGCCATTTCGGTGTTTCACAATATGAGTTCATCTACCGGTATTATTATATTTTTGGAATCGTGGGACATTCCTTGTCTCATTGGTATTTTTATTTCTGTCGTTGGCCATCCGGATGAGAACATAACTTCATATAGAGGGGTCACCGAAATATCAATACAAAATATCCTAAGTGTTTGTGGACCTAAGGGAGGCCACGCATTGTTTTTTTCTCAGCCAACCGTTCCCATAGCCTAAAAACAACTCCACGTACATCCTTAACTAATAATATATATAATCTCCTATAAATGCAAACATTTTTAAAACCTAATTTCCATCATTCCTCAGTCAACTAAAAATGTCGCCGCAAGTTTCCATCCTCGAACAGTGAAAACAAACTTTCAAAAATCCAAACAATTCGAAATCAAATCCTAAAATCATAATATTTATATATAGGAATCCCTGCTCTCGTTCTCTTCAACATAATGGGATTTGCGTTGAACTCGATTTCACTTTTGGCTCGCAGTATTCTTCAGCGTGAACCTAGGGTTCAAGATACTGGCGAATGGGAGGATTTAATCTCGAATTCGAGTTGATGAGGAGATGTAGAGGAGATCGAAACTCCACAGTAGTTGTCAGTTTGGGGTTTACGAAAAGATGTGGCTTAGGTTTGGCCACTTCGTTGTTTTTGAATCCGTGAGAGTGAGATGAGGAGAGGACGGGGGTGATTGCTGAAGGTCTGGAGGTTGGTGCGGGTTGGTCTTGGGGTCGTTGCTTTACTGTTGCGAAGGGGGAAATGTTGGCAGTTGTTTCGAAAGGTCTGAAGAGCGTTGAGATACTGGAGGGAGCTTTCAAAGAAGAAAAAGTGGGGGTTCAAAAATGGTTTTTGTTCTCAGTTTCATTCAGGGAGGAAGCCGAGTGGTATAAGTGTTGAAACAGGAGTTCGATGCTTTTCCTATTGATCTGGAAGTCGCAGTTCACTATAAGGATCGATGGGAGTGGATGCAGCGATGTGATAAAGTAGAGGGTGCTGATTCGAAAGTCTGGATGGAAAAGGACCGGATTCTGGGAAGGAGTACTAACGGTATGGTGATTAGTTTCCTAACTAATTTATTTAAAAGGTTTTATCGTGATAAATTTTGATTGATCTGGGATGGAGTAGTGAAGCTTAAAGCTGTGGAGAAGGGGGTTGTTTCGGGTATAAAGGACGTGGTGATGAACTGGAGTCTGGATTCAAAAAGGAGATCGACGATGGACGTAGTTTGCCGAATCATGGAAAGATGAAGGGGCGTTGGAAATTTTGTGTTCATCGAAAATGGCCTGGGAGGGTAAGTAATGAGCAGGAGCGGTTAAGTCTAAATGGTGATTAAAGGGTGCTAATCTTTTAAATTAATTAGAAGGAGGACATGGGTGGTTTATACTGGTGATGGTGTACATATGTGATAGGATTGATAGTCGAAGTTTGTTGTTTTGTTATTGTGCTTTGGAGAAATTAAAAGAAAGAGTAGGGTGGGATTGACATAAAGAATGAACTTGATGGAATCGGACCCAACAGGATCGTATGGACAACGACAACCCAATGCACCTGGTTTGGAATCTATTGGAGCTCATTAAAATTTATATCGAAATAAATTGCCTGATCCGAACCAACGACCGTAACGCGTTATTTAACGGTTAACGGACAAAGTGAGTAAAACTCACTAAATCTTTTCAATTTATATTTCTATATAAATTGTACTTTATTTTTGATAATTGTTGATTGATTGCTATATATTGATAATTTGGACTGTTAAATAGATTTGATTGAAAACGTAGATATAGTTATATATAGAGAACCGTCAATCAAATATGGATTCTGACTATCAGTATATTTCATGTTGGGATTAAATTGATGTATATTATACTGTGTAACATCTGTGGATGCAGGTAGATAGGTTGGAGGAATCCGACTGGGTTCCTCAACAATTATTTTACTATTTTCATATATTGTGATATATGTTGTGATTTATAATCTGTTATTGATTATGGATGTTAGAACAATATTGATCATCGTTGTTTGATATTTTAAATATCATAAGAAACCCTGAGTTGTAATAAAAATGAATATTTCAATGTATATTGAAATAAAGGAATTTTATAAAATCACAGGATTTTGTAAAAGGAAATTATTTATAAAACGAACACGATTTTATAAAAGGAAGTATTTGTAAAACAAACAGAGTTTTATAAAAGGGATATTTATTTAGAAAATAAATAGAATTGAAAAGGAGAATATTTATTTAGAAAATAAATAGAATTGAAAAGGAGAATATTTATTTAGAAAATAAATAGAATAAAGGAATATTTATTTAGAAGATAAATAAAAAGTTATAAATAGGAAATATTTGTAACGGTAAATAGAAGTTATAAATAGGAAATATTTGTAACGGTAAATAGAAGTTATAAATAGAAAATATTTGTAACGGTGATTAGAAGTTATAAAAAAGGGGATAGTTGTAATGGAAAATAAACGTTATAAAAAGGAATTTGACGAGATATAAAAGAAATAATCGAATAGAGTTAAATCGAATTTAGTATTCGAAGGAGCTAATCGAATTTAGTTATTTGAAAAGAGTTAATTGAATATTAGTTATTCAATTAGAGATAATCAAATAAAGTTAATCGATTAAAGATAATCAAATAAAAGTTAATCGAATTAGTCGAAGTAAGTTAATCGACTATTAGTTAGTCGAATGTTAGTTAAGCAAATAAGAGTTAGTCGAAGATTAGTTAATCGAATATGGTATTCGAAGTTAGTAAATCGAATATGGTATTTGAAGTTAGTAAATCAAATATGGTATTCGAAGTTAGTTAATCGAATATGTTATTCGAAAGGGGTTAGTCGAGTCGAGTTAGTCAAATAGAGTTAATCGATTTGAGTTAACTAGTTAGAGTAAATCAGTTAGAATTAATCGGTTAGAGTAATCAGTTAGAGTTAACTAATTAGAATAAATCAGTTAGAGTTAAACCAATAGAGTTAATCAGTTAGAGTTAATACAAATAATATGCCATTTAGCACGACTGCTAGCGTAATTCGCAGGGCTGCAGACCTAAGGCGGTCGGATGTTTCCTGAGGGAATCAGGCGTAACCATTGTGATCGCTGCGATCTAGAGTCAAGCGAATGGAGTTAATCGAATATTAGTTATTCGATAGGAGTTAAGATAATCGAGTTAAGATAATGGAGTTAAGATAATCGAGTTAAGTTATCGAGTTAAGATAATGGAGTTAAGATAATCGAGTTAAGTTATCGAGTTGAGATAATTAAGTTAAGTTAGTCAAGATGAGTTAATCCAAAGGAGTTAGTCGAATATTAGTTATTCGAATAGAGTTAAACGGATTTAAATACAGTTATCGAATATTGGTTATTCGAATAGAGTTAAATAGAGTTAGTCGAATATAGTTTATTCGAATAGAGTTAAAAGGAAGGAATTATCGATTATAGTTTAATCGAAAGGAGTTATCGATTAGTTAATCGAAGGAGATTATCGAATATAGCATATTCGAAAGAAAGAGATCGAATATAGTTTATTCGAAACAGAGAGATTTTGAATATAAGTTATTCGAAGAGAGAGATAATCGAATATAGGATATTCGAAGAAGAGTTAATCAAATAGAGATTACTCGAAAGAGAATTATACGTCGAATTCAATTATATCGAATTTGGGAAAGTAATATTTACTTTCCAGTTTTTTAAATCAAGAGTATACACTAATAAATTAGGGTTATTTATTCGAATTAAAGAATAAAGGTTATAATTGAAGTTAGATATTTCGAAAGTAAGGATTATAACGTTATCGTTATAATCAATGTTTTCAATAAAGAAGTGGATTCGTAAATTTAATCCAAGAGTTACGTAAAGAAGTTGTTAAAGGTTTAAAAGATAAACTGTTACTATTTCGAAGTTATAATGTTGTTCAGTTAAGGTCTGAGAGGTAATTATACCCCAACTTGATTGACTTCCTTCTTAACTAAGGAATGGTAAGGTTTGATGGTTAAGTGAATTCATTAAATGGTTTGAGTTGGCATAGCAATGTTTATTTAAAACATCTGTTTAAATCCAATAAAGGAACTTTGGAAATGTTTTCCAAATAATAAATCAGAAATGTTTTCTAATATAGGAAACAGAAAATGGAAATGTTTTCCATTGTTAATAAAGTATATTTTTTAAAATTAGAAAATAAGATATTTAGAATATAGGGAAGCAGGAGGTAAGTAAATTAATGAACTAAAGAGATAAATGTTAAATGATGATTGGTTGATATAATTTCCGTCTGGAAATAATATCGTTGTTTGCACACGAGTTTTTCTTTGATAGTTAAATCACAGACTATCAAAGGTTTTGACCATTTTGCGTTGTTAATATGGAGAGACCGGTTGGATTATTATCCAAAGAACCACTCTATATTGGCATAAGCGTTGCGAATCATATATGCTGAATATATTGAAGACGGAGTAAAGTGCAAGGGCTGTTGTATAAATCTTAGATAACAATGGACTAAGATGGATGTACTGAATAGGGCCTTCGGTTTCGTTCAGTCCCAGAACGAACGTAAATGGACGAATGTCGGACAAAGTATTTCCAATGATCGAATGGGTTGGTCTGTATAAATATATATGGTTGCAATGGATTTATCCCTTAGCATAACATCCAGGATATTTGAATAAACCAACTAATGATTTACGGATCTGATAATGTGGCATTCAAAGTGATCGTGTTATAAATGAATGGAAAGTAAGCGTAGCTTCTAGCCTCACATCCGGTAAATGAAAGAAATCGGGCAAGCAGCATGGCTAAGTCGGTCGCACCGAAGTAGGGTGTATAATCACCTATCTAGAGAATATTCATTTGCTTCTTTTAATCTATCAATGTTGTCCCATATATATATATACGGGAAACAGTTGTTGATCCCAACCGTTGGTGATGTACATTCGATACACTCAAGCGAAATGAGTGGTCGGTCATGTGTGGCTAAGTTGCAAGATGTTCTTGTTGAACTCCAGTTTATCGTTCCTAGAGTACACTGATCGGAAGGTGGTTCCATACCTTGTCATAGTTGGAAATCCATTACCCAATACGTGCTTGCGGTTTTGATTGTATACTATATTTGTAGAACGTGAGATGAAAGCGTTACTGCTAGATTGTTATCTAATTGTATTTAGACATTATTATAATATCAGAATGATATTGTTTACAAAGTTGTTGGATTCTCATAAAGGGAAAAACCCATTCCGTTATGCAGCGTGGTCTTATGAGATATCGTTTACTTGTTCAAACTGTTTTAAACTGTTTTACTCATACCAGTCCCATGACTGACCCGGAGTTTATTTGTTTGTTTTCCCTAAACTCTTGGGTGCCTAATTTTGTATGGGCAGTCAAGTAGTCGGGATTTTACAGATACACTTGGAGAGCTTGGAGCAGGAGGCTTCAGGATTCTATAGCTATTATTATTTCCGCTGTTGTTGTAAGTGCTGCACTCTGATAAGTGCTATTGTATATATAACTGTTTGTATTTCAAAAGTTATGTCATATTTTATTCGTTCCGCTATGAGATTCGTGTTTACTCTGATGATGATGTTCTTCTTCTTCTTCTATTCTATAAGTTCTACCTTATCTATCCTCACCCTCTATCTTCTTTCTATTAGTTTCTTGAATTTCTAGTTTAAATTGGGGTTGGACTTGTGTTTTTGGTCAGCTCAAATTGGACCGGATTTTCGGGTCACTACAATATACCTACCCTGACTCTAATCGATGATACGAACTCAATGGAATTGTTTTCGCGGCCTAATTCGATCGTCTGTTCAAGTTATACCCAAATAAGCCTTTATTAAATTAATTACGTGCTACAGAAATTGAATGGGCGTTTTTGGCTGCCGTGGTCACATACGACATCGGTTTGCCATGCCATTCAACATCATACAATAATTTAACGATACGGTTCTAATGAAACTGATTTCGTCAAAACCGAAGACCGTTTGCAAAATGGCCATTTTAAAGGCCGATATTTAAATAACGATTTTCACAGCGACTATTTCAAAATTTGATTTAGCCATAACTTACTATTTATAATACGAAATCTGAATTTTTCTCTTTCATATGAAAATTACCATCAACACGATTCCATCGTTTCTCGTTTCACAGAAATCTGACTTATATCGAATCCTGTATTCTCAGTTAAAGTTCAAAATTCAATATTACGAACTGCAGCACCGTTTCGAGCTCGATTTATATTAAATATAAAATTAACGTTAAAACTTTGTTTTAAATAACGATTTAAATATTAAAATCCATTAATACTCCAAATATAATATTTAAAATAATAAATTAAATATTTGACGGCCAAAACACGAGTCGTTATAGAAGGCCATTTGCTTAGAGTTGGAGCTGGGCAGGGGATCGGATCGGAGAGACCAAAAGGGATCGGATCGGAGAGACTAAAAGGGGATCAGATTGGAGCTAAGAGAGGAAGACCAGAAAGGATCTGGAGACATGAGGAAGCACACCTGAACCAAACCACTTCAGGGCATCTGAACCGAACCGAGCTAGAGGGGGAACACCGAACCGCACCCAAGAGCATACTAGGAAGTAATGGACTGAACTGAACCGATGATGACTGGAGCACTATGCATATCCGAACCAAGCCGTACGAGTGCTATTACTACTACACGACGACTCTTTTGAAGACCAGCTCCAATTCAACCAAAACCCAAGATGCAAAGGAAGCCCAAACGGGAAGTAAAACTCAGGATCCAGTTGGGAACCAACGAATTGACTTCATGAGTTGGGCTTTGCTGCCGGACGTGTGCTAAGGGGTTGTCGATGTCTAAGACTTTGGATCACTATGTGTAGGGGGTACGTGAACGGACTCTGGACCACAGTGGTCTAGGTACGACTAATGGGCTATAGACCAATGAAGCGGGGTCATTTGTAAATATTTAGTCATGACTCCATAGGGTAAGCTTGGTAATAGCAGTAGTCATACAAGTCGAACTCCATCACTACTTCGATGGGTCTAGTGATTGACAGTGGTGGACATCGTATGCTTTAAGCACTGAGTGAGAGACGTTTGGATGGTTGCCATGCTTGATTTGTTTGCCATCACTATGAAATGCATACCTCCACCCCTGTATTCTTTACACCATGTGTTAGTGGCACTCTATAGTACTGTACATTATGTAGTGCTAACTCTTTGGTTGCAGGTCCAGGTTCAGGTATGGTTTAGTATACCTGTTATTATTCTGTTTTCCAGCTTATCGCTCATACCAGACTTTTGTCTGACCCAGAGTTTTATGTCTCTTCTTATTACTCCGTGTTCTCTCACGAGCAGACTAGAGACAGGTTAGCTGGTGATGCACGAGTAGCTGTACCGGAGATGAGCAGGAGGCTTCCACATATGATATATATAGATATTCTCCCTATGCCGCTGTTGGTCACTACCTTGGGCATTAGTAGTGCACCCATCTTTTCTTTTGCTTCAGAGAAAGTTTTAAAGTTGTAATAATGATGATGTGGAACATAAGCTGTATTTGGATTTTCTGCTGCCATGATGTTTAGTTTCAGCTTATGCACTGTCTCACCTGTTTTATGTAAATTATGTTATTATTATATTTTATTCCCTGCGCTACGAGACATTCTACAGGTTCTTGATTAGTTCATTCTCTTCTTTCCTTTCTTTGGCGACCGTTCCGAGCCAGTCGGGCATGTGTACAGCGCACTTTCGGAGGAAATGCCGACTGGTGCGGGGCGAGCCGTCACACTTGGTATCAGAGCTCTAGGTTGTGTAGTTAACCAAGGGAAAGACTCCAGGAATAGATAATACGTATATGAGAGCACGCATTTGTGATTATTTTGGTTTTCAAAAGATATATATATATATATATGTACTATTAGTATATCTAAGGATGAAGTCGCACTGCACTGGAAGCACTATGGAGATGGTTAATCGTTTTCTCTTTACAGATTGAATGATGAGCGGATACGCAAGAGGTGCCGGTAGAGGAGCCAATAATGGGAATTTTGCTGACATGAGGTTGATGTTTGCTGACCTCATGAGGGAGATGCTTAGAGATGTTCAAGGGGCAGCTCCTAATGCTGGTAATGGTGGTGGTCAAGCGGTGCGGGCGCCTAGGGACGATTTCGCCAAGTTGAACAAGGATTACACTAGTCTTGGTGGAAAGCCGTTCCAAGGAACGGATTCGGCCACGGATGTTCAATATTAGTTGGATAGCTGTGATCGTATCTTTGAAGACTTGGGTATCGAGGATGTGATGAAAAGAAAGCTAGTGTCCCGTCAGTTGCAAGGACGGGCAATGAATTGGTGGAATGCTATAAAGGCAGCTACTCCCGAGGATCAGATTACTTGGGATCAGTTTAAGGCCCGATTCGATGAGAAATTTATCCCAGCTGCTCAGAAGTCAGATGTAACAACCCGGAAAATCTGGGCCAGTTTGAAATTTTTATTTTGGCAATTTTAGCTAATTTTGATTATTTAAAATGAATTATTTTGAATAATATCGACGTGAAATTTATTTTGAATAGAATTCGAACGTATATATTATACGCGTCGTCGTTAGAATATATAATAATTATATATAATTATAAAAGGAATTGAAAATGGCGCGGTAGTTCGAAAATTCGATTTCTAATTTCAAATGAATATACAGAATTCAATATAAGTCAGAATTGAACGAAACAAGAAATATTTGAATCTGTATAACTATATCTTTGTAACGAAGTTAACCAACTGAGATTTCATTTTCGAAATGATAAGATATGTCCAGTTTAAAATTAGAAATAGTCGCTGTGGAATTTATATATATTTTTATATATATAAGGCCCTTAAAAATAGCAATTTTGCAAACGACCTCGGATTTCGACGAAACCAGTTTTGTTGGGTCCGGGATGTGAAGTTATTGCTAGGTTTCAAATTTCATAATTTTTAGAATCAATATGTGAGCGGGGCAAAGGAAAACGCGTTTGACCAGTTTCAGTTGATTTTAATCGACTGGAAAATGACCATTTTTCAAACGGTCTCAGAATTTGACGAAATTAGTTTTGTTAGGAACGTATCGTCAATACGAAGCTAGAAAATATTTTTCTGTAATTTTTAGAGACTGTATGTGGCCCCGGTAAATTGAAATGTGAGTTTAAATTTAATATATAAAGATTTAAATTTTAAATCAAACGGAAACTGATCGTAATGGCCGAACTGGCTTACGCAGCATATCCCATTGTGTTCGGAATGGGGGTAATACGCTAGGGACGACAGTCGGTGGGTTCGATTTCGAGTTGAAAATAAAAAGTTGCTCTTTAGAAATTTAAAATAATAAAATAATATAATTTCCCTCTTTAACCCCCCTTCCCTCTCTTCACGTCGTTCACTTCAAAGGAAGAAAATAAAATATAAAAAAAAACCCTAGCCTAATCAGATCGACGCTGCCCTCCAGGGGCCATCGCGCCATCGCCGACGGTGTGAGCCACCGCATCACCCCCCTCCGATCCCCCACCACTCCTCGCGCTTCTCTCCTCTTCGTATAATCCCCAAAACCCAAACCCGATTCCAACAGGCCATCGTCGCCACCGTGTCCCACGCCCCACCAGAGTTCGTCGCCGGAGCACCCCACTACCGTGCTGACCCACCTCCGACCACTGTTTCTCCCTCCTCCGCCCCATTTTCCCCTAAAACCCACCACATCCCTAGCCAAATCAAAACCGCCGCCTCCCATTGATGCTGCCCCCGCCGCCGAGCGCCATCTCCTCCCCTCCTTCCAGCCATTGGTCGCAGAAACTCCCCCCCCCCCATTCGCTGTAAGATTTTTGCTTATACCTTTTTATATTTATTTTATTTATTGTGTTAAACTTTGTTTTTAAACACTATAAAAATCTGAAAATTTAGTGGAGTAAACAATGAAAATGTTGAATTTTAACATAGTAAAAACGAGATTTTTATAGTGTTAAAAACGAGATTTTTATAGTGTTAAAGACGAGATTTTTTATATATGAAGGATCAATAAAAATGGGATTTTTATTGATGAAGGATAATAAAAATATGGTTTTTATTAAAGTAGAGTAACAAAAATATAATTTTTATATACTAGAGAGTATAAAAATGTCATTTTTATATAATGTAGATAATAAAAATATAATTTTTATGCTAGAGGCATATTAAAAATATGATTTTTATTTAGATAGAGTTATAAAAATATAATCTTTATTAGAAGAAGAGCGATATAGCAATAAAAATTTTATAACGAAGGGAAGATAAAAATTCAATTATTATACCGAAGTGAAGATAAAAATGTTATTTTTACGTATGTAGTGAAAGCAGCAACGAAGGTGACAAAAAGGCGAAACGACGAAGACTTCTGCAAAAGAAGAGCCGTGGAGCTAGGATAGCTATACGTGAGAATTTCTCACCTTTCAATTTCTTTTCTAGTTATATATATATATGCTAGGATGCAGACGGTGCTTAGTAGCACCCGACACCCGTCCACATACCATGGACTTGTTTGTTTGGTTGTGTAGTTGGTTAGATTATTTGATTGAAATTGAATTGTGTGGTGAAATGAATTGGTTTGATTGATGTGTGAATGGCGTGGGCCTTCACTAGACCGGGGATAAGGCTAGGCCTCGTCCCGTTTCTAGTATCGTGTCGTTATGCCGCCGAAATTTTCTAAAATAAGTTAGAAAAATAAAGATATCATTTTATTGAAGAAAGGAACTGAATAGAAATTCATGTGTTGGAATAAAATGTTTTATCGTTAAAATATAATTTTTGACGTGAAGTGAATAAAATAGAATATTCATTTACAAACCAGACGGTTTGTTTATGTACCCCTATTTGAAGGACATTGATTGGGTCGATAAATTTTACACATCGCCCAACTGCACAAATAAAATATGCGTGTGATTGTTTGAAACCCCACACGGGTGTTGGGATGAAATTTGAAGTTCACTCATCCTGATTGATTAAATAAGTCGATCGATTGATTGATAGGCTGTTATAAGCGTTGAATATCTATATTTGATGCTTATACAGTGTAGTGCACTTTGGTTGATGGTTGATTATTTTTCAATGCTATTATATACATGTGTTGTATGGAAATCCATATAATTAACTTTATATGGTAATTGATTGGGCCACATTCCAATTTGAAAAATAAAGAATATTATAAAATAAAAGTTCATGTGTTGACAGTACTCATCCATTGAGATTGGTCATGTGTTGAACGAAATATTTTGATATTAACAACTATTTTGAAAAAGGAATATTTGAAATAAAATATTTAAAAATAGAAATTTATGAAGCCGTGTTGATTAGATTGACGCCATTTTGACGTGAATCGATATTTATATCGATTTTATAACGATTTCGAAATGAATTGAATTGAAAACGATTTCGAAATGAATTGAATTGAAAACTATTTCGAAATGAATTGAATTGAAAACGATTTCGAAATGAATTGAATTGAAAACGAATTCAAATTGAATGGAAATTTGAATTGTATAGAAATGAATTTTGAAACGAATTTATAAAGAAAAATTCAATTTCGATTTGAATTGAAATGGAAGTTGAAATTGCTTTTGAAACAAATTTAAAACTATTTATATAATTCGCTTTAAATGGAAATCGACGATATATATATTATATATATTATATATATAATATAATGGCCTGAATAGAACGCGCCGCGCCGCGGCAGTTCGTGAATTTCGACCATTTATTTCAAACGGACATTACGGGAGATCCGACCGTCGGATTCTCCTAAAACCGGAACCGTTGGGTTCGTATCGAAAAGAGCTTTCTAACGAATATTAGAAATTTGAAATCTAACGGTTGGATTTGCAGTTACGTCCAAATCAAATTTGAAAAAGGTCGCTATAAGTGCAGTTCGATGGCCATTGATGGAAATCGACTGTACGGGCCTTGATAAAATTATTAAAAATAGTAATAATTTGTGTAAAATCATAAGAAATGATTTAGAAAGAATTGGGATGAAAAAGTCCATATTTGAAAAGATAAAAATAGATTTTTATCGAAATGAACTGGTTTTGAACTAGAATTATAATTCTATTTATTTTTAAATAAATAAATGGGATTTAAAAAGGGTTTTAAAAATAACCAGAATATCCAATGATTGCATTGGAGTGGATTTGAATCGAAATTGTCTTCGGAATATTTCGATGTTGGGATTCGTGATTATACAGGTGTTGTTATGGAAATTTGAAAGATATATATTTATATCGTTATTTCCAGTACGACATTTGTTAGTCGTAGGATTTGATATTGAATATAAGCCGATATATTTTCTATTCAGAGCCTTGTATTGAATATCAAATGTGATTTGGGTTTGTCGTGAATGGTGTCTTCACTAACACTGTTCTTGAACCCAGTTGAGAAAAGATTAAATCTTTTTATTTAGATTTATTGAAGTGTACCAATTAAATAATATTTAATTGGAATTGAATTGATATTGATTTTTGGGTTTATCGTGAACAGTGTTTTAAATAACACTCGTTCTTTAACCCGATAATTAATGAATGTGATTTTGGGTTTATCGTGAACCGTGTTTTAAATGACACTGATTCTTTAACCCAGTTGAAGATTAAAACTAAGTGGAGTTTTAATGAATCTTTAATTAGATTGAAATGATCGAAAATGGAGTATCACCAGTTTTACTTCAGGCGATAGTTAAATCTTTAATTAGATTTGAACGTGAAATGGTAATTGAATTTACCGATAACACTGTGGTGTTAGATATGAAGTATTACTAGTTTTACTTCATGGGATAAATAGGTTGGGATTGGGAAATTAAAACAAATGATTACTTTGGTAAGTTTCGTTAATCCCAACTAGTTTGAATTGATATTCAAAAGTAGATTAAAGAATAAATTAAAGAATTTATCTTTGATAAAATTAATGGGAACCTTTCCCTATGAATGTGAAATTAGAAATTAACTGTCGGTTAGCCAAGCAGAATGGTTTTCTGGATATTGATCTGATGTTGGTTTCGGCCTTCGGGGTTAATATTTGGGGAATTATTCTCTTGATTAATTTACGGTTAATGACTGATGAATTGGAATGAGGCGTATGTTGTGTTTGTGTAACACTTATTTAAAATATACGCGAGTTATTCGGAAAGACCGGGTTTATCCCATTCTGGATAACTGATACGACGATAAGTCGAAGATGAAGACGATGGTCGAAGACCGGAGGTCTTCACGTCGTTTGGGTGGTTACTGATGATCTTGATTGGGCTGTACACCCAAGAAGATGGAAACAGTTAGTGATCGTCCAGACGTACTTGGAGATCGATGGATATGCGGGGTACTAGGTGCCTCCGGTTTCGTTCAGACCCAGAACGGACTTGTAAATGGACTGTGTGTCTGACATTGGATTTTAGTCCGTGTGATTGATTTCTATTAAATATATATCTGTTTGGCGGCGGAGAATTTATTCTCTTGCTTAACGCCCTTCTCTGAGACGTACGAGCTCAGGGGTTATATATTGATGGATATCAAACGCATGGAGTGAATTGCCTGTGTGGCATGCCTAAGTGGCAATTGATCGAGGCTTCTGTTGAAAAGCAAAGTCTTGTGGTGATGATCAAAGCACGGCCTTTGTGGCGTAGCTTTGTGTAACGTTTGCTTCGCGTGTTTCACACCCGGTATGAACCAAAAACGGGAGCGGACGTCAGGGAGGGCATGCGTTTCTTTCTAGCTAGAAGTGGCGTCAGTGGTTTTACACGCCCTGACGAGTTTGACTTATGTGGTTGTTGCTGTTGCGAGGCGCCTCGGATTGATCGGTCGTTCTCGAACCGATGGAGTCATTTAGTTGGCTCGTTTACGCCCCATAGGGCGGGGAAATGCATGTTCAGGGTTTAAGTTTAATCCACATCGGTGGACTGGCCCTGAGGATCCAAGGGCCCACCTGAGTTTGGGTCCTGAGGGGCGGGCTAGAGCGTCTCGAATCGGTTGAGGACTATCTTTTGCCTCGGTTCATAGATGGAAACCCAATTTCCAAATACGTGACATTTGCGGTTTTATTTGTAAACCTATATATGGCGACATGATATATGGTACCCATGCCGCCTATGATTGATACTTATGATTTGAAGTTGTTTTATACACTATGCACTTATAATAGTATCAAACGATTTGTTTTAATCGTATCAAGCATTCTTTGGCTGTTATAAGGGAAAACCATATCCCCCGGCTTGCGTTGCATTGTGTGATAGGACATGGGTCTTATAACAGCTTCATTTTTCTTTATTTAGCATTGCGCTGTTTGTTTTCTGCACTGGTATTCTTGGGAGGAAACCCGTTCCGTGTTATACGGCGTGGTCCCTTGATTTACCAAACTTTGAAAATAAAGATAAATAACTGTTTTAGTTCTCACACCAGTCCCATGACTGACCTGGAGTTTATTGTTTTAACCTAAACTCTGGGTGCCCTTATTTTGACACGGGCAGCTAGTAGTTTTGGTTTTGCAGATTTATATTCACAGGATCATGGTTTACAGCTGGAACGATATCCGGAAAGCTTTGTATCCGTATATCTCTTTCTAGTTGAGTATTGTATTATTATTATTTTCCGCTGCTATGTAATTTAATTTAAGTCTCTGATATTTCTGTGTAATATTCATTTATACTCTGTATATTCTTGTAATCTGATGCACTGTTGTAAAATATAGTGAAATGTTCTTCTGTATGCGTTCTGTTGTGGTTTGTTCTCGAACTATCCGACGCTTTCCTTTACGGGGAAGTTACGGGTCTTTACAGTTGGTATCAGAGCTTTGGTTTACAAAGCAGAGAACAAGGCACATTAGAACCATATGAAAGAATTCATCAGAAATTGGGTTAGTAAAATCCAATGGGAATGACTCGTTAGAGATGGGATCAGTAGTATCCTAGAACGAGTGTGAAGAGTAAAATTTTAAAGTGAAAACAAATTTTTGTTTTGAAAATTTAAATCAATTATTCGTATTTGATTATCTATTTATATTGAGTTGGACAGTCCAGTATATAAAGATTTTGCATATACGTCTTGCAAACGTGTATTTGAAATTTTAATATACTGGATAGATATAGAATCACATTCTAGACACCCGGAGATGGTTCTGATGATTGATCGATCATCATCAGAATCTATGTTCGTGTTTTGAAGATGTGATACTTATATATTTCCTATTGATTGGTGTGAGAACCAAAATTAGATAGGGCTTATTGTTGTGATTTGGCATCAAAAATCTGATTTTTGTATATGTATCAAAATTATGAATTTGAAGCTCTAATTCACTAATTGATTGATGTTTGTGTAGTTTGTTTGTTTGATAATTTAGTGCCATTATGCCTAATGTGATCGAATAATGAATTGTATTGAAATTTGGTTGCGTTTGCTAGCATATACATATATATCGTTGAACAGGTCATAGCAAGGAGGCTAGAGCAGAGAATAAAATTTGTTTGCCCGACAAATAGGTACATGTTTACTACATAATTTCCTGTTTTGTTTGGGTGGTGATGATTTTTTGAGCCTATTGGCTAGCCGCTTGGCTTTTTCTTTTTCTTTTTGAGATCTGAAGGACCGGGGAAGCTATTTGAAATTCCCCGATGCTCCCGGTGCAGGGGAGGTTATGGCGAAATTTTTCAAAAATTTAGGGTGTTAGCCAAATTTTTGAAATTTTAGAAATTCTCAGAAACTGAAGAGTTGGAGAATGGAAGCCAGGTCGAGCGTAGAGTTGATTAATCAAACCACTTTCGACTTTGTTCCTTTTCGGGGACGAAAAGTTTTAAGTGGGGGAGATTGTAACAACCCGGAAAATCTGGGCCAGTTTGAAATTTTTATTTTGGCAATTTTAGCTAATTTTGATTATTTAAAATGAATTATTTTGAATAATATCGACGTGAAATTTATTTTGAATAGAATTCGAACGTATATATTATACGCGTCGTCGTTAGAATATATAATAATTATATATAATTATAAAAGGAATTGAAAATGGCACGGTAGTTCGAAAATTCGATTTCTAATTTCAAATGAATATACAGAATTCAATATAAGTCAGAATTGGACGAAACAAGAAATATTTGAATCTGTATAACTATATCTTTGTAACGAAGTTAACCAACTGAGATTTCATTTTAGAAATGATAAGATATGTCCAGTTTAAAATTAGAAATAGTCGCTGTGGAATTTATATATATTTTTATATATATAAGGCCCTTAAAAATAGCAATTTTGCAAACGACCTCGGATTTCGACGAAACCAGTTTTGTTGGGTCCGGGATGTGAAGTTATTGCTAGGTTTCAAATTTCATAATTTTTAGAATCAATATGTGAGCGGGGCAAAGGAAAACGCGTTTGACCAGTTTCAGTTGATTTTAATCGACTGGAAAATGACCATTTTTCAAACGGTCTCAGAATTTGACGAAATTAGTTTTGTTAGGACCGTATCGTCAATACGAAGCTAGAAAATATTTTTCTGTAATTTTTAGAGACTGTATGTGGCCCCGGTAAATTGAAATGTGAGTTTAAATTTAATATATAAAGATTTAAATTTTAAATCAAACGGAAACTGATCGTAATGGCCGAACTGGCTTACGCAGCATATCCAATTGTGTTCGGAATGGGGGTAATACGCTAGGGACGACAGTCGGTGGGTTCGATTTCGAGTTGAAAATAAAAAGTTGCTCTTTAGAAATTTAAAATAATAAAATAATATAATTTCCCTCTTTAACCCCCCCCCCTCTCTTCACGTCGTTCACTTCAAAGGAAGAAAATAAAATATATAAAAAAAAAACCCTAGCCTAATCAGATCGACGCTGCCCTCCAGGGGCCATCGCGCCATCGCCGACGGTGTGAGCCACCGCATCACCCCCCTCCGATCCCCCACCACTCCTCGCGCTTCTCTCCTCTTCGTATAATCCCCAAAACCCAAACCCGATTCCAACAGGCCATCGCCGCCACCGTGTCCCACGCCCCACCAGAGTTCGTCGCCGGAGCACCCCACTACCGTGCTGACCCACCTCCGACCACTGTTTCTCCCTCCTCCGCCCCATTTTCCCCTAAAACCCACCACATCCCTAGCCAAATCAAAACCGCCGCCTCCCATTGATGCTGCCCCCGCCGCCGAGCACCATCTCCTCCCCTCCTTCCAGCCATTGGTCGTAGAAACTTCCCCCCCCATTCGCTGTAAGATTTTTGCTTATACCTTTTTATATTTATTTTATTTATTGTGTTAAACTTTGTTTTTAAACGCTATAAAAATCTGAAAATTTAGTGGAGTAAACAATGAAAATGTTGAATTTTAACATAGTAAAAACGAGATTTTTATAGTGTTAAAAACGAGATTTTTATAGTGTTAAAGACGAGATTTTTTATATATGAAGGATCAATAAAAATGGGATTTTTATTGATGAAGGATAATAAAAATATGGTTTTTATTAAAGTAGAGTAACAAAAATATAATTTTTATATACTAGAGAGTATAAAAATGTCATTTTTATATAATGTAGATAATAAAAATATAATTTTTATACTAGAGGCATATTAAAAATATGATTTTTATTTAGATAGAGTTATAAAAATATAATCTTTATTAGAAGAAGAGCGATATAGAAATAAAATTTTTATAACGAAGGGAAGATAAAAATTCAATTATTATACCGAAGTGAAGATAAAAATGTTATTTTTACGTATGTAGTGAAAGCAGCAACGAAGGTGACAAAAAGGCGAAACGACGAAGACTTCTGCAAAAGAAGAGCCGTGGAGCTAGGATAGCTATACGTGAGAATTTCTCACCTTTCAATTTCTTTTCTAGTTATATATATATATGCTAGGATGCAGACGGTGCTTAGTAGCACCCGACACCCGTCCACATACCATGGACTTGTTTGTTTGGTTGTGTAGTTGGTTAGATTATTTGATTGAAATTGAATTGTGTGGTGAAATGAATTGGTTTGATTGATGTGTGAATGGCGTGGGCCTTCACTAGACCGGGGATAAGGCTAGGCCTCGTCCCGTTACTAGTATCGTGCCGTTATGCCGCCGAAATTTTCTAAAATAAGTTAGAAAAATAAAGATATCATTTTATTGAAGAAAGGAACTGAATAGAAATTCATGTGTTGAAATAAAATGTTTTATCGTTAAAATATAATTTTTGACGTGAAGTGAATAAAATAGAATATTCATTTACAAACCAGACGGTTTGTTTATGTACACCTATTTGAAGGACATTGATTGGGTCGATAAATTTTACACATCGCCCAACTGCACAAATAAAATATGCGTGTGATTGTTTGAAACCCCACACGGGTGTTGGGATGAAATTTGAAGTTCACTCATCCTGATTGATTAAATAAGTCGATCGATTGATTGACAGGCTGTTATAAGCGTTGAATATCTATATTTGATGCTTATACAGTGTAGTGCACTTTGGTTGATGGTTGATTATTTTTCAATGCTATTATATACATGTGTTGTATGGAAATCCATATAATTAACTTTATATGGTAATTGATTGGGTCACATTCCAATTTGAAAAATAAAGAATATTATAAAATAAAAGTTCATGTGTTGACAGTACTCATCCATTGAGATTGGTCATGTGTTGAACGAAATATTTTGATATTAACAACTATTTTGAAAAGGGAATATTTGAAATAAAATATTTAAAAATAGAAATTTATGAAGCCGTGTTGATTAGATTGACGCCATTTTGACGTGAATCGATATTTATATCGATTTTATAACGATTTCGAAATGAATTGAATTGAAAACGATTTCGAAATGAATTGAATTGAAAACGATTTCGAAATGAATTGAATTGAAAACGATTTCGAAATGAATTGAATTGAAAACGAATTCAAATTGAATGGAAATTTGAATTGTATAGAAATGAATTTTGAAACGAATTTATAAAGAAAAATTCAATTTCGATTTGAATTGAAATGGAAGTTGAAATTGCTTTTGAAACAAATTTAAAACTATTTATATAATTCGTTTTAAATGGAAATCGACGATATATATATTATATATATTATATATATAATATAATGGCCTGAATAGAACGCGCCGCGCCGCGGCAGTTCGTGAATTTCGACCATTTATTTCAAACGGACATTACGGGAGATCCGACCGTCGGATTCTCCTAAAACCGGAACCGTTGGGTTCGTATCGAAAAGAGCTTTCTAACGAATATTAGAAATTTGAAATCTAACGGTTGGATTTGGAGTTACGTCCAAATCAAATTTGAAAAAGGTCGCTATAAGTGCAGTTCGATGGCCATTGATGGAAATCGACTGTACGGGCCTTGATAAAATTATTAAAAATAGTAATAATTTGTGTGAAATCATAAGAAATGATTTAGAAAGAATTGGGATGAAAAAGTCCATATTTGAAAAGATAAAAATAGATTTTTATCGAAATGAACTGGTTTTGAACTAGAATTATAATTCTATTTATTTTTAAATAAATAAATGGGATTTAAAAAGGGTTTTAAAAATAACCAGAATATCCAATGATTGCATTGGAGTGGATTTGAATCGAAATTGTCTTCAGAATATTTGGATGTTGGGATTCGTGATTATACAGGTGTTGTTATGGAAATTTGAAAGATATATATTTATATCGTTATTTCCAGTACGACATTTGTTAGTCGTAGGATTTGATATTGAATATAAGCCGATATATTTTCTATTCAGAGCCTTGTATTGAATATCAAATGTGATTTGGGTTTGTCGTGAATGGTGTCTTCACTAACACTGTTCTTGAACCCAGTTGAGAAAAGATTAAATCTTTTTATTTAGATTTAATGAAGTGTACCAATTAAATAATATTTAATTGGAATTGAATTGATATTGATTTTTGAGTTTATCGTGAACAGTGTTTTAAATAACACTCGTTCTTTAACCCGATAATTAATGAATGTGATTTTGGGTTTATCGTGAACCGTGTTTTAAATGACACTGATTCTTTAACCCAGTTGAAGATTAAAACTAAGTGGAGTTTTAATGAATCTTTAATTAGATTGAAATGATCGAAAATGGAGTATCACCAGTTTTACTTCAGGCGATAGTTAAATCTTTAATTAGATTTGAACGTGAAATGGTAATTGAATTTACCGATAACACTGTGGTGTTAGATATGAAGTATTACCAGTTTTACTTCATGGGATAAATAGGTTGGGATTGGGAAATTAAAACAAATGATTACTTCGGTAAGTTTCGTTAATCCCGACTAGTTTGAATTGATATTCAAAAGTAGATTAAAGAATAAATTAAAGAATTTATCTTTGATAAAATTAATGGGAACCTTTCCCTATGAATGTGAAATTAGAAATTAACTGTCGGTTAGCCAAGCAGAATGGTTTTCTGGATATTGATCTGATGTTGGTTTCGGCCTTCGGGGTTAATATTTGGGGAATTATTCTCTTGATTAATTTACGGTTAATGACTGATGAATTGGAATGAGGCGTATGTTGTGTTTGTGTAACACTTATTTAAAATATACGCGAGTTATTCGGAAAGACCGGGTTTATCCCATTCTGGATAACTGATACGACGATAAGTCGAAGATGAAGACGATGGTCGAAGACCGGAGGTCTTCACGTCGTTTGGGTGGTTACTGATGATCTTGATTGGGCTGTACACCCAAGAAGATGGAAACAGTTAGTGATCGTCCAGACGTACTTGGAGATCGATGGATATGCGGGGTACTAGGTGCCTCCGGTTTCGTTCAGACCCAGAACGGACTTGTAAATGGACTGTGTGTCTGACATTGGATTTTAGTCCGTGTGATTGATCTCTATTAAATATATATCTGTTTGGCGGCGGAGAATTTATTCTCTTGCTTAACGCCCTTCTCTGAGACGTACGAGCTCAGGGGTTATATATTGATGGATATCAAACGCATGGAGTGAATTGCCTGTGTGGCATGCCTAAGTGGCAATTGATCGAGGCTTCTGTTGAAAAGCAAAGTCTTGTGGTGATGATCAAAGCACGGCCTTTGTGGCGTAGCTTTGTGTAACGTTTGCTTCGCGTGTTTCACACCCGGTATGAACCAAAAACGGGAGCGGACGTCAGGGAGGGCATGTGTTTCTTTCTAGCTAGAAGTGGCGTCAGTGGTTTTACACGCCCTGACGAGTTTGACTTATGTGGTTGTTGCTGTTGCGAGGCACCTCGGATTGATCGGTCGTTCTCGAACCGATGGAGTCATTTAGTTGGCTCGTTTACGCCCCATAGGGCGGGGAAATGCATGTTCAGGGTTTAAGTTTAATCCACATCGGTGGACTGGCCCTGAGGATCCAAGGGCCCACCTGAGTCTGGGTCCTGAGGGGCGGGCTAGAGCGTCTCGAATCGGTTGAGGACTATCTTTTGCCTCGGTTCATAGATGGAAACCCAATTTCCAAATACGTGACATTTGCGGTTTTATTTGTAAACCTATATATGGCGACATGATATATGGTACCCATGCCGCCTATGATTGATACTTATGATTTGAAGTTGTTTTATACACTATGCACTTATAATAGTATCAAACGATTTGTTTTAACCGTATCAAGCATTCTTTGGCTGTTATAAGGGAAAACCCTATCCCCCGGCTTGCGTTGCATTGTGTGATAGGACATGGGTCTTATAACAGCTTCATTTTTCTTTATTTAGCATTGCGCTGTTTGTTTTCTGCACTGGTATTCTTGGGAGGAAACCCGTTCCGTGTTATACGGCGTGGTCCCTTGATTTACCAAACTTTGAAAATAAAGATAAATAACTGTTTTAGTTCTCACACCAGTCCCATGACTGACCTGGAGTTTATTGTTTTAACCTAAACTCTGGGTGCCCTTATTTTGACACGGGCAGCTAGTAGTTTTGGTTTTGCTGATTTATATTCACAGGATCATGGTTTACAGCTGGAACGATATCCGGAAAGCTTTGTATCCGTATATCTCTTTCTAGTTGAGTATTGTATTATTATTTTTTTCCGCTGCTATGTAATTTAATTTATGTCTCTGATATTTCTGTGTAATATTCATTTATACTCTGTATATTCTTGTAATCTGATGCACTGTTGTAAAATATAGTGAAATGTTCTTCTGTATGCGTTCTGTTGTGGTTTGTTCTCGAACTATCCGACGCTTTCCTTTACGGGGAAGTTACGGGTCTTTACATCAGAGTTGTTTAGGAAATTACTCGAGCTTAAGCAGAATGGTAGACCTGTCTCAAAGTACATTGCAGAATTCGATACTTTATCGAAGTATGGATTATCCCTCATTGACACTCCCGAGAAGAAGAATGAGAAGTTTATAACAGGTTTGGATCAGTACTTGGGGGAAAGGCTTATTAACCAGATCGATGAGATGTTTGAATCGATTGTGGGGAAAGCATTGAGGTCAGAGAGTCTTTACCCTAAGTCGAAGATTGAGATTGCATCTGCAAAGGAGCCAAAGCCGCAAGTAAGCGGTGGAGGCAAGAATTGTTCTCAGAATAAGAGAAAGCAGAATCAGACCAAGGATGGCCAGAAGAAAAAGAATAAGAAAGATGTTGAGTGCTTCAGCTGTGGTAAGAAGGGCCATTATGCTAGTAATTGTAGGGCCAAGCCAGTGGAAAGGAAGTTCTTCAACTATGGCCAAGTGGGACATCGCAAGGACAAGTGTCCGCAACCCCATAAAGAAAAGAAGATGGTGAAAGCATATGACCTTAATGTTGTTCCTTCTTCGTCGAATGCCCTAACTGCGGCGGAGCAATGAAAGAATGTCGTTATTCAAGGTATGCTTTCTATTTATGATGTTCCTGTTAGAGTTTTATTTGATACCGGAGCCTCCAGTTCCTTCATATCTAGTGACCTAGTAGATAGGTTGGGATTGGAGCCCGAGATTGTCGATAGACCTTTAGTAGTAATGAACCCGATTGGTGGTTCATCTAGCCTTAGTATGATTTGTCGTAATGTGGTCTTATTGAGTTATGGACGCATGTTTGTTTTTGATTGCTTTGTTTTGGGCTTTACTGGGTTTGGCATTATTTTGGGAGTCGACTAGGTCTAAAGATACGGGGTGGTGGTAGACTGTGAGGGCTTTTTGGTGACAGCTAGAGCGGATGATAGGCGAAGGGTAGTGTTTGGTGGTCTACCTAGTGATGGGGTAATGGTCAATTTTCTAATTTTCCTCGACATCCCGCATGATGAGTTGTCAGGTTTGCCCGTGGTTGGCCAGTATCCGGACGTCTTCGAGGAAGTGACCGGGCTTCCACCACATCGAGAGATTGAGTTTCGTATTGATTTAGTGAAAGATGCCAGACCTATAGTGATGCCACTTCGTCGTATGGCGCCAAGGAAGCAACGAGAGCTCGGGGTGCAAGTAAGCGATCTTCTGAAGAACGGATTTATCAGAAGAAGTGTTTCTGAGTGGGGAGCACCAGTTGTGTTTGCTATCAAGGCAGATGGTTCCCTTCGATTGTGTGTGGACTTCCGCAAGCTGAATAAGGTGACGAGGAAGAATAAGTATCCTCTACCGCGGATAGATGATATGTTTGATCAGTTGAGTGGCACGAGAGTATTCTCCCAATTGGATCTTGCGGCAGGTTTTTATCAGCTTAGAGTGGAAGCTGAGAGTATAGCTAAAACAACATTTCAGACGCCATCTGGATTTTATGAGTGGTTGGTCATGCCATTTAGGTTGACTAATGCGCTAGCATATTATGTGGATCTTATGAATAGGGTATTCAGAGATCAATTGAATAAGTTTGTTCTTGTTTTCGTGGACGATATACTTGTTTATTCGAGGACAGAGGAAGAACAAAAGAAACACTCGAGAATAGTGATGGAGGTGTTGAGAAAAAACCAATTAAAAGCAAAGTTTTCTAAGTGTCACTTCTGGAGGAGAGAAGTGAGATTCTTGGGCCATGTTGTTTCAGAGAATGGTATTGTCGTGGATCGTGCGAAGGTAGCTATGGTACAAGATTGGTCTACGCCCAAGAATGCAACAGACATGAGAAGTTTCTTGGGGTTAGCTGGATATTATCGTAAGTTTATCCAAGACTTCTCCAAGATAGCAACACCGTTGACTCAGTTGACCAAGAAGAATCAAGCTTTTGTCAGGGACGAAAAGTGTGAGAATGCATTCAAGAGTCTAAAGGACAAGTTGACATGTGCACCAGTGTTAGTCATTCCAAAGGGGAATGAAGAGATGACTGTATACACAGATGCATGTGGTACCAGACTAGGTGTTGTATTAATGTAAGGAGTTAGGGTTGTAGCTTATGCAAGTCAGCAATTGAAACCGCATGAGAAAAGGCATCCTACCCATGATTTGGAGTTGGCAGCGATCGTATTCGCATTCAAGTTGTGGAGACATTATCTCTTGGGAGAAAGATTCGAGTTGTTTACCGATCATAAATTGTTAAAGTATCTCTTCACTCAGAAGGATCTAAATCTCCGACAGCAAAGTTGGTTAGAATTTTTTGCTTCCTATGATTTCGACATCGCATATACACCCGGAAAGGGCAATGCAGTGGTTGATGCATTGAGTAGAAGACATGCCAGTCTAGGGGCTATGTTTCTAGAGTGGAAACAACTGGAGTATATCGCAGGGTATGATTTCAGTCCAAAGTGTGAATTGGATCCATAAATGTTAGCAAGTTTGACGATCAGACCCACTTTGATGGAGCGGATTGGTTCCAGCTAGAGGAACGATCCTAACCTATTGTAAATCATCTCAAAGTTAGAGATGAGAATCGATGAAGAGATGAGCAAGTATGGGCTTGATTGAGATGGATGGCTTAGGAAGAATGGAAGACTAGTTGTACCCAATGTCAATGGATTGAGAGATGAAGTGCTTAGAGAATGTCATCACTCAAAACTGACTATACACCCCAGTGGTAACAAGATGTATCGAGACATGAAGCAGACCTACTATTGGGAAGGGATGAAAAGAGACATTGGGAAGTTTATATCCAAATGCATGAACTTCCAGCTAGTTAAAGCTGAGCAAAAGAAGCCTAGTGGTTTGTTGCAACCATTAGAGATTCCAGAATGGAAATGGGAACAAGTATCGATGGATTTCACTGATAGGTTACCAAGGACTAGATCGGGCCATGATAGCATTTGGGTGATTGTGGACCGATTGACCAAGAGTGCAAGATTTATACCCGTCAAGTCGAATAGAATGGCAGCTAAGTTAGCTGAACTATATGTAAAGTGGGTAGTGAGATTTCATGGAATACCCAAAGGCATTGCGAGTGACCAAGATCCGTTGTTCACTGGTGGATTTTGGAAGAGCTTACAAGAGGCATTAGGATCAGAGTTACATCTCATTACCGCGTATCATCTCCAAACCGACGGTCAGACAGAGAGGGTGAATCGAGTGTTAGAAGATCTCTTGAGAGCTTGCATATTGGACTTTGGTGGATCATGGGATGAGCATTTGCATCTAGTAGAGTTTGCATACAACAATAGTTATCAATCCAGTATTGGTATGGCTCCATTTCATGCTTTGTACAAAAGGCCGTGCAACTCACCATCATGTTGGTTTGAAACTGATGAGAAGTTTGTGCTTGGACCAGATGTGATAAGAGAAACTTCAACTAAGGTTAAGGTTATCCAACGGCGAATGAAGGCTGCCCAAGATAGGCAGAAAAGTTATGCTGATAAGAGGAGAAGAGAATTAAAGTTCTCCATTGGAGACTTGGTGTTTGTCAAGATTTCTCCGCTGAAAAGCGTGATACGATTTGGCAGGAGAGGCAATTTAGCACCAAGATTTGTTGGTCCATTCCCAGTTCTTGAGCAAATTGTGAATTTGGCATATAAAGTTGAATTACCAGACAAGATGGCAGGAGTTCATAGCGTATTTCATGTTTCCCAGTTAAGGAAGTTCGTGCACGACCCAGATGTGACTATTTCACCTGATCAGTTGGATGATTCGAAGTTGAACCAGAGGCGGTTGGGAACCGCAAGCCTATGCGTATTGTTGGAAACGATACGAAGCAACTTTTTGAAGGAAAGCGGTGAATCTAGTCAAAGTTCAATGGGGCGAGAATGAGAATGACTGTACTTGGGAGACAGAGGAGAGCATTAGGAAGACGTATCCAGAACTCTTTGCCTGTTAAGATTTCAGTTTCGATTTAGTCTTTCTACATGCTAGGATAAGCTTGTTTTGTTTGTTTTGCATGTTTGATTGTTGTATGTGACTGGTAGGCATGCGGGATCCTTTGTATGTTTTGGGTTAAGGAATTTCGGGGACGAAATTTCTTAAGGGGGGAGAGTGTAACGACCCGCATTCTACGCATTGAAGGATCGTAGAATATTTATTTCTTTCACATGCGAAGTCGTGTGGCCATGTAACTTTGGGAGACGACTATTGGAGTCATTTCCCATGTTCATGATTTTTGCCAATTTTTAAATGACCGTTTTGCCCCTAGCTGATCTTGTTTCGGCCATAACTTTTGATTGAAAAGGATTTTGGACCTAAAACCACTTCCATTAGATCTGGATGATGGTTTACCTTTTCGTAGTATGGTCACATTAGCAAAACGGACTAACCGTTTGGGAGATATGGCTGAAACAAGTTTCAGATGGTGAAAAATAGCTTAATTGGGCTTAACTGGGTGATTAACAGCTAGGCCCAAAGGGGAATTTCGGGATTTGGGGGTATTTAAGTGCTGTTAGGGATTGAAGAACACCCTTTTTCTCACTTTCACGGCTGCCACTTTCATTATAGGAACCCTATTAATGGCCTCCAACATCTAAAACACCCCAAACCACCTTCTAATCGCTAATTAAGCCAAATCTGCATCAAATCAAGGAGGATTAGCACAAGAATCGAGGTAGAACTGTTGTATAGCTTTGGGAATAGCGCCATAACACAGATTTATTTTAGATCTAAAGTTAATTTGTGGCCAAGGTGAATGATTTTCATAGTTTCTCACTAATTATGGTTAATTAAGAGTAATTAGTGATAATTAGCGAATTTATACATGTTAAAAAAATCTGGAAAAATATTTATAAAATTCGAAATGATGTTTTAAGCATCTGTTAGAAAGTTTGGATAATTTGGTTAAGTTTTGCTAATCATATCATTAGTTATGCCTAGACATGATTAAGGGAAAATATGGATTTTTGGCTATGTTTGATCCATTTTAAATACATCATATTGTTGTTTTGATGTTTGTGGTTGATTATACACGTTGCTGTGACTGTATGGTGTGCTTTGTGATTGATTAGAACTATTAGATTGGTCGAAAACGCAGTCGTACGGCGTAAAACAGTCGCTGGAAAGTTGCAGGAAATGTGCAGGGTTTCAAACCGGATCAGATCGGATTATTAGGCTCGAATTGGATAGGAGAACAGGGCAAGTGGACTTGATTCGGATAAGAACTTAGCATAAGGGGCTTGGCGAGAAGGAAGGCCATTTGCTTAGAGTTGGAGATGGGCAGGGGATCGGATCGGAGAGACCAAAGGGGGATCGGATCGGAGAGACCAAAAGGGGATCGGATCGGCAGGACCAAAAGGGGTCGGATCGGAGAGACCAAAATGGGATCGGATCGGAGCTAAAAGTGGAAGACCGGAACGGATCTGGAGACATGAGGAAACACACCCGAACTAAACCTCTTCAGGGCATCCGAACCGAACCGAGCTATAGGGGGGACACTGAACCGAACCGCACCCAGGAGCATATTCGGAAGTATTGGACCAAATCAAACCGATGAGGACTGGAGCACTATGCATATCCGAACCGAGTTGGACGAGTGCTATTACTACAACGCGACGACTCTTTTGAAGACCAGCTTCAATTCAACCAAAACCCGAGATGCAAAGGAAGCCCAAATGGGAAGTAGAACTCAGGATCCAGATGGGAACCAACGAATTAACTTCATGAGTTGGGCTTTGCTGTGGGACGTGTGCTAAGGGGTTGTCGATGTCTAAGACTTTGGATCAGTATGTGTAGGGGGTACGTGAATGGACTCAGGACTACAGTGGTCTAGGTACGACTAATGGGCTATAGACCAATGAAGCGGGGTCATTTGTAAGGATTTAGTCATGACTCCGTAGGGTAAGCTCGGTAGTAGCAGTAGTCGTACAAGTCGAACTCCATCACTACTTCGATGGGTCTAGTGATTAACAGTGGTGGACATCGTATGCTTTACGCACTGAGTGAGAGACGTGAGGATGGTTGTCACGCTTGATTTGTTGGCCATCACTATGACATGCATACCCCCACCCCTCTATTCTTTACATCATGTGTTAGTGGCACCTTAGAGTACTGTACATTATGTAGTGCTAACTCTTTGGTTGCAGGCCCAGGTTCAGGTATGGTTTAGTATACCTGTTTTTGTTCTGTTTTGCTGCTTATCACTCATACCAGACTTTTGCATGAACCATAGTTTTATGTCTCTTCTTATTACTCTGGCTGCTCTCATGAGCAGACTAGAGACAGGTTAGCTGGTGATGCACGAGTAGCTATACCGGATACGAGCAGGAGGCTTCCACATATGATATATATAGATATTCTCCCTGTGTCGCTGCTGGTCACTACTTTGGGCATCAGTAGTGCACCCTTCCTTTCTTTTGCTTTAGAGACAGTTTTAAAGTTGTAATAATGATGATGTGGAACATAAGCTGTATTTGGATTTTCCACTTCCATGATGTTTAGTTTCAGCTTATGCAACGTCTCACCTTTTTTATGTCTAGTATGTTATTATTATATTTTATTCCCTATGCTGTGAGACATTCTATAGGTTCTTGATTAATTCATTCTCTTCTTTCCTTTCTTTGGCGAACGTTCCGGGCTAGTCGGGCATGTGTACAGCGCATTTTCGGAGGTAATGCCGACTGTTGCGGGGCGGGCCGTCACAATAGCTTTTGAGATTTATCCTTAGAGTGTGGAGCTTATATTGGGTTTTGCTCACCTGTATCCACCCATTCAGTTGTTCCAGTTTTCAACTATAAATGTTGCTCTGTTTCAAACATTTTTTATTTATTCTTTTATTAGAAATCATTGTATTAGACTTCCGCTGTATTGTCTTTGTAAACTCTGTTGTAAATTTTATTTAATAGCTTCATAAACTAATAATGTATTATGTATTTTCCGCTGTGAGATATTATATTGCTCTATGTCAGTGATCCGTGATTCTGTGATCTATTCAATTTACCTTAGAAGCTAATAACAATATGTCAATTCGAACGGTTCGAGTTAGCATTATTATCGGCTTGAAGCGAACGAAAGGCAGTGTGTTACAAATAATATATCCCCCCACTAATGTTTTGCAGCACCCGAATTTAATAAAATGGCTACAACCAATTTTGGAAAGGTCCTATTTTTTCATTTAGCTTTATCGTTCATTTCAGGTGAATAAGATGCACTTTTCTTACGTGTTATACCATGTAGTTTATGGAAATCCAAAATTGAACTTGATTCGTATTATGTACCACTATCACTATAAAGTCTATTAATTTTCCTATTGGATTGATTTTGTATTTCAGTTTTGAATGTTTTAAACATGTCAAATGCATCACTTTTATTTTTCATAAAATATATAAAAGTGAATTAAAATGGTAATCAATAAAAGTGATAAAATAGCGGTGTCCAAGTCTGGTCAATGTGCCATCAAGCTCATATATGTAAGAATGAATTAAATCTAAGGGTTCAGATAATCTATCAACATACTTATGTGGTTTCTTTGTAATTTTATCTTTGAGTAAAGAATTCACATTTTTCAAAATCAGTTTCTGACATTTTAGGAATCATATCTAAGGTGCTCATGTTATGAATTATACGTTTATTAACATGACATGATTTAGAGTGCCAAATATTAAAATCACACAACATGTAGGAAAAACTGGTCACTTTATTAGATTCAACATTAAGTTTAAACATTCCCTTGTGAGAAAAACCCTTTCCCATAAATGTACCTTTATAAGTTAAGGTATACAAATCGGTCCCTATAACTTGAGTAAAACCATCCTTATTAAATAGAAAACTAAAATCGGGTTCTTTCTCATCTCTGGAGTATGCATAACATATTTTGGAATAACCATCTTTTGAAAGGTAAAATTGATTTTCACATTACCAATCCAATGAACTTTAGTGGTGTGAGAATCTCCCAACAACACTTTTTGATCATCGGCAGCCATGTAGTGAACATATCATGATCATAGCAGACATGATGAGAATCACAAATATGTATCCACCAACCCTCTGATCCATCAGTAAGGTGAATCTCGGTAATCATAGCCATTATATGCTCCTTAGTCAAGTTTGCCTGCGGTGCAGGGCCTGGCCTGTTTCGACACTTTCGTGCCATATGACCAGGTTTTCCACGGTTGTAACATAAAAACAACTGTCCAAAGTCATTCTTTTAGGTTGGTCGCTGAAGTCCTTTTTGGTTCCCTTTCGAGTTCTCATTCTATTTGTTGCGGCGGTTCTGATTCTTAAAAGACTTCTGGTTTGGTTTCAGAACAACGGGTTTGGTCTTTTTAGTTGTGTTATTAGTGATAACCAGCACTTCCTCTTTTTGGTCCTGCTTTCGAACCTCCTCCTCAATATGGAGACAAGTGATCAAACTTTCTAAGGAAAATTCCTTAGTCTTATACCTTAAAACATTTTTAAAGTCCTTCCAACCCGGGAGTAGTTTGTTAATAATAACAGTAACCTGGAACTGTTTTTTTAAAACCATACCTTCAGAGATGATCTCATGCGCTATTTTCTGAAGCTCATGGGACTACATCTCTGTTGACCTATGATTTATCATCTGGTATTTAAGGTAGCAACTGACAGCATACTTCTTTTCCCTTATCTCCTCCATGTTATACTTCTTCTTCAGCGCCTCCCAAATATCCTTTGCTGATTTGTAAGAACTGTAGTAGTCGTACAGGTCATCGTTAAGACCGTTGAGAATGAAATTTTTGTAGAGGTAGTCCTGCTCAATCCACGTCTGGAGTTGCTTCGATTGTTCTATCCAAGAAGCCATTTGGGCTGCATCAGCTTCGTTTGGTTTCCCTAGCAGTTGTGGTTTGTTAGTCATGAGCGCAGCAACCACTTTTCTCATGGTCATAAAGAACTCCATCTTCTGATGCAAGCATTTGAAGTGTGATATATAAATTTATATTTAATTTAAAACAGGGTCGCAGTGGCATGGTAGTTCGTAATATTGAGTTATGAACTTCAATTGAATATATAAAATCCAATATAAGTCAGAATTCTTTGAAACAAGATATCCGAATCTATTTATTATAATTTTCTAATGAAAGAGAAGAATGATGATTTCATACTATTGACTTTAAGTTATGTCCAAATCAAATTTTCAGAAAGTCGTTATGGAATTGTTTATAAACCATAACGATTTATTTAATAAATATATAAAGGGATTTTTATATAATTTGGATATCGTTTAACTGGAAATTTACAATGTTGAGTTTTAAATCGATGTTGGTTTAGATTTGAAGCCATATGATATTCCATTTGGACATATATGATAATAATTATTTATTATTATTTAATTGGGTTATTTGTAATATATATATATATATTTTGTCGATATTATGTTAGCCTTAGAAATAGCAATATTTCAAACAACCTCCGTTTTCGAAAAAGCAAATTTCATTGGATCCAAAAAGTTAAGAAATTGCAGTGCATTCATTTTCATTGTGTTTGGAATCCGTGAATGTCGGTATGAATATAAAACTTAATGATAATTAGAGGAAGAATAAATTAGCCATATAAAAAAATATAATACTTAAATCCTAAGCAAACTAAATAAAGGTACATGCCTACTTAAAATTTTCTTCACCTGTCTAAGTACAAATGCAGAAATGACCATGGCCTAACATGTGCCATTTCACATTCCTACTTTTTATTTTTTTCCTTCATCCTAATCATCTTCATGCCTAAGTAACACTAAGTCAAGGTACAAGTGCAGCCTATATAATAAATAACAGTGCATGCTTTGCTCGAAAATTTCTACTTTATGCCTTGCATTTGTGTAGCTACTCTACCTTCTGCAAGCCAACCTATGCACATGTACCTATCCGTACTTATGAAAATGCATCGTTTCTATGCACAAATTCACTCATATATATATATACATATATATATATGTGTGTGTGTGTGTGTGTGTGTGTGTCTATATATATCGTTGCCTCGTTACATTTAGTTTCTTCCCAGCAAATAAAAAGCGCAGATCTCTATTTCAAAACAAATTAGAATCTCCTTACCCCTTTCGAGTTGACCAATGGCGTCAAAAGACAAATTGTAACACCCTGTAATTTATAATATATTAAAATGATAAATTAAATAATACTTAATTAAATATTGGAAATTAAGTAAAATGGACTGCGCCATTGCGTTCATCTCGGAGTTCTGCTTGAGATAGACTCCTTGTTTATGCAAAACAGACATCATACGAAGAAGTTATTAAGGTTAGAAGTTTGTATACACACAAGAGAATTATATACAAATGAATTAAGCCCAAGATTTCAAAACAGTTCAAAAATCAAAAGCGTTAAGTCTGAGAGGGAATTGGACCCGTTGGGAGTCGACATACCCTAGGAGTGTCGACCCATGGGTCGACACCGTAAAGAGGTGTCTACGCCTATGTTGACACACCCCCAAGATCTGGGAGAAATTCATTTCTGCGTACGTGGACTTGTTTTATGACCACATTCGTGGACCCTAAGCTATAAATAAGACCCTATTCTCATTGTTTTTACACACCAAAAATAATGGAGAACTAGATGATGCCTCTGCCTAGATTGAAATAGCCTTTCTTCTTCAATAATCAAGTCATTCAAGTTTAGAGATCTATGATTCAATATCTTCAATTACACTTCTCTATTTCTTAGATACAATCATAGTGAACCTATGTTACTTCTAGATAAAAAAACTTAAAAGTTAATTTGACATATTATGAATTGGATCTAAGCCTATGACTATTTGAATCATATCAGATTTGCCATAACCTGTGTATCTAAGTTAATCTTTATATGTTATAAATTGGATCTAAGCTTGTGACTAATTGAATCATGTAAGATCTGTTATTATTTGTATTTCTAATTCAATGATTAGATCTCATCATGCCTGTTAATGATCATGTCACTATGCTAATCACTTTTATTATCACATGTTCATCAGATCTGTTCTTGTATGCATTATGTCGAATTTTGTCATTATATGCTTATTCAGTTGCTATGCCTATTTCTGTCACTATATGTCCATCTTTTTATTATGCTTATTTCTGTTCCCTTCCCTCCTCCTTTTGCCTTTTTTATTTTATAGCCAGACTACTTTCGAGCCTAGGTATACCGCTGAAATATGCGAATGTGCGAAATTGGGAATGAAGTGAAAACGTTAAAAAATGAGGCATAACTTGTATTAGGAAACTTGGGGCATAACTTGAATTAAATACATAAATATGGATCTAGGGCATAAATCAAATTGTGATTTAGATCTTAATTTGGGGACATATGGTTGATGATGAATATGACTTGGAAAAAGGGCATGAAAACCTGTAATGAAATAAGGATAAGTAAAGAATGAAATTCCTAGAATTACATTAACAAGAAACTATAACCGCACTTAGACACGAGGTTAGATTACACTTGTGGTTGAAGTCTGCCCGGACCCGCCCGGCATATCCCGCGACCACAATTGGTGAATCTAATGTGAGGGGTCTATGTATATAAACACGTAATGTGCTAAGACATGAGGTTAAGTCTGACTTGTGGAGGATGTCTGCCCGGACCCAACTGGCATATCCAGCATCCACAAGTTCTAGGCTTAATGTGGGAGATCTAGTGCGTTATAACCATAAGTGGAAATGATAGTGAACTTGTAATATTTAACCTTTTTTAATCCCTAAGGATTACATGAACCTTTTAACATGAGTAGGAGTTAAGTAAACTTGCTTGAACTCAGTGGGAGGGTTAAGTAAATCTTGAGTTGGTAGGTAACATTTGTACATATAGGCCCACAAACTTAACCTATTAGGGGTTATGCAATCTTGGGAAACTAGTAGGCATAATCTGTGGAAAACCTAGTAGTGGGGATATAAGCCAAGGGGGAAGCTTGTATCATCTTGTATGTGGGACCCATATCAGTCAGTAACCTATATCGGTATAAAATAGGAAACCCCGAACTAGGTCGGGGTCAGGGAACGCCTGCTGAGATGGTTGTAAGAGGTCACTTGAGAGGAGGTGTGGGTGGCGCATTCCGACGGGGTCATGTGCGTGCATGGGTCCGGAACAGGGAGGATTAAGAGGCCGTGACGTATGTAGATATGACTGTGCATCTTGTTTGTATCGGGGTTTCCACTTTAGGAAGCGATACATCCTACTATGAGGCCATTACAGGGTATCTACGAGGGTTAGAGAGCCGATTGATTGGGGTAGTAATTAGGGTACATCTAGTCATGTATGTTTCCGTTATTATCGTTTGTGGATAACATCCGTCAGTTTGGTTGGGCTACCTTTATTGTATGGGGTTAAAACCTCTCACTAGAAGTACACCTAAATCTACCATCTTATGCTTATTGGGATCATCATGTTACAGTTATACTATTATTGGTGCAGAGAAAGAGAAAAGAGGTAGAGAAGCGCATTGCACATTCTGTTCAGTTTATCCTGTTTACCGTGTCAAATCTACCTTGTATGTTATATCTCTCTGATCCAGTTTATATGCCTGTCATGATACTTTTACTTATTTATATGCTAAAAGTAACTGGACTCACCAAACTTTATGTCTAACCTATTTTGTTTCTCTTCTTTTTCTTCCATTCCCCCTCTTCAAGGTTCTCAGGGTGGGAATACTCAAGCTCGGTCAAGATTCTTTTTTCATTCTACTTGGAACTGCTAGATGCACTGCTTTGATTCCGTCCCTTTTTACTATGGCTATATTTATGGGGAACTATGCTTCTTTTGTTATTGTACTATGATGATTTTAGTACAAGAAGGAAGTTTAAAGTTGATGTATTGGGTTTTGTGTTTTCAGACTTATGGTGTAACTATGTTATGAACCTTTATGTTATATGATTAATAAAGTTTTAAATTCCGCTGCTCTTTTACATCTATCTTGTAATGTTTCTGTTTCAGTTTACCTTTAACGCTTCACGAAACTTAATGCATTCTCGAAATGAGTGACATTAACGGACATGGGGTGTCACATTTGGTATCAGAGCTGAAGGTTACAAGATCCGATAAAAGATTTTGAAAATTGTTTTTAAGAGGTTTTAAAAGAAAGCATTTTCAAAAGAAAAGTCTATTTTGAAAAACATATTCCCCAAAGCCAAAGGGCCTATAGAGTAAAGCTACTAGAGTGATTGTCTAGCGTTCATGATGTTTTCCATGTCTCTCATTTATTGAAGTGCTTGCACGATACAACGAAAGTAGTTGAGCCGAGTATGCTTAAGGAAGTAGAGGTGGAATGGGAGGCGACAGTCAGATGAGTTCCTACCTGTATTCTTGGATCGGAGGTTAAGAAGCTACGCAAACGAGAGGTCAAGTTGATGAAAGTCCAGTGGGGGGGATAACCAAGAGGATGCAACTTGGGAGACTGAAGATTAGATTCACGCTTCGTACCCTTTTATTTTCAAGGGTACGTTCTTAACTTCTTTTCCATGTTTGTTTCCATCCTATGAATATATCATATTGATCGAATCTTCGACCTTTAGGTAGGAATCCAATGGATGTAAAACATGTGTTTGAGACATGTTATGTTTGATAGATGCAAGTGGTTGCTAGTGGTTGCTCGTGGA